>OU343221.1:17042178-17157029 GCA_910596185.1 Chrysanthemum makinoi | reverse complement strand
AAAAACACATCACACACACTATTTCATTTACAAAAACAAAACGCCGCTTCTTAATTTCCTCACTAAAAACAAACCCTAACTATCAAAATCAACCAAAATTAACCGTAAAACACAAAAATGCAACATCTACAACCTAAAAAAGCGCATAAAAAAAAAGGATCAAAATAAACCTAATGACTAAAATGATAGTACTAAGCTTCAAACTAAATTATTTAGATGTTATTTATGTATCTCTACTGATTTTACACTTATTTATGAATGTTATTGCTATTTATGAACATTTTTCAGTTTTTGCTGTTTTTAGATGTTTTTAGATGTTTTTGCTGATTTATTGAAGATTTTGGAAAAATATCACATGTGATAAAACAGTTGTGGTAGATGTGGTAGTGATTTGAATGTGGAAAAAAAAAAAATGTGGTAGTGGTAGGTAGTGTTAGTGGTTTAGTTTTGATTTTTGATAGTGGTAGTGGTGGTAGTGGTGGTAGTGGTGGTGTGGTAGTGGTGCTGCATTATAGATGTGGTAGTGGTAGTTGCAAGCGATTTGACTTTTAGCCGCTTCTTCGTGATAATTGATATGTTTTTAGCTTGTTACGAGTATAATTTTGATATAACTTATGATGCTTTTGACAGTGATGAGAAATATTTTATGGTATATCACTAGTGATAAAAAAATGTATGTAGCGATAATTGATTAGTTATCACACGATTAGTGATCATGTAGCGCAATAACTGATACATTTTTAGTGTTCTTCGTGGTAGTGGTGGTGGTTTAGTTTTGACTTTTGGTAGTGGTAGTGTTACTGGTAGTGGTAGTGGTACTGATGAAGAGCAGTCGCGGATAACTTAAATATTTAATGGTATATCACAAGTGATAAAAACAGATATAGTGATTTTTTTTTTTTTTTTTTTTTTTGATTTTTGTTAGTATAACAACTGTGATGATAAGCCATTATACTTGAAATAACTATATTTCAAATACATCTTGATTAGAATTTATAGTGTCTTTTTGTTTTATATAACATAAGACATTAAAATTTTGATTTTGAAAAAGATGTAGAAGACGATATTTACAAGCATCTGAGACAATACAAGCTTTAAATCCGGCTTTTTGTCGCTAATAAATCTTTAAACATAAAATTGCAGACATTCTGCTTGTTTCTAAAAAAATTTGTTAATGCAGCTTTGTCGACAAGCAAATTTTGAGCCTATCTCCAGAGATTGAAAAGGAAAAAGGTAAATTGCAACATATAAGCATGTCTCCTTTAGAAAAATATCAACTATGATAAACCCCGATGTATGCGCATACTTGTTTTGACATTTAGCTTCTGTGTTATATCACCTGTGATACAAATTGATATGACATACTTGCAATAGAATGTTATAAAATTGTATGACGCATAAACATTCAGAGTTTATATTTATCACGAATAAATATTCATGAAAACTTACTGGGATTTGTTTGTGCAGATTGGAATACAAGTCTAAATGAAATGAAAAAGAAAAGAAGTAAGAAACAACCTCCAGTTCACAAAGCCACCATATCGAGAAAAAAACAACCAACACCACCACCAGAAACAACAGAAACACCAACACCAGAAACAACACTACCACCACCACAAACAACAGAAACACAACAACAAACATCAACACCCTCACCACAGAAAACAACCACAAAATTTACAAAGTCATCAATAAAAAATACCTATCTAGAAAAGAAACCAGCAAAACAGATAACAACCATTGTATGATCAAGGCTTGTTACGCCATTAAATCAAGCATCATCTGAAATAACATCATCAGAAAGCACACCAATAACAACTCTAGCAACTATCGAAACCACACCAACACCACCAATAAACCAACCAACAAACATGGAAGAAACACCATCTGTACCAACACCCGAAACAACAACCCAAGCAACACCCGGCGACACCCACAAGAAACAAACCTAGAGGAACCGTGATACCAAAGAAGCAAAACCCAAAGTTGAAACCCAAGCAACCAAAGAAACGAAATGAACAAGCATGATTCACCGAGGCAAGAATAAGATCAAGAACAAACCGAAAAAGAAGAAACAGAAGGTTGAAAAGGAAAAGAAAGAGAGGAAATGAAGAAAAAAGTCGAGGATGCAAGAAAGAAAAAGAAGGAAGAAACAAAGAAGGTTGAAAAGGCAACAAATCAAAAAAAAAAAGAAGAAGAAAACGAGAAGAAAGAAAGAAGAAGAAAGGAAGAAAGAAGAAGGAAGAAGAAGAAGAAAGAAGAGATGAAGAAGGGCAAGGAAAAATGGAAGTGGAAGTGAGGAAGATGAAGAGTATGTAATTGCATTCAAGTCGTTAGGCTAAACGACCATCCAACCATTTTATGATGCAACACACTCGCTGAGCCCGAAAAGAAGGAAAATGGTCACAGCAATGGGATTTGGAACATTGATTGATTTTCCGTTGTCAAAAATCCCCTGAAAGCTACCCTACTTCATATTGACACATTTGGATGAGAAGATGCAAATCAACTTGCCAAATGGGGTGTAATAAAATCACCAAAAAGATTAGGAAGTTTTGGGATACCAATGGGTCCTAAACCACTTTGCTCTGGACCACAAAGGACGTGGGATGACGAATTTATGAAACAATTTATGGCAATTCCAGGAAAAGAAAAGGGTAACAACAACAAGCGTATCAAAGGTGATTCAGAGTACAGAAGAAATAGACTTCACCTTCCAAATGAATTACCTAATGTTGTTTGCAAACCGTCTGAACTTGCTATAACAGTTCGATGTGAAGTATCACGCCCTTCAATTTCTCGATGAAACCGTAAGAAATACCGAGAATAGACGGTGCTCATTCATTTGGGATCTGTATGAAAGTAAGCAAGGATGGGTGGGATGACTCAACACCGAGAATTGGTACTACGGACCACACGCAACATTCACGGTAAGTCAAGGTTTTCTTTAAAAATATGCTTTAAAACAAATATGATGTAGGGTATCACAAGTGATATTTTAAGTTAATGACATATAAGATGTATGCTATCACCAGTGATATTACAAGTGTTTTTTATTAAATAGATGCCATGTACAATATCACTTGGGATACTAAAAAGATTAATCTACCATTTCTTTTAATAAGTAAAGGTTTTAATGAATGTTTTGTTTGGTTGAAAACAACTTATTTACTTGCATTTCAGAAAGTTTGATGAAATGGATGTGCCACGAAAATGGCTAGCCATCGAAATTGGACCACAAACTGATTGAGAAAAGGCAAGAGATGGAGATGGACATGAAAGGGTTTGGTAATGTCATGGTCATCGAAGAAGATGATGACAATGAAGAAGCAGATACCAGGAAACAAAAAGAAGTAATACTTATAATTAATATGCAAAATTTGAAAATATCACTAGTGATAAAATACTTATAATTGCTTTATTTAATTAAAAACACAAGAAGTATATGAAGCTGTTGAAGAAAAGTTTGCTAGAGTTTTGAATGAAAAGAGAGAGTTAGATAATTTTATAAAGGTAAGCATGGAGATATACCCAGGAGATGAAACGATAAAGTTATTTGTAGAAAATACAATACACAATTCCGTGGGAAATCTTCAAATAGATGAATATGGTAGAGTGATTGATAGTCAAGAAGGAACTGAAGAGATGGAGGAGATGATGAAAGTGATGATGAAGGAGGAGAAGATAGTCAAGGGGAGGATACAGATAATAGGAATGATGATGATAGCGAAGGAGGAAATGGAGAAGGAGCAAACAAGGATAAAGAAAAAACCACAAAAGAGACTCCTGCAGAAACAGATAAACAACAAGTTAGATAATTCTAATTAGTACTTTTCAGTATACAATATCACAAGTGATAAATTTTTACATAACAAAATGGTAAAAATACAAGCTGAAAAAGAAGCAGCTACAAAAAAGAAGCAGGCTGAAAAGAAGCTAAAAAAAAGAAGCTGAGAAACAAAGAGAATTTGAAGCTGAAAAGAAGAAGAAAGAAGAAGCCGAAAAGGTAATATCACAAGTGATAAATTCTAATATAACAAAGTCGTACAATAGTTTTTTTTTTGTTTTTGTTTTTTTTTTTTTATTCTTTAATTTTTAATTAATGCAGTCTGTGAAAAGAAAACAGAAAACAAGCAAACCGCATAAAAAAAGAAGAGGCTAAAAAGCCGAAAAGAAGCAAAACAAGTAAAAAGATGCAAGTCAAAAAAGAAGCTCGAAGAAGCAACCTCGTAAGAAAGAAGAACCAAAAGGTAATATCACAAGTGATAAATTCTAAATATAACAAAGTCATACAATACAATAGTTTTTTTTTCTTTATTCTTTAATTTTTTATAAATGCAGGCCGCAAAAGAAGTCGAAGAAAACAAGCAACCTGCAAAAAGAAGCAGAATCAAAAAGCAAGAAGAGGCTAAAAACAAGCGCCAAGAAAAAAAGCATGATATAGGTGAAAACAAAAGAAAATCGAGGAGGCTACAAAACAAGCTCTAGTGAAAGAGGCAAAGAAAAAAAGAAAAAGTTTGAAAAGAACTTGCCAACAAAAGAGCTAAAGAAAAGGTAGGCTAGTTTTTGTGGTGATTATCGGTCTAATTGAAATATTGTTAGTCCCTTCTAGTTGAACTACTATTAGTACCCATTTATTCCTATGCATTTGCATGCTTTTGTCACACGCATGCTTTTGCGAAAAACTTATGATCTATGGTTTGTAATAACTAGTATTTTAGAGATAGGGAACTCCAAACTTTAAGAATGAATGGTGAATATATGCTTTCTTCTGATTTGCATAAATCCCCATTCATTCTTATGCATTGCATATTTTTTCTTCACATGCATGCGCTTATAATCTACCATTTTAGCGATATTGAATCGCAAACTATAAGAATGAATGGGAATGAATCATCGATTTTTGTCTTATTTTGAGAATTATAAACTTATATGACTCAAAAATAAAACAAAATAAGCTAAGCCAGAATATGTAGCTAAAACAAAAATAAGCTCGTAAGACATAAACTTAAACAAAACACCTTTAACTTTTTCATATCTAAACCCTATTAGATTCTTAAAAACAGGTTGAAAAGACGCAGCCAAAAACAAGCAAATTTCAGACACAAGAAGAAGAAAGGGCTAAAGTTGGAGAATTTCAAAGCCCATAAATTCAACATAAAGCATTCGGATCGAGAAAGATGTTGCTGAAGAAAGCAACAAAGAAAATGAAAAAAAAAAGAAGGAAAAAGGATTGTTAAACCATCGGTGTACTTGAAATCGCCCTATATGAACAAGAAGGCATTACAATGGAACCGTTAATGAATCCTAAACAATGCTAGCTAACAACTTATTTTCGATGGAAGAAGATATCATGTAAGATTTAAATTTGTCTGTTAGTATTGTTGTTATGTTATTTATCACAAGTGATATGATATATTTAAGAACCTAAATTTTATCAACTGTGATATTAAAAAACTGAGAAGAGGTATTTAATGATGGCAAGGCACACCACATCAAGAATAGTAATGCAATCAATTGCGCCGGCTTGCTAATAGAAAGTCGTAATCGATGCATTCGCAGATTGAATCATGAGGAGAGGAAGAACAAAGTTGGAAAAATAAAGACAAGATACTACTTCCCAACAGATGCAGTGGTAAGATATAAAAACTTCCAATAAAAATGCAAGAATATATCTATGCGTTTCAAAAATTATGTAATATGTATTTTAGATTATCTTGAATCTATTGTCATGATATACCGCCGAGAGATTCAAGAAACAAAAGATGAAAAAGCAAGATGACAACTTTGAAAGAGTAATAAAAAACTCATGATGAGGAAGAAGCAAAACGGAAGTGAAAGATGTGAAACTTGTATTCTTTCCGATAATTGCTCTCACCATTTACTATGTAATAGTTTTCAAACTGAGAAGGGCAACGCTGTGAATATGGACAACAACATTTCAGATGCGCCCTACAAAGATAAATACAAACCCAAATTTGATTTTGTGGTAAGCAATGTTTGAACCGAACTCTATTTAAATACTTATATCACTAGAGATAAATTGTAGCAATTAATATCACTAGAGATAAATTGTAGTAAGTAATATTTTGTTAATTTGCGTAAATCATTGCTTGTAAGTTACTTGATGAGGGCTTCACACCCAACTCATACGATATTGAAAGAGAAGCCACTATCGTTTAAAGATGAAATGGAGAACAAGGGAACAAGATTGATCAAGGCTTATACATGATGATGCATATGGAGAAATTTGAAGGTGAAGCAGGATCAAATTGGAAGCCAAACATCATTGATGAAAACAATCACAGATATGCTGAACAAATGAGAAGTATGAGGATGAGGTATGCAAAGAAAGATACTGTTACATGAAGTGAATCAAAAGAGTGAATGATGTCGAATACGCAATCAAGTTTGTTGAAAAACACAAGCATGATGAGAAAGAGATTCAAAAGGTGGTTGAAGAAGCTATCGGGAAGAAGATAGTGAAGAAAACAAGCATTAAATGTATTTAATGCTATTCCAAAACAATTTACTTCTGCTTTAAATATCTTAGATTTCTAAAAACGATGGTTTAAAGTAGGTTTAAGAATCTGATATGCAAAAAACATTAGGTCGCTGGCCACGGAATGTGACGGACAATGTCCAAGTTTGGGAAATACCTAAGTAGATGGGTGGATCTATTAGGTACCTGAATCACATTCCCCGGTGCCGAGATTGAACTACATTTTGTTTTGGATTTTGCATATTTTAGTTGGATTTTACATTTTGTTCTGCATTTCAGATGCAAGTAGGACCGCCGCCACGAAATGTGACGGACAAGGTCCAAGTTTAGGAAATACCTAAGTAGATGGGTGGATCTATTAGGTACCTGAATCACATTCCATGGTGCCGGAGATTGTACTACATTTTGCTCTAAATTTGCATCTTTTGTTGGAAATGCGACGTATGCTTTTAGATGTATTTTACATTTTGTTCTGGATTTTAGATGGAAGTAAATGCTTTTGGGTAATATCAATATAACCTTGTTTATGTTCCTCTCACGACATATGCATGTATCTATCAATAAATATATTTATGTTGTTGGGTAATTCATCGAAGATTTCGCTACTCAGGTAGCTTTAGTTTATATAAATGAACCCAAGATCGGTTTTGAGATTATGATGATTTTTTTAAAGTGTAAATGCTTTATTTGCGATACTTTGCTAATTGATAAGATGACCGCCAAGACGACTGTCCTTAAAATGTATAAAATGACTCTATCAAAGAGACTGCCTATTTTGCAATGACCTACTCAGAAAAACATGTTAAGACCGGGCAACAAAATTTAGATCTTGAGTCACCACAAAAAATCAAGCAACAAAAACTAGCCTATCTCCTATTTCTTTCTTTAAATGTATCACTTGTGATATTAGAACATATTACCAGTGATATAACTAAAAGTTTATTATATCACCCTGTTATGTCACCCGTCATATAACAAAAAAGAAAAAGAAAAAAATAAATAAGAATTTATTACTTCCAAAAATTGTATATCATGTGATATAAATTAAAAAGGCAAAAAAGTTTACATAAAGTAAAAATAGAAGGATCGAAAATGTAAAGTTCAATAAAATAAAACGATCCTAAAAAAACACACACACAAATTAAAAAAAAAACACACTCACAATCTATCCTTCGAAAAATAAACGACGAACCGTTGAATCAAATTTTGAAATACATAAATATGAAGGAATCGCAACCTCAAAAACCGGATAAGGGAAAACAAGCTGTTGAAAATATGGATAATGGTACGACACTCATTTCGCTATTATTTAAAAATTACTTGAATTTTATTTCTGTTATGTGATTTTATATGAGTTTTATATCCGTATTTTATATGTGTTTGCTTATTTTAAGATGTTTTGAAACAATGATAAATTACATATTATATTAAAAAATGAAATGATTGTTGAAGATAAGTGTATTATACTAGTTTATCTATCGTGATTTAAGAAAATATGTTGAAGACAAAATATTATGCTATTGAATTAGAAGCTAAGATCGTCGTAGTTTTGGGATAGTTATAAATTGAGGGACATTGTAGTTTGATTGAAGTTTTGCTAATACAACAAAAAAAAAATCTTAAAGAACCTTAATCAAGCTTTTGGCTTACAACTTCATTCAAAATGCATAGTGAAAGAAGTTAGTTTATACATTTTGAAGTTGTAACTAGTTTGAGTGAACTTGTAAACTGAGGGACATTGAAATGGACACAAATGGACTGTTTGGGATGTTGAAACTTTTTTGGGGTCATTGTAAATCAAGGTGTAATTGGTTGTTAACATGTAGAAAAATAAACGAAAGGTGTACACATCAAGGTAGTTTGGTTGTTAAAAACGCTTACCCAAATTTGGTTAATTTGTAGATTCAATGATCGTGACATTGCCAACCAATGTATAACTGGATTCACTATTATTTATGATATATTATATGATAAACATACAGATGAACAGAAACCAAAAAGAAGAAAACAGTTAGCAAGATTAGGATGTAAGAAAAAACGTTTTAGTGGTTTGCATCCAAAAATAAAAGAAAAAGAAAAAAAGTTGGAGGAAAAAAAGAAGATGATGAAGGAGGAAGCAACAAAATTAAAGCATGAGCAAGAAAAAGAAGCCTCGGAAAAAGCTACAGAATTGTATATCAAAAAGTGTTTTGAGATAGTTCACAGAATGCTATATCACAAGTGATAAATGCCAACAATTTTATTTTATTATTTTATTTTTACTACAGGATGCAAAAGAAGTCAAAAGAAGATTCTACAAAAATGAAACAGTTGAAAAAGAAACTCTGAAAAAAACAGAAAAATCAAAAAGAAACTACTCAGAAAAATGATGATAAAAAAGAGAATCGTGAAAGAGAAAAAGAAAAAGGAAAAAGAAAAATTGGTGAAATGGAAGATGTTGTAAACGAAGAGATTGAAAAAGATGCAAAAAAGAAACGAAAGGTGTACACAATAATCAAGGAATGGCATCGTTAAGCCACTTTTTGAGGCAATGCATGGGTTAAGTGTAGAAAGAAAGAAGGTTATAACACAAATGGGTTTTGGAGACTTGATAGAATTCCCAATAAAGAAAATACCGACAAAGCTTGCCTTCTTTGTGGTAAACAGCCTCGACACATAATCAATGAACCTTAGACTTCCAACCTGGAATTTAAAATTTCTCCACAAACGGCATGAAGTTCTCAGACTACCAAACGGATCAAGGATGCTAGAAAGAGATGAAGGCCAAAGACAATACAATGATAAATTTGTTGAAGAATGGAAAGATCAATTCAAACACGAAAACAGTTTGACAACAAATGCCATATCAAAGGAGATAACAAAAACAACAAACACGGATTTCATGTTCAGAATGAACATTTTAATGCTTATTGCAAATACATTGGGAGGATGCGATAAAAACTCTGTTGTCAAAAAAACGGTGTTGGAAAACGTGTTTGAAGGAGATAATGTGAAAGATATAGATTGGTGCAGTATATATTTTGATTGTGCAAGATTAACAAAACATGATTGGTCTGCAAGAAAGAATAATAGAATAGAGGTTGAGTATTACGACCCAGTTACATTCTTGATGGTAAGTAATACATTTTAAATTATTTTTTCTTCCTAACATAAAATGTTATGAAAATATATATTCATTGAACTGATAAAAATGGTTGATGAAACAGCTTGCATAATTACATTACACAAAGTTTGATCAAATGAATGTGCCGAGAAGAATACCAGCTTTGAAAAGCTGGAACACAAGTCTGTTGAAAAATAGGGAGATTCTGGAAATTGATTTCAACAAGTACTTTGGAATGGTGGAAATTATAGGAGATATGAATAAAGATGAAGAAGATACTCAAAAGGTGTCAGTCTAAAAAAATTAACTTCTTTGTTATGTCCTATCACAAGTGATAAAATAAATTATGCATGATATCACTTGTGATAATACTCAGAAAAATATTAAAAACAATAATATCACCGTGATGATGTATAACTAATATGATCTTAAATTTGAAATTCAATCACGGAAGTGAATCAGATGCTAGAAGATAAGATAGAAAGCATTTTGAGTGAGAAAGAAATGCTAGAAGAAACAATTAAAGAATATCTATGTAAATTCAAAGGGGATGAAAGGCTTCAACAATTTAGAGAAAGAATAAAAAAGATTTTCAGTTAACCAGATGATTGTTTCAAAGGAAAAAGCCCATTCTTATCATCAAGCTCTATAGCAACATCAAAAGAGTCAAGCTACATCAAATTTGGCACAAGTGATGATGACGATGGAAATAATGAAGTACAAAATCCATTTGCCAGACAATATACAGAACACGGAGATGAAAATGAAGAATCAATGATAATTGATGATGCTGTCAAAAACGATGAAGCAAACGACCAAAATGGAGAATCAGTCTATAATGAGAATGAAGTTGCGCAAGGTAGTGGAAACAAAGACACAAGCACTACCAAAAATGATGAAACTGATGAAAACAACAAGAAGGATAGAAGAGAAAAGGATGAAGCTGTGGGAAACAACGATGGGAATAGTAAAAAAGGTGAAGCTGCAGGAAAAATGAAGGGGAAAAAGATGAAACAAACAAGGTTACAAGTCAAAAAAGTAAAAGAAGAATAATGAGTGAAAACGATAAAACTAAAGATCAAAGAGAACCTTTTGATACTGATGATGATATTTTTGGAGAATTACTAAACAAAACTGATGAAGAATTTAGAAAGGAATTGAGAGAAATACAAAGGAAACAAGCCAACATGGATGCAAAACGAAATGAAGAAGTGAACAGATATGCGGAAAGTGAGAACCCTGAGAACCTCTAGAAACAGAAAAGTGTAGAAGAAAAAGAACAAACAGGTCCATCTTCACAGAGCCCTAGTTTCGTCTTTATACCAGGGTCTCAGCCAAGCTTTGATCTAGGAATTGATAGCCCAGGAGTACAGTCAAAATCAAGTGATGAAGGAAAAAAATATCAAGCACGAAATCTCCATACATGAACCGAAGGTCAAGACGACAAAAGATCTAACAGAGGTAGAAAAAATCTTGGCAAGAAGCCTCTTCTGTATGCAAGGAAACGAAGCGTAAGTTTATATTTAAAATTCCGATATCTAATTGATTATAGTTATCACTTGTGATAACAAAGCATATATTAGTTTCTTATATTTATCACCGTGATACAAAAACATTTACCTATATACACAGTTCCTTATACTTATCACTTGTGATATTGTGAACAGAGAACAAGTTTTCGTAGACGATAAAGGTTTAGGATTAATGAGAATGAATGTTCCATCACTAAGCCAACCTTGAAAATTGAAATTCCTATGATAGATACCTTTGCTGATATCCTAAACTACGAGGAATTGTTCTCAGATAGAAAGATCAAACTGCATTACTTTTATACATCAATGATGGTAAGATAAATTTTTATATCAAATGAACGTAATTTCATTAAATTTTATTTAATAATAATAATAATAATATTTTTTAATTGTCAATCAGCTTCCGGAGTATTACAAGATAAGCCGAATTGTTCATTGACAAAGTAGATAAACAAAGATGATATGTTTGAACACTTGATTGCTATTGAGATGGAAGAAGACATACAAGGTGCTCAAATTTGATGACATTAACTTGGTATATTACATTACTTATATAAATTAATCAAGAAACTTAGTATATTATTTTAAATTTAATACTTTTTTCATGATACATGTATTCTTCCCAATAATAGCACATTGACATTACTATCTAATAGTTTTCGACATCGTTAAAGGAACATCTCGTCATAATTGATAATGTAGCGATTCATGCAACATACGAAGGAAAGCACAAAGAAAATTATGAGTTAGTGGTAAGAAAATTATTTTATTATTTATTTTTTAATAGTATAATATCACAAAGGATACTAGTCTATAATTGACATTTTATATTATAAATTTTAGAGGGCGGTTTTTGTAAGACACTTGTCAACATATGAACATCCAACAGGATATGAAATGATGCATTAAACACAAGAACCAGCATATTAAAGTTGATTGGCAAAAAGCGAGTAAAAGATAGATTGCGGTTTGTACATGATGATACACATGGAACTTTACGAAGGAAAAATTGGATCAAAATGGCAAACGTGCATTCTAAAAGAAACACACAAACATCATCGAATTCAGATAGAAAATATGAGATAAAGATAATGTAACAAAGATGTTGCTTCATGAAATGAACGAAAATGGAAGATGATGTCGACTATGCATTAAAGTTTCTTGCAGAGAAAAAGGACGAAAAAGAAGTAAAGAAGCTTGTCAAGGAGGCAATAAAGAGAAAGTATGAAGAACTAAACAACAATTGACCGAGTGCTTAATGTTTTATGTTTGGTTTCACGTAAAAACAATTAGTAATCTCTCACTACTTATTAATCATGATGTCGACTATGGTTTTGTAAAACAATTATCTTTCTCGTTGTCGAAGTTGTAAACAATGATGATTTCTATTTAGTTGAAAGCTTTTGGAAAATTAGAATTCAACCTTGCTTTCGTTAACTTTATTCAAGTATCCAAATGTCAAGAATAATATGCCATAACAATATAATAGAACTAGATTAGCAAAAAAACTTATTTCAATTATTCAATAAAGTCACAAAAATCTAATACGTATGATTACACAAAAGATATTTTATAAAAGTCACAAAAAGTAAACTCATAAAAAGGTATAAGCATTTCATCATTTTGTATGCTTTATCAAGTGATAAAATTATAAAAATGGATAAGACATAACCGTATAGATCGCACCTCAACCTCAACCTACATGTCTTCTATTGCAGTGGTCATACCGATGACTCCACCTCAACTGGACAAGTACTCTTTCAGCGAGTCATTACTACTTCAAAGATTATTGGTCAAATATTTACCCTTATCCGACAAGTAGTCCTGTTATGCTCCCGACCCCAAATACCGCATGACTTCTTTTGCTTCTTGCTTTTATCAAATGCTTTCTCACGCCCACCCTTTTGATCCCTCATAAACCCCTTATTGCTCGCTTTTGATGGATTTTTAACATAAATTTTAGTAGGCTTCTTTATACCCATAAACTCTTTAACAATTTCGAAACATTACGGAAGGAACAGGTTGGCAAATCAGCCTCAACTTCACAACTTCAAACTTGTCTACAAAAGAAGTCAACTTTCCTTTATTGTTACTCATCATATGAACACACTACTCAACTAAACCAGTTGCCTCAATTGCAAGCCTCTCTATTTCTTCATTGTTCTGACCATAACGAGCATTTTGCCTCCTCAAATCAGCCAGAATCAAATCCCTTGTCCTACGCTAAGTAAATATCGACCGATAGAAACAACCTTGTAATTCTTGAACACACAAAAGATGTGATGACACAAAATACCACATCGAACAAAAAGTGCACAACAAAGAAGCAACTGAACCATCTACTTTGTTATACACCACCTTCATCAAAAAAAAAGTATAAACTTTTATGAACTTTAATTGAATATATCACATGTGATACCTCATATAAAACATAAAAAGAACATAATATCACAGGTGATATTAAAAACAATATCACAATATCACAAGTGATACTAAAACAATATCAACTTTTATGAACTTTACATGCATAATATCACCTGTGATACCTCATATAGACTTATAAACAAAGAAAGTAATGGATAATATCACCTGTGATACTTAAAAAAAACTTGTAAAAAAAACAGAAAAAAGAGATGTACCTTGTACTCTCCAATGTCTTTTTGATACAAATTAAGCTCTTCCTCGGTATTGTCTGAAGTACTTTCATCATCAACCACTCTTGGTACAATATCGATCCGTTTTCCTCGGATATACCGAAACATCGCAACCCTTACCACAACTTTTAGACTTGATGAACATAACCATGAGCCAGAATTATCTCTTTCTCAACAAGAACAAACAACTTACGAGTGTAAAACCCACGCATGAATTTCAATTGCTAATGGCGTCAACAAAGCGGAAATGAGTCAATCGACCGATGATCTAATCTTTCTTGTATGTATCTCTGTTTCTCCATTGCTGACTCATAACATACCATGAATTTAACAAGAGTAGAAGTAGGAGACGCGGAAATGTGAAAAACGAGTTCTCACTCTAACCTAGATGTGGTCCTCATCACCAACATAGAGGAGAATCAATAAAAAAAAGCAGGAATCCATGACGCCCTAATCCTATACATCTTATTCAACCACTTATGATTTAAAAGACCAAATTTAACCATCAACTCATTCCATCTCATCTCAAACTCTTCAAGGCCAATATACGTGTTCCAAACAATCTTGTGAAATTTATTCTTGAAATCAAGATCATCATAAATTCCGATACAACTGAAAACAAAGAAAAGAGAATCATTATACACAAAGAATGAAAAAAAGTATCACAAGTGATACAATCCAAAAAGTGCCACAAGGGATACAAAAAGTATCACAAGTGATACAATCCAAAAAGATGCAAATATCACAGGAGATAAAAGATGCAAAATATCACAAAGAGATACCTTAGACGGAAGCTTTTGCATGATATGCCACATACAAAGCCTATGCTTTGAATCAGAAGAACTTCGCCTATAGCCTTTCGCGATTGCACCATCTTGATCAAGAACGATGATATTTGGAGAACGAACAAATGCTTTTTGAATGCTTGCGAACCATACATAAGATTCAGAGTTTCATTTTTAAAAGACCGTAACCAACAATACAGATCTCCTATGATTATCTATTGCAGTAAAAGGCAACGAAAACCATCCGGTATCCGGAAAAAAGTATCTCAGTGATAATATATATAAAAAGTAGAAAAAGCAAATGCAAATATCACAAGAGATACTAAAAATGGTTCAAAAAACATACTTGTTAGTTTTGTATGTGGCATCAAATGAGACGATATCGCCAAACTCTTTGTAATTCAATTTAGCAACTTGATCAGCCCAAAAGAGTCCAATAAGCTCAGCATTCTCAACAAGATAATCAAAAGAGAAGTCTGATGTAAATTTCTTCTGATCTTCCATACTAATAAGCATCCGTGCATCGCTATCTCCTATGAAACATTTTATACCACGAACTAGATTGTTAAACTCACTACGTACCATGAATAAGGCGAGGACCCTTTCAACCCGGTATACAAACTGTGAGCTCTAGTCGCCCCAATATTATAATTCGAATCTTTGATTATAAAGAGCCGCCAAAGGTATGTTAGCTTCCTCTCACTCTTGGACAAATGCTTATACTCAACACGATATAGCTCATGATTATGTTCCACATGAAACGTAGTAAGCCTATATTTTCTACTACCATACATCATATGAAAACTGCATGCTTTGCAACCAAGGAATTCTAAAGTTCAAGTCCTCACTTGTTTGTCACCTTTCTTAGGAGCTAACGTATTCAAACGAATTTTCTTTGGGCACCCTTCCCTATTGCAAACTAAATACTTTTACAAATCCATCCCTTAATCTTTTCTGAGTAGAATTTCTAATACCAAATCATGCCTCTGAAGCATATCTCATGTACATGCTAATGCAATCCTCAACAGATCATAAACACTAAACAAAACTGGTAGCACACTAGCAAAGAACTCTAGGAACCCAAAAACCGATCCACCAGAGTATCAATAAAATCATGATGAATAAAAGATGAAGGAGTTTTCAAACCACTAGAAGTCAGAAAGAAGGTGATAAAACACAAAGTCAAAAAGCATAACACAATAACTTCAAAAATTGTCTTAAAATATCACTGGTGATACTATACATTACTTGAAATATCACTGGTGATACTATAACAGATGATTCTACAAAAAGACTAAATTCTTCAAGTTCCGCAATCTTTGTGCTTTAGTAGCGATTCTTCAAAGTCTCAAGATAGTTTTGTACTTTTAGTGGAGGCCTTTAATCGATCCACATCATTGATGATCTTCGAAATTTCGAGATCATCACCACAAAGAAATTTCGGGATCACCCTTTGTAATGTTGCCTTCATGTGATGTTGTGACTTTGGACCGACATGCTCACACTTTTGAATCATGACATCTTTCCATCAAAGGAGCGAAGTTTTACCTGGTTCATGATATTTGCGTTAGCCAAGCGAAACATAGTATAAAATATCGAGCCGTGTTATGTAGATATGCACAAGTCATGATTTCTTCAATTAAATGTGGATGTTGTGAGCATGCGGCTTTGGATTGATTCTCAATTCCGACAATTTAAACCGTCCAAATGTACCCGCAAAACAACAAGTAGCAATAAAACACAAAAAGTGTCTTTGATCACTTTCGTTGAATTGAGGTATACCGCCCACGTTCCCCGTTGATCAAGACATACCGCCTCGTGATCGTATAATTTTGAAGAATCTCCTTGACAGGTTTTCGCAATACCGTTTCAAATGTTTCAAACCGAACGTCTCAAAGAAGACAACACGAGTGAGTGAACCAGTAATTGAGATTCAATGATTGATGAAAATTGATTTGAAAACAATCGCATATTGCTTGAAGAAAGAGTTTTGCAATACGGCGAAGGTTTTATGAGAAAGATCAATTTTCAATCAAAAATACCTTTTGTATTTGAAAGAGAATACACATTCGATATGCTAGAGAAAAGAAGAGATTTGCACATCGAACAGTTTTTCCAATCAGAGATACTTTTTGTGTTTGAAAATGAATACACATTCGATGTGCTAGAGAAAAGAAGATTTTCACATCGAATGTTTTTTCCAAAAGTATTCGTCAATTCATTTCCTGGACCAAGGTTGATTCAAGAATGAATTGCCCCATCGTTTTTGTCCAGTTGTCACAAGCTTGATCTTTATAAAAGATCTCACATGTCACCCACCAAGAGCTTGTTTGATGTTGGCTCTAGAAGGATTTCCATCTTCATCGTGAATACTTTTACATACCACTCAGACGTTCTGGCAATACCACAAGGATAATGCGTAGGACTCTTAAAATATATTCTCACTTTCCACATTGTGTGAAACAGTGAGTCTTCATTAATTGTGTCCTAATGAGATATTGTGGATGATCTCTTGGCTCTAGACTCAATTGGGCACATTTGGTTCCTATGTCGGAGACTAGGGAGAGGGTCTCCTTCTTCAATATCAACAATCTCTAAGAGAAAGTCGATAGATTATGTAGGTGCCCCGTGAGAATGAAACAAGCCCTTTTAAGAGGAACTTGAGTAGCTTGGTAAGTTTAGTGCAGTGCGTCACTGGGTCCATGACGTCTTGTCTTCAATACCAGTGTGACCTTGGTAACCACCAAAGAGCATATGAATTGAACCCTAAGCACGCCCTAAGGTTGAATTATTGGAGGCTATTTCTTTTCACCCTTTTCACATTCATTTTTTTCATTCTTCAATCCCTTGCTGCTTACCAAGATTTCATTACTAGAACCTTTGTTGGGTTTATTCCAGCCTAGCTTAATCTCAAGACAGACTCTTCCCATATTCTCATTTTCTCCTTTTTTCATCATACCTAAGGACTTCTACACTATCTAGTGGATTGCCCCTCGGTAGATCCCCTCCGCTCATGGAACTAATACCTAACCTAACCATCCTTATAACACCATGCATAAAGTAAAATTGGTCGGTCTTTTGGTATTGTTCTTTCCTTCCTTGAAACCAATTGAAAAATCATTTGAAAAATCAATCAAGGTACTTGTGATATAAAATCAAAGCATTTTGTACCTTAATTGTTTTGATCATTTAGAAATGCTCCCCCTCAACATGTGCATATGATTTTGAAATTGTTTAGCACATGGAGGCAAGAGTTCTTTGAAACAATTTCTTGATCACAATTTCCGTGGAAAAAGCCATTTGATTTTCTTGGTAAATTCTCCCCCTCAATATGTGCATAGGATATTTGAAATCATTTTATCACATAGAGGAAAGAGATATTTTGAAGTACATCCTCAATCATACTAGCCATTAAGAAACCATTAGAAAATCAATCAAGGTACTTATGTTGAAACATAGAAATCTTTGTCCTTGAAAGTTTGAGCTTTTTGAAATGCTCCTCAATATGTGCCGAGATTCAAAGCGTTTAGCACATATGGAGAGCAAAGATGCACATTTGAATCAACACGATAACCTTTTATCAAATTACATAATTAAATCACAAATTCTCCCCGCAAAAATAAAATATCAAACCCTTTGAGCTTTGGATCTCAAGTGATTTAATCGTGTTTAGAAAACATGGGAGAAAATGTGGCCCGTTTAAATGCTAATCGTTTTTGTTAAATGCTCCTCCTCAATCACATGCATCATGTATTTGAAATCGTTTGGCACATGAAGGAAGGAGTGCTTTTGAAACAATCACCCTTTAAAACCGATTTGAGATTTAAATCACGATCTCTCCCCGATCAAAAATTTCAAACCTTTTGAGATTTGTGGTTCCAATTGATTTAAATCATTTAGAAAAATTTGGGGAAAGACGTGGCAAGATTTAATTTTTGAAATTGATTGATGAGGACCAATTTAAGACATTAAAGATTGTTAGTGTCAGGTATGATAGTTTTAAGAGATCTTTAGGTAAAATAAAACAATTTCACAATCAAACAAGAACAGAAAAAGTTTCATTTTGAAAGATCTTTGGGTTTTAAAGAAAATCATACCATGACATAACATTAAATCTTTAGATCACCACTTATTTTGTACAAACGGACTTGATTGATGAAATATTGTTTGAAAATATTTTATTTTAAATCACTCTCCCTCTCAATCGATGACCGTAGTCGATGATTGAGTGACTTAAGTTTTGATAAAATGAAGTCCGGTGATTTCCAAAATGAAGTCCAATTTATTTTCTAAACAATTTTTTCCATTTTTAAACAAGATTTTCGAATGTTTTAAAATGTTATCATCCACTACTTGTCCTCAAGCACAAAGATAATGCTAGGTGGTTGAGACGCTTTTGTTGTTGTTGCCGAGTTTAGAAGAAAACCATCCGCTGAAGCGTTGAGACTTCCGTTGCATCTATCGTCCAACTATCCATAGAGACTGATTAAGCTCGCTTTTCTTCTTTTGTCGACCCAAGACATAGTTGCCCTTTCTTTCGGCATCCAATCATCTTCATTTGTGGGATCCGGATCGGGAACATTATTATATACCATTTTATCTCGCATACGCTAAGGATTGATATATGGTGGTCGACATCACCCAAACAAACAATCGACTAATCAAAGTCAATCCAACATGTCAATCAGATCATATGCATGTGGATTTATGTGTTCATCAAACTCTAATCATCTAATCCTAACAATCATATCCTAAATTCCTAGTCCTTCAACATAGGCAAATATCTTTTTCTCGATAAGCAGGATGATTAAGAAAGCCCGTTAGATGATATAGATTTGAAAACATTCTCCTCAATCAATTACCTGTTTTAAAAGTAAAAGCGCCAAGTCATTGATTGAGTTTTCAAATTTTACGAAAACTCGAATCATTGATTTTCAAGCAACTCATTTTCCACCAATTTTTGAATACAACAAATATTTTTCTGAAGAATTTTAGACGAAAAAACATTTGTGTAGGAATGCCAGTCCTTCACATACTTTCCTCATTTTGATTTAGGATAAGTGCACCGAAATTTTAGAAAAATTTGTTTAGCGCAACACTTTCCTTCCTTGAAGAGCGGTGCTATCCTGAAATAATAGCAAACCATGTTTTAGCTGGTTACAGTCCGAAATAACGCAGCCATAGTTTTAGACATGTTTTGAAAAAGAATTTTACACCTCTTGCTCAACTTCATCTATGGTCCTCAATGCCATTATTGAATGACATTGTTGGATCGATGTACTCTAACCAAACTAACTATATAGCTTGTTAAGGGTTTAATAACCCGGATAAATCCTAAGTTATTAACAATGAAACATCGAAAGTAATCTCTATTAAGTACGCTGAATTTACTTAACAAAGCTAAGAAGAATATAACTTTAACTTTCAATGATTTTATTAATAACTCTAAATCTTGTTATATGACTTTTAACAACTTTAAAACTCTAATATCAAATTCTCTAATAATGTAATGATTCTCTAATGCCAACCTATAGGGTCCTTTTATAGGCTCAAGGATAAACCTAGTCGGTTTACAATTTGTAACCTTGTACGACAAGTAATCTAAACAAAGAATATTCTAGAATAACAAAGCTTTCCATAAACGAATATATCAGTTCTTTAGCTTTATGATTACTTTGACTTTGGATAAAGAGTACTTTGACTTCTTCTTTAGCAAGATTTGACTTTTTCCAGGTGCATGTTTTTCAAGACTTCTATCCAAATGCACATTTCTAAGACCGTAGATGATATCGATACCAGAAGACATGTCTTGAAAAACAATATTTTTGGTATTTTCAAATTTTTTGATTTTTATGGGTTTTTGTTGGTTTTATATTTTTCTATTTTCTTTTTGTTGGTTTTATATTTTTGTATTTGGTTTTTTGATAAATATTTACAAAGATAGAGAAGATGATATAGTTTAAGAAGATGATGATACGAGTACCGAGATAAAGATATCTAGTAGCATGTCGTAGAAGATAAAATTCGTCATCTCTTAAACTTCCACCACCAAAGCTTCTGAGGCTCCAGAATAGAAGAAAGAATTGAACCTTCTGAAAGTGAGACTTTGGCAGCTTCACCCCAAACCGAAAATCCATTTGTTGAGCAGATTCGAAGCTCTATTTTAAGCTTGCCTTAGCCAGGTGCACAAAGAAGCACACCATTATCATCGATCTTGCTGCTCCTTTTAAGAATAATCATCGATTCTCCGTTAGGGATTATATCATCAAGATAGAACAATGAAGAATATCATCCCACATTTGAATAATTCTTCTCAAATTCCTTTTTCACTGAAGTCTGAAGCGATCCATTCCAAAAGGTGTCAAGAGAACAATTCCTCCAAGTAGTTGAATTGAAGCAGTCAGTCTCTTTGTATAATGCTCATGAACTTTAATACACATATACCCGAAGACAGAAACTTATACCATCGAAGTAGCAGATTAAGTCCGATAGCCAAAGAATAACCCCGATGTATACTTTTCTCTCCCCTGATGATAGTGTATGAAGCTCAAGAACCCGAAGTACATCCACAATCATACTAATCTAATAATGTTATCCCAACTCTTCATTTTACTGCTCCATTTTATCTCTTCATTCGAGGACTTTTATTTTGAATCGATTAGTCTATCACGCTGGGACGTGCCATATTCCTCACTATCAATCATTGGTTTTAATGTTGGGACACACATTTTAATTGGAGCATTAGCATCGTATGTATGATCTAGTCACTTTATTTAGGTCACAAAACTTGTCCGCAACTACTAGATCCGAAATGTAAATTGCCCCTTGAACTTTAAGTTCATTTTCATTAGTGTGAGGATCAACATTTGTGTATCATAATTCATTCCATATTTCTCACGCTCATTCTCCCCTGAATGAATTATCAACTTCAACATCCCTTGTATGCGTCGTGGTGGATTTACAATACATGTTCCGCACATTTACAGAAAACTTTATATGGGAAACAAATGGTTTGTGACCGAAACCATTCTAATAGGGAGAATTAATTATTAATTGTTGGCAAGATGCGAATTCATATGTTAGAATATGCCCCATAAACTAAATGTTTTGTTCTCATAATATTATTGGCTTTGCAATCAACTGAAGACGTTTTATGAACGTTTCAACAAAAAGCAATTAGCATATGAACATGGGCTAGTTTTATGTTCAACACTTATTTCAATCACCAATACTTAAAGTATTCACCACCATTTTCAATACGTGTTTTTGATGATCATTTTGACGATATATCAATTTTAAAACTCAAATGATCAACATGACGGATGTATAGGCCTACATACATCCCTTTATATTTTTTCCAAAACTTTATAAGACAAAGTCCTTAATATAATATGGTGGTAACAAATGAACAATTAACTTCCATTGAGAACAATCAAATCTTTCTTTGAAGAAACTTATGGTTCTTCTATACATTCGCATCATCATTGACTCATGATGGTCCAACCGGTCATGCCAGTCATTAAAATAATCTTGGCTCATAAACTTTGGTTTATGACCACATATGCTTCTATTGCATTTGACTTTATATTAGAGTCAATTAATATGGAGAATTTATACGTTATTACATTTATACTTCTGTTTCTCCAATGAAATTTATATAAGCACTTTTATTCCTTTCACATAGTTTAATATAAATAACATGAAATTATGTTATTTGATTTTCTTAAGGGAATCATAATAAAACTTGGGGTTTTATTTTCTTTTGTAACATAGTTATGTTACTGTTTCTACTAATTAAATTAAATTAGAACTTGAGGTTTTAATATTTTTTCTTTAACATAACATGAGGTTATGATATTGATGCTTATAAAAAAATCATAGTAGAACTTGACGTTCTAATTATATTATTTTTCTATATCATAACATGAGGTTATATTATTTTGATTATTTCTTTGTAGTCACGATAGAACATTTATTGTTCTTGTGAAGTTGCACAATTTGAAAAACACATGCATGCCATTACTACAACAACAACAACAACAAACCCAATCCCGCCAAAGCAGGGTATGGGGGAGGTAAAATGTAGACCGATCCTACCCCTACACCAGGGTAAACCCGTGTGTAGAGAGACTGCTTCCAACGACCCTCTTGTGCAATGGAGTGAAATGAAGGAGAAGAGCAAACGACAAAACAAAAAGCTAAACGCAAAGCAAGCCAAACAAGCAAACAGAGCATATAGGGAAAAGAAACCACGCACAAGCACACGCAAAGAAGCCATACAAAGCAAAAAAAAAAAAAAAAAAACCCCACACGAGCCAAGGTACACAAAAAAGCAGACCAATTAAAGAGGGGAAACACAGAGCATAGCAAAGCAACACACGGGGCCTAAGGCTAAGGCAAAAACACCCAACACGAAAAGCCAAACGCAGGGGGCACAACAAAACATGCAAATCTAAGGGAGCAACAACAAAGCAACGCAAACCACACACGGGGCCTAAAGCTACGGCAAAGCAAAAAAGGCCACAAAACCAAAACGCAAGGGCAAGGCAAAAGGAGACTCCTAAAGCCAAACACCCAAAAACAACCTATAACCACATCGCACTCCAGCGTAAAACTACCCAAGAAATCCTAATTCTATCCCTCCACCCCTTCCTATCTGAAATCATGTCCTCGGTCAAACGAAGCTCCATCATGTCTAGCTTAAGTCTATCCTCCCACCTGATATTGGGTCTACCCTCCTTCTCACGCCATCAACAACTAGCGCTTCGACCTTTCTAATCCACGACCGTGGCCTCCTCCCGACATGACCGAACCACCTCAACCTCCTCTTCATTTTCGAACAATATTCCCGACCTCAAGTTTTGCTCTAAAAACTCCGTTCGGGATCATGTCAAGCAAGGTTTTACCACACGTCCAACTTAGCATCCTCGCCTCGCCACCTCTACCCTCAAGTAGCATGTGCCTTCGATATGGGCCAACATTCAGAGCCGTACAAAATAGCAGGTCTAATCGCCACCTTATAGAATTTTCCCTTTAACTTAAAGGGGATGTTCCTGTCACAAAGGACTCCTGACGCCGCCCTCCATCTCGCCCACCCCGCTCTAATCCGGTGGGTTACGTGCTCATCTATCCTCCCTGTCACATGCATGCCATTACTCAATTAATCAAATGCCTTGTAACTGTAAGCAAACAAAATCACATGATCGATATGGATAAACTTAGTGACACAATTAGAATCAACTAAGACATCGTATTTGAATATCCATTATTGTAGGCACACTTCACAATAATGTTTGAACACTGTAATAATTACATTTTCTTTTTCGTACTTCACCAAAAAATATGTGAATTCCGATATTTATAGTAACATTATTCTCATATTTACAACAATGATGTATATTCTAAATGACACCTTTATCTTTAGCAAACGTACTTATAGTAACTTGTCTTGTTACATGATAAAAGACCTAGTTATTTACCTCAACCACGTCTATAACTACATCATTTAAAATGGATCATTATATTATCATATTAGCTTTAAAAGTTGTGCTTTTTCAACTAGATGGGTTTAATGATATTTTAAAAATATTTTACACATCTAAAAGCAATTAAACATCAACCTTTTACAATATTACTTTAAACATCAACTTATATTTATTCATGATGCAATGATGCGATTTGCGGAGTAGCATAGCAAATGCTCAGATAGTGTCACAAATTAATGTGCCTAAATTTATCCAAGGCTAATTCTCTTTATTATGGAAGCGAAACTCGGCTAATAAACATTCAAAATCATAGATCAAAAGAATATATCATATTTAGAATTGTCACCAAGCCACATATCACATTCATAGGCATCAAGCGCAGACACATAAAACACATTGCCATTTTAGTTTTCATGCATCTCATAATATTGCATACTAAGAAGCAAGCACACGAGATTATTATATTAGAGAATATAGTGTTTCTAAGTTCACATAAATCAGTTGTCATATTTTTCATAGTAAACATGATTACCAACAACACCAGTGTTTAGTTTAAATCAATATTATCATGCTACAAATAAAATAGTGGTAATATTCTGTGGTCTTTAAATCTATTCCAACTGAAAAACCATTGGATAACATTTACTGTTATCCTCGTCAAACTAAAATAATTGACTTACATCTCATGTCATAAAATATAAGTAGATTAACAATCATAATTGTCGTAAATGGTTATTTATAATATATATTCAAACTTCTGTAAAGAAAGTAAACTAAAGGTGTTTTAATAAATTCTAGCCAATGGACCAAATATCAACATAACGCATAGCACCAACATAACAGTTGTTTCTCAATATTTACTTTTATTATTTTTTAATTACCTATCTTATAAATTGTTTATTTGTTAAGAACTAATCTTCATGATCATTCTTTTTATAAAGTTAATGCTCGCATACAACTTAATGTATTTTATTTATTTATTTATGCAATTGATATCAACTTCATTCTCAATATAACATGTACCATATCTATCAACAAAAGTAGATTCGTATTCACAAAAATTTACGTTTTCAATATCGTTCGATTTAATAGTATTTGCGTCTTAGGTTCTATTAGTATTACAATCAATAAAGCTGTCAAGTAATAAACCACTTGATAAAACAAACGTATCGGCAACCAATAAATTACGCTTACATAATTAATAGTTCTATACAAGTATAACAAAGCTTCAAGATTTACATATGGGATCAAAAGTTAATTTGAAATCTGAATCTATGAACTTTAACGAAAACAAAAGTGCGAGCAAACCATGGTTCGTTTTGCGTTTTTAAAACGAAAAAAAAAAAACATTCATAACAATGATATAAATACAAAATACTTATTTACTTTATCATGCTACAAATAAAATAGTGGTAATATTTTGTGGTCTTTAAATCTATTCCAACTGAAAAACCACTGGATAACATTTACTGTTATCCTCGTCAAACTAAAATAATTGACTTACATCTCATGTCATAAAATATAAGTAGATTAACAATCATAATTGTCGTAAATGGTTATTTATAATATATATTCAAACTTCTGTAAAGAAAGTAAACTAAAGGTGTTTTAATAAATTCTAGCAAATGGACCAAATATCAACATAACGCATAGCACCAACATAATAGTTGTTTCTCAATCTTTTTTTTTCTTTTCTTTTTCTTTTTTTTTTTTTTTTTTTTTTTTTTAAGAAAGGCAACAAGAAATTAAGAAAATGAAAAATACAAAACAAGGCGCCCCGCCTCAATTAAGCAAGATAATTAAAAGAGAGCGAGACCCGAAAGAAATACAAAAAGCCTACAAGAGAACTAGACACTATCACAAGTACAAGCCAAAATACAGACTACTAGCATGGTCTCCTGCCCACATGGAAATTACCTTGCAATCTCACTTGATAAAATAACAGCACCACATATATTGGAGCCTTAAAAGAATCCATGCCTGGCCACTTTCACTCAATCACATATTTCATTATTAGAATATCAATCTAGAGGAGCTGCAGTAGAGTACAAAAAGAACATATGCTAAAAAGCATAAGCCTTTAAATACCCCACCATACTGCACGATCCAAACAAAGGTTGTTGTAGACTAAACTGAATCCCACTAAAGTAGTGAATACCTAGATCACATTGAGATATCTGACCTCACTGTACTGACTGAGATTGTGCTGCAGAAAATCACAAAGAACATCTTGTATACCCGAGTTACAGTAACTACTTGAAGCAAAACCAACTGTTTAATGTAGATGAATATTCCGAGGGTCTCAAAGCCAATGTTGCCAATCTATCGTGTGGAAAACTAGAAGGGGGGATTGAATAGTTTTGCCGATTTAAAGTTAGTTTCAAAAACTTTAAATTCGTTAATATGTGAGATCTTATGGATGTAGAGAAAGTATAGATCTAATGATAAAGCAAGTAAATAAAGTAAAGCAAAGGGATATACATGACACAACCGATTTATAAGGACACCTTCCTTGCCCTACTCCACTCCCCGAGTCACCTACTCGAGAGTTCAAGCACTATGTCAACAAACTCCTTCACTTGGCGGAGAAGCCTTCACAACGTTGCTTACACCTTTTCCGGTACAAAGCTAAATACCGAGTCCATAACACGGTGGACCAAACCAACACGACTATTACACAACAAATATGTGAAATATCAAATATAAATCTTTGCTACAGAAATCTTGCGGAGGAACAAATCAATCAAGGACCCCTTGCTTGGATTACTTGTAGAATGCTCGATCTCCCTTAGAAGGACCTATATGAGAATCACTAAAGAAAGAAAGAAAGAAGTACTCTGTAGATCAAGTGATCTTTTTTTAGAAGAGAATGAGAGTATATGAGAGAATTAGTAAGAAGATGGGTAAGTTATAATGAAGAAATGGCTCTCTATTTATAGGCAAATTCTGCCACTGTTCTCCGGATCCCACAAATCCCTCCCACTTGGGATCCGTCTAGTGTAATCCTAGGGATCCGTGGGACGCTCCTCTTTGCCATGGGTCATGGGTTATGGGTTGGTCCATGGGTTTTCCTTTAGATTCAATGTATCTAATGAATACATTGTATCTAGTCAAATGGGTAGTGGTCAATGGGTTATGGATATGATCCATGGGTTGTGGTTTTTACCCATCCTAATAAACTATTACAACAAATGATTAATTACAACATTTTTGCATTTAAATGGCTATATGTAAATGCTTTACAAAAATAACATGTATCCTTATAATTGTACTTAAGATAACATTATATTTGTTATCAACAAAACACAAAGAGATCACAAAATATTAATAAACGTTTTTACGGTTTATTTGTATTAAAAATCTCCCCCTTTTTGTTGATGACAAAACATAATGTTATGATGAGTAAAACTTAAGAATAAATGTATGTTTTTAAAGCCCCTAAGTTTTACTTTCTCCCCCCTTTGTCGAAACAAAAAGTAAACCCTTCAATAAAAAGTGGAAAAATTAGTCCACGATCGCTTACTCCCCTGACGGTAGCCTCCTCCTAGTTTGGGGCCAAGTGAAGAAAAATAAACAAAAAATCCTACAAAGAGAAAGGTTAGTAACATGCTTAAATAATCTTGTGATTGACGAGAATCAAGATTGGGAGCCAAGGTATGTAAACAAAGCCTTGTAATAAAACAACAAAGTGTAGTGGTATTTATGCCATCTACAAGCATGTAAAAATAAGAACAAGACTTGTTCTTGAAAATGACTCAAAAGAAAAAAGTACTAAAAATAGGAAATAGTAGTAGTGATCCCTTCCATGCTTGCATAAGGTTATGGATGGAGGTTTGGATGAGTAATGATATTGATGCAATCAAGGATGAGGTTGAGTAGGAATCGCATTTCTTCCCTAACTTCTATTGCAATTTCCCTAGTGGATTGGCAATGTTCACAATGTAAATAATGTGGGTAATGAGTACGAAGTCTTCCGTTGTTTTGATTTTGTGAGTTGGAAGTTGTAGTGGAAAAATAGGAAAATACGGATCAAAGTCCGGAATGATTGGAAGTGGTGGTGGAAAAGAACCTAGACGTTCTTGTAGTTTAATGGGAGCTAAGGGTGGTGATGTTTCAAGATCATTGAATATTGTGTTTGGAGAAGTTGGAGGTGTCAAAAAGGCTATTTCTTTTTGTTTTGGTTGTGGAGATCTTGTTGGAGTCGTAAGGAGTTCCAAATGAGTGACTTTAGGTGGTGAGTGATTTGGTGATGAAGTTGGTGTACTCGCTGGTGATGAAGGAGGTGCTATAATGGAAGCATCTTGTGGTGAGTTATTTGATGGTGATGAGCCATATGATGATGGTTTTCCTAAGCAACAAGATCGGATGTTAATCCGTGCGGATATCCTAGAGTTTGATTGTGGTATTTTGGAATGTAGAAGTACAAAGGTTTGGGTTTCATGAAGATGATTGTTTGTACTAGGTGATTCATCTAAGTTGTAAGAGCTTGTGAATGACATGGTGTTGTTTGATTGTTAAGATGAGATGAATATGCAAGCATTTTGGGAGTTCTATATTGTGACACACGGTAAATTTTCACTCAAATTTAACTAATAAATGATAATTTATTATTACCAAACCTAGTCATTTAAGCATGCATAAGCTTTGCCTGATCATTTGAGTAGTTAACTCGCATACAGTAGACTATTGCATCACTTTTGGATTCATTTTACTTTATAAATATTTCATTTTTGTCTTATGATTAAATTGTAGAGGGAGAGGTTATTTTCCCCAGTTGATCACACTGCACGCGACCGTACTAACACTATGATAAGGGCAAATAAAACAAATGACAAACATCCGTAATGGAAAATAAGACCAATACAATAATGTTTCAGAAGTGTACCTATAAGATATTACATTGTAAAAATTACCAAACTTTAATACTTCAGTCACTGTATCGTACCCGTAGAACACCAAAAATGTACAAGACAATTTAATGTACTCATTTCACCTAACAAATTATACATACTCTATTAATAAAACAATACAAAAATTAGTTTAGAAAAGTAAATAAATAAACTTATCCCATATTATTTCCTTGGAAAATCCGCCCCCCTCCCCCCTCCCACCTCATTTTTATCGTTTTCTGTTTGACTCCCCTATCCACACGTTTCTTCCCCAAATAAGAGATAACACCAAACTTTCTCCTCCTCCAAAAGTCATGTGTTACCTACTGCCATTCCATTTTCGTTCAAGTCAACACAACCCCAAAAAGAGATGAGTAAAAGAGGATTGTGGGAACACCTCTTTCATCATCACCTTCCTACACAAGCTAGATTGGTGTATACTTTTGCTTCCCAAACATGTTCCTGCCATGGTGAGCGCCGCTAATTCCACAAGTCAAAGTCACAAGCCAACAAAGATTGTTGGGGATGATAGTGAAAGCTGCTGATTTTATCCATCACTTTGATCAATGATAGGAAAGCAAAGATAAACTCTTCCAATCCCTCTTCCATTTAAATGTATCACCGAATCCACAAGGACTCACAAAACCCATAAAAAACAATCACTAAATATTGTAAGGGGATTAGTGAGGAGGTTCTTGCTTGGATTCGGGATTTGCTAATTGTAATTTATCACTTCTTGTTTCTCCTTGTTTCGGTCGACTTTCAGAATCTAGTAAGAACATATTTCCTTTCATCTCTTTGGTCTTATGTTTAGTGTCATTAAACTTGGATTGATGTTGGTTTATGTTTTAAAATTTGTAAAAGATGTCAAAAATTAGGTGATTTTCTTGTCGTGTGAGATAGTCATGGATGGAATAAAGGTTATTTGATTTATAATCTATTGTAAGGTATAGACTGTTTAGCAAACTTAGTAGCGAAATGTTAAAGTTGGTCATTTACCCTTGATGGGTTAGTTTTGTCGTAAGTATCAAACAAAGAAACTGGAAAGATTAGATAGGTGTTATAAATGTTATTATTGAGCCTAGAGAAATGATGTGAGTTTAGTAACTTATGTTGAAATCATTGAGTTTGCATAAAGTGTAAGTCCGAGTTGAGTAGTACTCGATCGTCCCATGGTCTTATCAATATCCGTAGAGCTATGAGTTCGGTTCAAAGGTAAACCCACCTCGAGACTTATAGTATCCAGTAGTTAACCCGCGTGTGTTTTCCTCTAGTGTTCGAGAAATTAATCATGTTGGGATAAATTTTGTCATTAGTATTTGTTATTACTGTTATGTCGAGAAGTGGGAGTCAAGGTTTGTGAAAGTTAAGTCATATAAAATTTTTGTTAGTAACACTTAGTGTAGAACCTGGAAAACTATGAGTTGTGGTGGCAATCCGGTTTAGTAATCGGCACATAGTTATGCTGGGATGTTAATTTGTAGTATTAAATTTGTCTCCAAATGATGAAAAGAAATAGGCTAACGTCTAGAATATTAGTGAGGTTGTCATCTTTCTTTCCTACTAGTGCCACGAAACTCTAGTACTTGTCGCCTGGTAAAGGAGATTCCGACGAGGGTAATCCTTGTCAGAACCACAAGAGCCTTACCTTAGACAAGGATCAATTGGGTGCAAAGATATAAAGACCTAACCAGTCCGAGTAGTACTCGGATGAGGCACCATGTAAAACCTGAAAATTTAAAATCCGAATAAAGACTAAAATACCCTTGGAACTAAAAATTATAAAATACGTAAAATATATTTCTAACACTTAAAGAAATTAAAAGATTAACTTGCGAATACTTAAAAACCCTAACTAAAATATATTACGTAATTGATTTGGTACGACGAAGAGTTAAAGTTTCGTAAATATTTTGGGGTCGTGTTCTTTTGTGTTCGTGAGCCAAGGCCGAAGCCCATGGTGGTGAGGTGAAGGTGTTCGTTGGACCAGCCCAAACCCAATTACTTTCCTAGTTTAACTCAAATACTACAACTATATATACCATACATAATCATAAGTTTGGAACCCTAGTTATTTTGCTCTTTCTTTTCTTTTTCTCCCTATTCGGCCGAACCATAACAAACAACCCTTGGTGTCGATTTTGCTCAATCAAGTGAAGGTATATCGTTTATTTGTCTTCCTTTAACGTACCTTGCATGAATATGTCAAGTTATATTTTGTTTCGTCGCGTTTTCTTGTTTTCTTTTGTGGCGGAGAGTTGTGAACCAAACAACAAGAAACCCTAATTAATTTAACTAGTAACTAATAAGAGACATGTAACGTGATAAGTGATATTGAATCGGGTCGTGTATATGTTGAGTTAACCTAGACCAAAACATGCATGAGTTTGGACCGAGGCATGCATGACTTTCGAATAGGGTGTAAAACATTATAACTTGATTATGTAACATGTTTAGATGAGCTAATACTAGTGTAAAACCCTAATAACCGAAACCCTAATTTGATTCGAGTTACATATGAGTTTTTGAAGATGCATTAATTAAGTAAAGGTTATGTGAACATAAACCCTAGTTTAATATGTAAAGCGTATAAAGTATACTAAATCCTAATAACTTATATGTCACATAAAATCATAAACGTGTACGGTGAAACATAAAAAGGAAAGATTATTTTGTGACGTGTTAGGTTAAGTAACTAGTTATTAAAAGACGTAACATGTAAGTTAATATACATTAATGAGACATTTAAGAATGAGAAAACCCTAGCTTTAATAAAAGACGTATGAAACCCTAATTTATGATATTAATATTAAAACATTTAAATCTCATTTAATATGGAAACCCTAAAATATTAAAGGATCATTGTGACGATTTCAGAATCATTAATAATATATACGACATTAATGTATATAGGTTCTGTGAAGAAGGAGTAATTCTTTGCTTCCCTGTTTCGACTTTTGATCTTTTGCTTTCGAATAAGGTACGGATATTCTGACCTTTTCAGGAAAGGTTTCGTATAAGTTTTCTTTTCGTTTTCATATTAGGATTTCCTAAACCTTTGCTATGAACCCTAATGTGTATATTTGAGCTGTTGCTTATCTGAACTTTGATTTTTGAATCATAAAACATTTGATTTTGAAACTATATGATATGAAGACTTTGATTTTGAAAACATGATTAAACATTTGATAAAATATGATCTATGTCAGTTATGATATTCTTATTTGATTTCGATAGTTTGACACCGAGCCAATTATAACTAGTCATGTGGGGTTCCATGTCCGTGTCGCAAATGCACTTCTCGACATGACTCTAGGGCAGTAGAGTGATGTTCTGCCACGTCCCTTATCTGTTATCTGTATGAGCTCAATTTGAATTATGAATATTTGTCGTGGGGCGATGGATGCATCCTAGATCTGTTATATGCCATATATTATCTGTTATATGCTATATGTTATCTGATGATTGATGCTGCGTGCATGCACGTCCTTCATAACTCTGGTAGGTCTCCCCTACAAATATGTTGCCTTATGTGATTATGATATGTTTCCGATATGGCATATGTGTCTGGGCTTCGAGGTAGTTAACTATAAAACTTATTCGTATATTCTGAATTATCCTTTGAAATGAATATGACTTCACTGTTTTCTTTCACTTTATTTCGTATTCGTTCTCGTTTCGTATTCGCTTTTGCTTGTATATCCGTTCACCTGGGCTTTTGAAGCTCACCGCACTTTTCTTTTCTTCCATGTGTATCTAAACATTGAGCGGGTATTGCTTTGGGATGAGTGCTGAGTGGACTTACCTTAGAGATTTTAGCTTTGATATTATGATGCCATTTAGACTTTATACTTTAGACATTTCATTTGGAGTTTATTTTTCCACTGGGACCTATGTATTGAAGTCTTTTGACTTGGATTATTTCAATATTTATGTTGAGATTTCTTTTGGTTTATATGTTTGCTTTGATATGACACCATTACTTGTGATTCCTTTACCCTTGTCGGGTCGGGACGTTACAATTTATGGTATCGTGAGCGTGTTTACGACTTGTAGTCAGGACCTGTGACATATGGAGCCTAGGTTTTGAGACTTTAGGGTTTAGGGTTTGACCTGTGAGGATTTGGGTAGACTTTAGGATTCCTTCATACTTCCATTTCGTATCTCACCTTTGTTCATTTTGCTAATCGTTTGGATATCGTTCAGATGGTTCAGACTCGTCGTAACGGCAAACCGGGAGGGGACGATGATGCTACTGACATGGATGCTGCGATTGCGAATGCTCTCAACTCTCTTTTCCCTGGTTTGACTACACCGAGATGATGGAGCGGTGATCAACAACATTCGTAATCGAATGGTGCTTCGGTAGTGGTGGAGGAAATCAACCCGTCGGTATTCATACTTGGCTCGGCGTTCGGTAAGTGAAGCCTCTTTCGTTTAGCACTCTGCTACTCCGAGGCCGAGGACCGATCACTCATATTGAGAAGCTGTTTGAAGTACTGGGTTGTGGAGATGAGTTTAAGACTCGTTTGGCTTCATTCAAATTGGAAGGTGATGCTTTGAGTTGGTGGAAAGCATTGAAACAAGCAAGAGGAGGTGACGCTGTTGCTGTGACTTGTACTTGACTGAGTTTCGACTATCTTCTATAACCGTTATTTCGATGCCTTTGGCAAAGAAAGGTATGAGAGGATTATCAGGCGATCTACGGTTTGATCATGAGACCTCTAATGAGTAAATGAGTAGGTTTATGAGGTTGGTGAGTTTTGTTGGAGTGATTGCCGAGATGGTAGGCGTCAAGCTTCACTTTGGGGACTGAAGAAGTGGGTGTTGGACCGACTGCTGAATATTGAGTATGAGGATGTGTCGCCCTGCAATGACGCAGCTCGTAACATTGAGATCTTTCATGAGGTTTCGGGTTCTAACAAGCGAATCGCGATGGTGATCGGATTCAAGGTAGGACTCAAGGCAATGACTATAAGGAAACTCGGTAGGAGTTATGATTCGAGAGGTCATGTGGATAGGAGTTATGATCAGCGGGGTCAGTCGGGAAGGAATGTTGACACGGACGCCTGAACGAGGGTCAAGATAATAGAAAATGTAGGTAATGGAAGTGATCACGAACCAAGGTAACAATAACCGCTACAAGGGATCACCACTAGAGGAACAAATCAGGGTCGTGCTTCAGATCTTCTAGTCAGCGAGACACCTGAGGTTTTGCCACCCCACCTATTTGTACTACTTGTGGAAAGGCTCATCCAGGCGTGTTTCAAGGCTAATGGTGGATGTTTTGGTTGTGGTTCCACTACTCACAAGATTAAGGATTGCCCTAAGAAGAATCCGCAGCCTCGGAAACTACATCAAGCCGCCAACTACTACTGGACGGTTTATGCTACTACTCGTAACCGGTGGAGCGAACTTCGGTACCATTACGGGCACTCTTTTCATTGATGATTTTGTTGTCTTCGTTTTATTTGATACTGGCGCCACACACTCCATTATATCTATCACATTCGCTAAGAAACTTAATATGAAGCCCAAACCGTTAACAAATCACTTATCGATTTCTACGCCTATGAAAAATCATGTGATCATCGATCATAAATATGTTAAGTGTCCTCTTCGTTTTGATGATCGTATTCTTTGCAAATCAGTATCCTCTCAATATGGTCGACTTTGATATCATTCTAGGCATGGATTGGTTGGCTTATCATAGAGCTTCAATCGATTGCCATGCTAGAACGGTGATCTTTGGAGATAAAACATCCTGAATTGCTTATCATGGTTCTCAACCCCTTAAATCTGTTAAGCTCATTTTCGCTATGAAGGCACGGATCATGATTGCTCATGGGTGCCAAGGTTTTCTAGCATCTGTTAAGGACACATCTTTGGAGAGTCCTAACATTGAAAGTCTTTGTTGGCGAATTTTGTGACGTTTTTCCGATGAACTCCCGGACTTCCCACTCGAGAAGTTGAGTTTAGCATTGAATTAATTCCCAGTGCTGAACTTTCGAAGGCTCCGTATCGTATGGCACCTGTAGAACTGAAGGAGTTGAAGGAACAGCTGCAAGAGATGATAGAAAGTGGATTTATTCGCCCTAGTGTTTCTCCATGGGGTGCACCTGTCTTGTTTGTGAGGAAGAAGGATGGAAGCATGCGACTATGTATCGACTATCGTGAACTCAATCGTATTACTATTCGTAACCTATCCTTTGCGCGTATAGATGACTTGTTTGATCAACTGCAAGGAGCTAAGTTCTTTTCGAAGATTGACCTGAGGTCCGGCTACCATCGCTACGTGTGAAGGAGCAAGATGTTCCTAAGACCGCTTGCGTCCGGATATGGTTTCACAATTTCTCGTTATGCCTTTTGGTTTGACCAATGCGCCTGTGTTTATGGACCGATGAATCGTGTTTTCCATGAGTTTCTCGACAAGTTCGTTATTGTTTTCATCGATGACATCTTGGTTTACTCTAAGTCTGAAGAAGAGCATGAAGAACATCTCCATATAATTTTGGAGATTTTGAGGAAGAAGAAGTTGTACGCCAAATTTTCGGCGCGAATTTTGGTTGAGACAAGTTGCTTTCCTTGGTCATATCGTATCACCGATGGTATTACCATGGATCCGTCTAAAGTTGAGGCTATCACTAAATGGCCAAGACCTACGCAATGAATCGAGGTCAGAGTTTTCTTGGACTTGTTGGTTACTATAGACGTTTTGTTGAAGGTTTCTCTCGTCTAGCTTTGCCTTTAACCCAATTGATGAGGAAAGGTGAAAAGTTTGTATGGACGGATGAACGAGAGAAGAGTTTCGAATAATTGAAGCGGAGATTGGTGTCGGCTCCCATTTTGACTCTTCCAACTGGTTCATGAGGATTTCAAATCTACAGCGATGCATCTAAGAAAGGATTAGGCCGTGGTTTTGATGCAACATGGGAAGGTAATAGCTTATGCTTCGAGGCAGCTAAAACCTTATGAGGAGAATTACCCAACCCACCGATCTTGAGTTAGGCTAGGTGGTTTTGCGTTGAAGATTTGGAGACATTACTCAGTATGGAGAGACGCGGTGATATATTCATCGATCATAAGAGTCTCAAGTATATTTTCACTCAGAAGGAACTTAACATGAGACAAAGAAGATGGTTAGAACTTATTAAGGATTATGACACCAACATTCGTACCATCATCCGTAAGGCTAATGTAGTTGCCACGACTTAGCCGGAAATCATGCATTCTTGCGAGTATCAAGATTGAGCCTAGGATTTTGCGTGACTTAGAGAGTTTAGATGTTGAGTTGTGTTAGGAGGTTTGGTGGATACTGGGCTAGTATGAAGGTGGAGTCGAACCTTACCGCAAATTAAGGAAGCTCGAAAGATGACGGCGAGCTGTGGGCCGTGGTGCAAAATGTTGAAGAAGGTAAGCAAACGGAGTTTAAGGTTGATAATGACGGTATTGTATGGTATGGAGATAGGCTTTGTGTTCCCAATGATCGGGTACTTCGTGAGAAAGTTATGACCGAAGCTCATAGTTCTCCTTTCACTATTCATCCTGGTTCTACCAAGATGTATAGGATTTGAAGCAGATACTTTTGGTGGAACCGGATGAAGATGAGATGTGTTTGCTTTGTGTCAAGTGTATGATTTGTCGTGGTTAAGATTGAACATCAGAGGGCTAGTGGATTGTTACAGCCATTGGAGATTCCAACATGGAAGTGGGATAAGATATCTATGGATTTTGTGACTGGATTACCTCTTACTAGGAAGAAGCATGATGCGATTTGGGTGGTTGTTGATCGACTAACCAAATCTGCTCATTTCTTGCCAATTAGGAAGGATTATGGTATTGGTAAATTGGCGGAGATTTTTCAGCAAGAGATCGTTAGACTTCATGGTACTCCGACGTCTATTGTGTCTGATAGAGATCCGCGTTTTACTTTCGCTAGAAAGGTTTGCGAAAGCTTGGGGTACTCGACTTAACTTTAGTACGCATTTCATCCTCAAACGGATGGTTAGTCAGAGAGGACTATTCAGACCTTAGAGGATATGCTAAGGGCTTGTGCTTTAGAATGGACTGGTAGTTGGGATGAATATTTATGTTTAGTAGAGTTTGCTTATAACAACAGTTGGCATGCTAGCATTAAGGTGGCACCGTTTGAACTTCTTTATGGAAGGAAATGTAGAGCACCTATTTGTTGGGATGAAGTAGGTGAATGTCTAATCGAAGGTCCGGAAATGATTGAGATCACTAATGAGAAAGTAGTTGCTAGAGAAAAGTTGAAGAAGCTAGGTCCTCGTAAAGTTATGCCGACAAGCATCGTCGTGATTTAGAGTTTTTGAAGTGGTGATCGTGTTTTGAAAGTTTCTTAGAGGTGTGGAACGCTTTGGAATCAAGGGCAAGCTTAGTCCTCGATTTATTGGACCGTTTGAGATTCTTGAATGTATAGGAGAGGTTTCAGATCGCTTAGCACTTCGCTCATCGCATGTTCATGACGTTTTTCATGTATCACTCCTGGGGATACAACTATCATCCGTTACACGTTGCTTCTTATCCGTTTGATCAAATTCAATCCGATATGTCTTTATCTGAAGAACCAGAAGCGATTCTCGAAAGACAAGAAAGAGTTATGAGGAATAAAGTTATTCCATTCAAGATTCTTTGGAAAATCATCCTGAATGAGGCTACTTGGGAAACCGAGAGTCGCGTGCTAGTTACCCTCATTTCTTTGAATAGTTTGGTATGTTCTCATTTCGCTTATTTTTTCATTTCGTTTCATTCAATTTTCGAGGACGAAAATTTTTTCTTTAGAGGGGAAGAATTGTAAACCGAAAATTTAAAACCGAATAAAGACTAAAATACCCTTGGAACTAAAAATTATAAAATACGTAAAATATATTTCTAACACTTAAAGAAATTAAAAGATTAACTTGCGAATACTTAAAAACCCTAACTAAAATATATTACGTAATTGATTTGGTACGACGAAGAGTTAAAGTTTCGTAAATATTTTGGGGTCGTGTTCTTTTGTGTTCGTGAGCCAAGGTCAAGCCCATGGTGGCGAGGTGAAGGTGTTCGACCCAACAGCACCCAAACCCAATTACTTTCCTAGTTTAACTCAAATACTACAACTATATATACCATACATAATCATAAGTTTGGAACCCTAGTTATTTTGCTCTTTCTTTTTTCTTTTTCTCCTATTCGCCAACCATAACAAACAACCCTTGGTGTCGATTTTGCTCAATCAAGTGAAGGTATATCGTTTATTTGTCTTCCTTTAACGTACCTTGCATGAATATGTCAAGTTGTATTTTGTTTCGTCGCTGCTTTTCTTGTTTTCTTTTGTTGCCGAGAGTTGTGAACCGAAACAACAAGAAACCCTAATTAATTTAACTAGTAACTAATAAGAGACATGTAACGTGATAAGTGATATTGAATCGGGTCATGTATATGTTGAGTTAACCTAGACCGAAACATGCATGAGTTTGGACCGAGGCATGCATGACTTTCGAATAGGGTGTAAAACATTATAACTTGATTATGTAACATGTTTAGATGAGCTAATACTAGTGTAAAACCCTAATAACCGAAACCCTAATTTGATTCGAGTTACATATGAGGTTTTGAAGATGCATTAATTAAGTAAAGGTTATGTGAACATAAACCCTAGTTTAATATGTAAAGCGTATAAAGTATACTAAATCCTAATAACTTATATGTCACATAAAATCATAAACGTGTACGGTGAAACATAAAAAGGAAAGATTATTTTGTGACGTGTTAGGTTAAGTAACTAGTCATTAAAAGACGTAACATGTAAGTTAATATACATTAATGAGACATTTAAGAATGAGAAAACCCTAACTTTAATAAAAGACGTATGAAACCCTAATTTACGATATTAATATTAAAACATTTAAATCTCATTTAATATGGAAACCCTAAAATATTAAAGGATCATTGACGATTTGGAATCATTAATAATATATACGACATTAATGTATATAGGTTACGTGAAGAAGGAGTAATTTTGCTTCCTGTTTCGACTTTTGATCTTTTGCTTTCGAATAAGGTACGGATATTCTGACCTTTCAAGTAAAAGGTTTCAGATAAGTTTTCGCTTTCATATTAGGATTTCCTAAACCTTTGCTATGAACCCTAATGTGTATATTTGAGCCATGCTTATCGAACTTTGATTTTTGAATCATAAAACATTTGATTTTGAAACTATATGATATGAAGACTTTGATTTTGAAAACATGATTAAACATTTGATAAAATATGATCTATGTCAGTTATGACATTCTTATTTGATCGATAGTTTGACACCGAGCCAATTATAACTAGTCATGGGGTTCCATGTCCGTGTCAGCAAATGCACTTCTCGACATGACTCTAGGGCAAAGAGAGTGATGTTACGCCACGCCCCTTATCTCATATCTGATAGCTCAATTTGAATTATATTATGAATATTTGTCTCAGGGCGTATGGATGCATCCTAGATCTGTTATATGCCATATATTATCTGTTATATGCTATATGTTATCTCGATGATTGATGCCGCTGCGTGCATGCACGTCCTTCATAACTCTGGTAGGTCTCCCCTACAAATGTTGCCTTATGTGATTATGATATGTTTATGATATGGCATATGTGTCAGGCTTCGAGGTAGTTAACTATAAAACTTATTCGTATATTCTGAATTATCCTTTGAAATGAATATGACTTCACTGTTTTCTTTCACTTTATTTCAGTATTCGTTCTCGCTTCAGTATCGCTTTGCTTGTATATCTGTGTTCACTGGGCTTTTGAAGCTCACCGCACTTTTCTTTCTTCCGCGGTATCTAAACATTGGAGCTGGGTATTGCTTTGGGAGAGCGAGTGGACTTACCTTAGAGATTTTAGCTTTGATATTATGATGCCATTTAGACTTTATACTTTAGACATTTCATTTGGAGTTTATTTTTCCGCTGGGACCTATGTATTGAAGTCTTTTGACTTGGATTATTTCAATATTTATGTTGAGATTTCTTTTGGTTTATATGTTTGCTTTGATATGACACCATTACTTGTGATTCCTTTACCCTTGTGGGGTCGGGGCGTTACACACCAAGAGTACGGTCATGCAGCTCGACATCTAAATCTTTAGTGTGCATAACATCGTCATCTCAACACCCTTCTTCCCTTGAGTTAAATTTCCTGCCAAAATACTAAATGGTTCTATCATAAAGCTTACCACTACCTATCGAGTTGTGTTCCTAGTCGAAACCGGTTATGTCAAATTTCTACTTCAAAATCAAAACCATTAGTATTAAAAATCTGGAAATGAGTAGTTTTCCTAAAACTGGATTAACACAAACTGAAGTAAAGTTGTTGGATCAGCCCTCTTCCCTCGTGCAAATACCCCATCGACCCCAGGCCCAAAAACTTGGTACCTTATTTGCATCCGAATCTGGGCCACAGCCCATGGAAAGCTTGGGAAGTCCCATTGAGTGTCTAAGCATGTCGTAAACCAGGAAACAAATAAACCAAACTCATTTCCCCCGCCTTCCTCTCTTTCATCTCGTACACATTGTCTTAACGTCATAAAACTTAATACAATTAAGCAAGTGCTAGAGTATTACTACATGAAAACAAATGGTGAAAATGTAATCTACATGTATAAAGAGTACATCAAAGTTGCACGTCAAATGAACTCGGTTAAACATGACTATGTCAAGCGCCTTACTAGTCGGAGTTATAAATATTATGAACCTGATTTTGATAAATAAATAAAAACCACCATATCATTTTATCGTTTAATAAATTCGATAGACTTCAAATTTAATTCACATGTTTTCTAAATACCATTAGAAAATAAATAAACTAATATTAAGTGTCAACTTAATTAAGTATATATACATTTATATACTTACTACTAGAACGTCGTGATTTTTTTGAAACAACTCTAATGATGATAACACCATTATAGTGTCAACATGAAAAGTATATACACTTTCGTATACTTACTGGTAAAACACGTAAACATTTTTACGAATACAAGTTTAGTTTTATTTCAATTATAAAACAATTCAATTAATTTAAATAGGTAATACTCGAAACAATGAACTAAATATTGCCCTCCTTATCTAGGTCGCGTGTCGGTGCCGCTTCACAACAGTCACTAAATCCCACTTTTGGATTGCACATTTGCTAAGGTGAGTTTCATAGCCCCTCTTTTACTTGATAAACTGTTTTATACATTTCGGGGTGAGAAGATATGCAAAACCTTTTTATGGACCTAAACTATTGCATGATTACTATTACGTGGTTTAGCCTAAGCCCTTATGTCCCTAGAGAATGCCCCTTCTTCATGAACCGTCAATTCCCCATTGGGAAGCGTGAATGTTATAAATAGATCTATTGAGGGTGACTCCTCCGTTCGGTTGGCCCTGCTTAGGCCAAGGCGAAACGTATATCATGTCGGAATCGAGTGTTGAGGGACAAAACACTCACTATGGGCCCCTATATTGTATGATATCTGTTAGCATACAGAAACTGTCGTAGTATCGGTTGCATGAACTTAGAGCTAACATAATAGACATTCATCCATATAACATTATATTCGTTGTAATGATTATATGACTTTGCTTTGGTCCAAACTTATTGTTTTAATTTAAACCTATGAACTCACCAGCTTTTAGCTGACCTTTTTAGCATATTTTCTCAGGTGCTTAAATTGTGAACTTGGATGCAAGGCAAGATGGCGGTAAATGGTCGTAGTAGTAACTAAAGAAGTGTTTTTACACAAACTGATGTTTTTAAATTGGGACCACTGAACTTATGGGATGTGCCCATTTATCTAAACTATGTTGTAAGACAATGTTTTAAAACTATTTTATGAAATCAAACGGAGTATGTATTCCGTTCTTAATTACTTGTGTTGTGATCTCCAATTTCGTAACATTCCCCTTAACTCGTATGCTTCCGCTAAACCAAATTTGGGGGTGTTACAGATTGGCATCAGAGCCTAAGTTATAGAGAACTAGGTACATATAAACCCTAAACTATAACTACTTTTTACTAAAAACATCATACTACGACATCGGTGCCGCCTTGCCTTACTTGCCATTTTACTTAGAGTTCATTTAAATAGGATTGCATGTTTTATTTCCTATTTACTAGTGCACTATTTCATATTCATCATGAGTATTTTTCCATATACTTACATATACGCACCGTCTTGTCACATGCCATGTCTTCCCCTCACTCTAGAGCTGGATGCGATGACACAACAGAAGGTTTGTCACCTGCTGAACGCATCCTAGCCCCTTCCCAACTCACTCCTGACACTGGAAACCCATACAGGGTAGTGTATCAAGTTCACCAGGAGGGTACTACCCACACCCCACCTGCTCACTTCCAAATCATCACTACTATCAATACTATACCTACCAATTCCACTACCCCTACACTCTCACCAAGACACCAAAGAGATCCACTTCTCAGTTGGGAGATACTTGCTAGCAATAAAATCTGCCTCCTCAAGATCATCACCATCATCTTCCGTACACCATCTCTGCTAGTTGGGTTCAAGTGGAGGAACTTCGAAGCAGCCACTGCTGGACCACCAACTCTCACCACGTTATGGCACGCATAACACGTCATGAAGAACAAATAGAAGAGATGTCGGATCATCCGGGATATTACCGAAGAAAGGATTGAAGGGATTGAAGAAGTGGTGGAAGAACTACAAGCACTTGGCGAAACACTCAAGGAATGCTACAACGATGTTGGGACAAAGATGAGGGAACCCGTGAGAAGTTAAACGAAATAATTGCCCGCCTTGAAGACCACATTGAAAGGTGTGCTCTGCAAACTCCAGGAGACACCCAGGGACGTCTCACCGAGATTGAGAGTCGGCTGACACGGTTGGAGACCGTTACTACAATAGCATTAACTGAGACAGGGTACCTGGAGGGTGTCGTAGAATTTCAAAGACGTACTATGGAAAGTAGGACAAATGAGGCCAACAACAAATTTGCTAGGATGGAGGCCTAGCTTAGAGAGTTGGAGGAATGGAAGGCAATTCAACAAAGTCAACCCGGGGCAGCACCGGGAAATGCCTAAATTTCACTTGGCATTGCATTAGACGTTGTAATGAGTAGTTTCAATAAAAACGCTAATAGTAGTTTTGTTGTATGACAAACTAGAGCGAGTCAATGAACGCATGTTATGTATCGGCTATAGGAGCCAAGAATCTTCTTAGAATGTAATCGAGCTTATGGTGATGAACGACTATGCATAATAAACAATGTCTTGTGAATTATAACCTTATGTTAAACTCACTCCAACCAATCTCCGTTTTCTTAACATCATCATAATAAATTTAGTCTACGTGACATCCCGTCAATACAACCTAGGAAATACTTTATGGAGAAGTAGTACATGTTGTGATCTCCACCACGGTCCTCCTACTCATAAGAAAACTCATTGTTGTCATTTCTTGTGGTTGAAGGAAAATTTTTCCAGTAAAGCTGAACATGGATGCAACCACCATTGAGAAATCTGTTACTGAACGAATTGCTGCAAGAATTGCTGCAAGGATTGCTAACTATCAAGTCGATCACAACATCAACAACATCAGCCAGTGGAATAAGGAAGAAGCTGTTGGTAAGACGCCTACAACACAAAATTTCTCTTACCAAGAATTCAGGAACTGTAAACCACCAGCATTTGAGGGGACTGAAGGAGCCATAGGTTTGGCAAAATGGCTAGAAAGGTTAGAGACAATTTTCCACGAGCAGAGTTGCGTGGACAATTGTAAGGTCACTTATGCTACACCTTTCGGTGCGTATTGCTAAGCCCTCACGCAGTGGAATACTTATGTCCAATTAGTAGGAATAAAATATTTTGCTTACTCACTTGAGTGGGACACCACGAAGAAAATGATGATTCGGAGGAATACTTGCTTCGAGGAATGAGCCTGTGAATGATGGAATAAGAGCTCACGTGGATAACTATGATGGAAATGACCTCGAAGGATACATAACGCTTTGTGAAGCGGCCAAGCCAACTATGTCACGATATGATAGTACTGAAAGGAAACTCGACATACTTTTGTGGATTTTCACCGAGTGGAGGAGCAGTGGTTGCAGTCAGCACCTATTGCCACTTTCAAGCTTTGGTGCGACTTACGGATGACGAGTCGTGCCCCAAAGCAAAGCAATGGAGTATTGTGGTAACAAGAGGAACTGGGTATACGATGGTGAGGAAGATAAATGCAACAGTAATCTGGCATGTAATGGGCAGTGAAGTTAGGGCTAGCTTTGAGCAAATGGGGATTAATAATATCAGGAACAAAGCAAGTGCAATATATGCCCATATTACCACTATGAAGAGATTACCTTACACCTTGTGGAATTTGTAAGGAATTGGACATAAGATGGGAGATTGTAAGCAACCTATGGGAGAGTGGTATGCCATGGGTGTGGAATGAAAGGTCATAATAAAAGCAAGTGCGGGATAGGAAGGATGGAAGCATAGAAGGCAACAATTGTCGAAACAATTTCACGAAGAAGTGTGAAGAATTATTCACGCCTCCAAGGACACCAAGGAAAGAAACTAAGTTAGCTAGAGATCTTTGTAATAAATCTTAGTTTTAAACTTCCAATTCCTTGTATACAGGAATCTACTTTGTACTCCTACCCATGTAACCTTAATGTACTAAACCTTTCCTTGTAATATATCAGTTGTCATTATCGTGCTATCTTAATATATGTCTTCTCCATGACTACTTTCACCATATCATTAAGGATTTCAAGTGTCTTATCATGATGAAAGGATTCTCACGAAGATTAGAGAAAGTCATCTTGGATATCGACTAGTCTCTCTCTCACAAATTGGTATCACCCAACGAGATGACTTAGAAAATCCGCATTTCAAAGATTCGCATTTGAAGGTATTATTATCAATACCGTTAAGACCAACTCAAGCTTGTTACCTCGCCAAGAATCACAAATTCAACATTCCATCCCTAAACAGGTTGTCATTGCTTCACACATCTTGGTCAAACGAGCCATAGATCATGTTGACCAATTAATTGGTCGAAAGCCTAGCAAAATCTTATAAATATCGCACGACTTCGAACCTTTTTTGAACTTTTGCGACATTTCCGGCCCGACCAAGAATAAATACACCAGGTAAGACTATACCGAACAATACGTCCGCGGTCCTCAATTATACATAGCCTGGTCACCTATATGTATAATTCGGAAGGGGTAACGATGCTGCGGGCATGTTAAATTCTTGAAATTTCTTACGCGATTCGGTCAAGTTAAAGGAAGTGCTTAACTCCTTATCAAGAAATAGTAAAGTTCATATCTCACTTGACACCCACGCTTAAAATGCCATACGCATTTCACATCACCGCGGGAATAGAATAAGCAGTGCCACCTAAGAGAAGAAATCTTCTACTAAGAAACGAATGTGAAGCGTTTGAATCTTCAACAATGAATTAACTCCATTATTAGAACGGGCCTTGAAACATTTTGACACCGGATATGCGATTCATATGATATCTATCATCTACTGAAACAAAAAAAGGAGTAGATCATCATACACCCTAGGTTAACCCAACCAACAATGCGCAAGGAAAAATCATGTGATACACTTGTTTTTAGACATGCACAGGTATGTGAGAGACTCTACCGTTCAAGGGAGGCGGCTTTACACCAGTTTGGAAGCCATCACGATCCAAAAAGGAAAATAATGGTATAGAATACTCAACACAAAGATCCATGAGAAGCATAGCATGATTATAAACTAAATTGGAACGACGCGCCCATGATCTCACTAGGAAAACCTAGAAATATTATCCCTCATGCATCAGGAAGTACAGTGTACACTTGACCCGCCAAAGGTCTGGAATGTCACGGAAACAAAAGGAAGTTGACCATGTGGCGACGCAATAATAGAGCGCAACGCAAGTTCAATACAACATTCATACTCACCCGGGGCAAAGCGGTGTCACAATCGCATATCTCTAAGCAACATCCTAACAAACTAAACCTTTTAAAAGCGGATCATTGGGAAAGCGAATCTAGTCCGCCTTCCCATTAAAGTCTTGAAGCTCAAGTGGTAGCACTCAAAGGAAAGCGACTAAATAAAAACTACTAAAGACATACCTATAGGTGAAGGGCCGTGAAAGCCAAGGGAATCTTAACCCCAAGAACCAATGATAAACACCATGAAGGATTTGTAATTTATCATGTTAAACAAACCACGAACCTCGTAAGGGCGGAGTATACTTATCTAGTGGTAGCGACAAAATGCACCTTGATCGAGAAAGCTATTCTAAGTACCAAACATGAAGGTACAGTATTTGACCTATGTCAAACAATACTTAGCATGTTAGAAAAAGGAAATTCAAAACAATCGAAATCATCAAACCTACATCTGTACAAACCAAAATTTCCAGGATAAATGGGAATGCATAACAATGGACTCTAAAACCAAGTCACCAAAGACCTCATCGGTTATAACTCTACTTGGGTAATAATTGATCATCTCACCAAATCCACCTATCCCTACCGAACAAAGAGGGAGGCGCAACTTTGGACAAGCTTACGAGTTTGCTTGAAGCAAAGCCTACGAGTCATAACTTTCAATTCTTCTAATTCCAAATAGCGATAACCATTCACACCAAACTTTTGAGGACCACTCCAAAATTCTTGAGAATCCATCGGGAAATGAGTACCACCTATCGTCTTCCGATTAATGGACTAAATGGAAGGACCATTCAAGCTATAGAAGTTATACTTCGAACATGGGTAACTTGTTTGAGAGGAGTGTATGGAGGCAGTAAATTGCCTTAACCAAATCCCTGCAACAACGAGGTCACCTCATAAAGGCACCGGTATGGTTCAAAGTGCAAGTCCAATCGTGTTCGAAGCAGAGGCCCGACGAGGAACCGGCCCAATGGTTCCAAGCTGTTATCGAGAACCATTGATAATAGCGTGATGGAGACCCGGGAAGCGAGAATGCAAACAAACTCGATTCGTCAAGGTCGATAAATATAGGACTAAATATTAAGCGAAGTTCAAGTCAAGCCCGAGAAAGTTAGGTTGAGGCTTAGCCTCCGAAAGCATAACCCATTTTAACGAACAAAGGCACAAGCTGTATATTTCATAGGATTAACCAAATGTTCTCCAGAATAATTGTGAAGCTTTGCAACTTAGTTTACCATCAGACTATATGTTATGCACAACTATTCAGTCTGCGAACAACTGGGAGAACCACCCTTTCATACTATGGATTTTTAATGCCATGGAAAGGCGTAATCCATTTTGGATGGCAGTAAAAGTTAGATCCTCGTTACATTGGACCTTTCGAAATTCTCGCAAGAATCGGCCGGACATTAGTCTGGAAGCAGATTAGCGAGAACTCTACTCCCGAGCTAACGTGTTGCACATATGCAACTTTCGAAGAATTGTCTTTCCAACGAATCTCGCCATTCCATTGAAAAATCCAAAATCAACTAAAGATTGAAATTTGGTCGAAGGAACCCATTGAAATTATGGATCAAGAAATGGCGGCTTAAACAAAGCCGTGTTCCTATCATTAAAGATCATTTGAGACTGTCACAAAGAGTCTGAGAATACGTGAGAGCGTGAAGATGAATTCAAAGTAATACCCACATCTTTCTCTCTACTTAGCGTGAGTAATTCTAAGCGAAAACCGAGGACGGTTTTCCCTTCTAAGCGGGAGGATGTGACACGGTAAAATTTCCTCATTTAACTAATAATGATAATTTATTATTACAGCCTAGTCATTTAAGCATGCATAAGCTTTGCACTTTGATCATTTGAGTAATTAACTCACTCTGATACAAAACTATTGCATCACTTTTGCATTCATTTGCATATAAATATTTCATTTTTTGACTTATGATTAAATTGTAAGGCGAGAGGTTATCTCATTTTCCCCGATGACCTGCGACCTTCTTGTCACGCGCAGAACTTTTACTATGATGGGGGCAAATAAAACAAATGACAGCGTCAGTAATGGAAAAAATAAGACCTAATACAATGTAATTTTGAGATGTACCTATAAGATATTACATTGTAAAATTACCAAACTTTAATACTTGATCCAGTCACGTATCGTGCCATTCCGAGAACACCAAAATGTACAAGACAATTTAATGTACTCATTTCACCTAACAAATTATACATACTCTATTAATAAAACAATACAAAAATTAGTTTAGAAAAGTAAATAAATAAACTTATCCCATATTATTTTCCTTGAAATCGCCCCCTCCCACCTCATTTTATGATTTCTGTTTTGACTCCTATCCACACGTTTCTTCCCCAAATAAGAGGAATAAACACCAAATTTCTCCTCCTCAAAAGTCATGTGTTACCTCTTGCCATTCCATTTCGTTCAAGTCAACACAACCCCAAAGAGAGATGAGTAAAGAGTTGTGGGAACACCTCTTTCATCATCTTATTCCTACACAAGCTAGATTGGTGTATACTTTTGCTTCCCAGAACATGTTCACGCCATGGTGAGCACCGCTAATTCCACAAGTCAAAGTCACAAGCCAACAAAGATTGTTGGGGATGATGAAAGGCGCTGATTTTATCCATCACTTTGATCAATGATAGGAAAGCAAAGAAAATAAGCTTCCCAATCCCTCTTCCATTTAAATGTATCACGAATCCACAAGGACTCACAAAACCCATAAAACAATCACTAAATATTGTAGGGGAAGTTGTGAGGAGGTTCTTCTTGATTCGATTGAATAGTAATTTATCACTTCTTGTTTCTCCTTTGTTTGTTCGACTTTGAGAATCTAGTAAGAATATTTCCTTTCATCTCTTTGGTCTTATGTTTAGTGTCATTAAACTTGGATTGATGTTGGTTTATGTTTTAAAATTTGTAAAAGATGTCAAAAATTAGGTGATTTTCTTGTCGGTGTGAGAGATAGTCATGGATGGAATAAGGTTATTTGATTTATAATCTATTGTAAGGTATAAGTTTTGTTTAGCAAACTTAGTAGCGAAATGTTAAAGTTGGTCATTTACCCTTGATGGGTTGGTTTTGTCGTAGTATCAAACAAAGAAACGGAAAGATTAGATGGTGTTATAAATGTTAGTATGGAGCCTAGAGAAATGATGAGTTTAGTAACTTATGTTGAAATCATTGAGTTTGCATAAAAGTGTAAGTCGAGGTTGAGTAGTACTCGATCTTCCCATGGTCTTATCAATATCCAGAGCTATGAGTTCGGTTCAAAAGGTAAACCCTTTCGAGACTTATAGTATCAGTAGTTAACAGCGTGTGTTTTCCTCTAGTGTTCGAGAAATTAATCATGTTGGGATAAATTTTGTCATTAGTATTTGTTATTCTGTTATGTCAGTAGAGTGGGAGTCAAGGTTTGTGAAAGTTAAGTCATATAAAATTTTTGTTAGTAACACTTAGTGTAGAACACAGAAAACTATGATTGTGGCAATCCGGTTTAGTAATGGCACATAGTTATCTTTGGGATGTTCATTTGTAGTATTAAATTTGTCTCCAAATGATGAAAACAAATAGGCTAACGTCTAGAATATTAGTGAGGTTGTCATCTTTCTTTCCTACTAGTGCCACGAAACTCTAGTACTTGTCGCCTGGTAAAGGAGATTCCGACGAGGGTAATCCTTGTCGTTAACCACAAGAGCCTTACCTTAGACAAGGATCAATTGGGTGCAAAGATATAAAGACCTAACTAGTCCGAGTAGTACTCGGATGAGGCACCAAGAGTACGGTCATGCAGCTCGACATCTAAATCTTTAGTGTGCATAACATCGTCATCTCAACACCCTTCTTGCCTTGAGTTAAATTTCCCAGAAATACTAAATGGTTCTATCATAAAGCTTACCACTACCTATCGAGTTGTGTTCCTAGTCGAAAGCCGGTTATGTCAATTTCTACTTCAAAAGCAAAACCATTAGTATTAAAAATGCGAAATGAGTAGTTTTCCTAAACTGGATTAACACAAAGCTGAAGTAAAGTTGTTGGACCAGCCCTCTTCCCCAATTACAAATACCCCATCGACCCCAGGCCCAAAAACTTGGTACCTTATTTGCATCCGAATCTGGGCCACAGCCCATGGAAAGCTTGGGGAGTCCATTTGAGTGTCTAAGCATGTCGCAAACCAGGAAACAAATAAACCAAACTCATTTCCCCGCTTCTCTCTTTCATCTCGTACACATTGTCTAACGCGTCATAAAACTTAATACAATTAAGCAAGTGCTAGAGTATTACTACACGAAAACAAATGGTGAAAATGTAATCTACATGAATAAAGATTACATCAAAGTTGCACGTCAAATGAACTCGGTTAAACATGACTATGTCAAAAGCCTTACTATTCGGAGTTATAAATATTATGACTTGATTTTGATAAATAAATAAAACCACCATATCATTTATACGTTTAATAAATTCGGTAGACTTCAAATTTAATTCACATGTTTTCTAAATACCATTAGAAAATAAATAAACTAATATTAGTGTCAACTTAATAAGTATATATACATTATATACTTACTAGAAACGTCGTGAATTTTTTTGAAACAACTCTAATGATGATAACACCATTATAGTGTCAACATGAAAAGTATATACACTTTAGTATACTTCTTGGTAAACATCGAGTAAACATTTTTACCTACGAATACAAGTTTAGTTTTATTTCAATTATAAAACAATTCAATTAATTTAAATAGGTAATACTCGAAACAATGAACTAAATATTGCCCTCCTAATCTAGGTCGCGTGTGGGTGCTTCAAACTTCTGTGATCCACTAAATCCCACTTTTGGATTGCACATTTGCTAAGGTGAGTTTCGCAGCCCCTCTTTTACTTGATAAACTGTTTTATACATTTCGGGGGTGAAATATGCAAAAAAATTTTATGGACCTAAACTATTGCATGATTACTATTACATGGTTTAGCCTCTAAGCCCTTGTCCCTGGGAGAAATGCCCTTCTTCATGAACCGTCAATTCCCCATGGGAAGGCTGAATGTTAAATAAGATCTATTGAGGGTGTCCTCACCGTTGGTTATTTTGCTTAGTCCAAAGGCGAAAGCATTATACCATGTCGGATCGGTGTTGATGGACAAAACACTTCGCTATGGGCCCCTAAATTGTGATATCTGTTAGCACTCAGCTATCCGTAGTATCGGTTGCATGAACTTAGAGCTAATGTAATAGACATTCATCCATATAACATATATTAGTTGTAATGATTATATGACTTTGCTTTGGTCCAAACTTCTTGTTTCATTTAAACCTATGAACTTCTGCTTGACAGGCGACCTTTTTTAACATATTTTCTGAGTGCTTGTTGTGAACTTGGATGCAAAGGCAAGATGGCGATTAAATGGTAGTAGTAGTTACTAAAGTGTTTTACACAAGTGATGTTTTAATTGGGACCATTGAACTTATGGGATGTGCTTATTTAATAAAAAACTATGTTTAATAGGCAAATGTTTTAAAACTTTTATGGTTCAAGAAAGCGGAGTATGTATTCGTTCTTTATTACTTGTGTTGTGATCTCCAATTTTGTAACATTCCCCTTAACTTGATTGTCTTTGGCTAAACCAGCATTTTGGGGGTGTTATATATATAGAAAAACAAAGCATTGTAATGAATGCTTGACCCAAAAATGGATTAAAATCTAATGATTAGATATGAATTTAAGGCATGTGATCATGAGAACACAAGCATTAAAGAACATACTTCAAAATAAAACAATTGTTGGATTATTCATCCAAAGTGAGAAAAATAGAAGATAAAAGCGACTGTCTCACGGATCCCACGGATCCTTCCCTGAGGATCCATCCAGCATGAAGGCTGGGATCCGTGGGATGCAGTGATCGAGCAGCACAAAATTTTCCTTTTGGAAACATTTTTGCCTAGTGTGTACCTATATGCAAACTATTTGGAGTTGCGGTTATCTCGACTCCTAAGAAAAAAAAAGAAATAAACTAGAAGTGGAAAAAGCATACTATTATGTGAGATAACCCGAAAACACATATTTAGTACTTGAGTACGTAATTTAGTGTTATCAATGCTCTAATTCATTGTGGCTTAAATGAATGTACCGAAAACACATATTAGTTATGTGTCCCCTTTAGCATTCAAAAGACATGAGATGCAATGAAAGTGGGTTTTTACTTTGTATTAATAATGAAAAAGCGATTTGTCCTAGGCGTGAAATTGCTTTTGTGAAATTGATCACGGGAAGAAGTATCATTTTAGAAAATTTTTGAAAAGAGATTTCTATGTTGTGAAATACAAGCGTTTTATCCTTTTGAAGGAAAATAAAAAAAAAAATTATAAGTGAAAAACTTATCTTGGGTTTTGAAAATTCCCGCATTGTTTGTGAGTTGTGCGTGAAATAGAGATCCTAGACTCAGAAAGAAGAAGGCTAGTGTTTACATACCTTGTAGAGTCAAAAAAGTAAATTCGGCGTTTGTTCCATTAGACCAAGACCAAGGCAAGTAGGTTGAATTGTTCCCTTCACAATGGTTTGGTGAGGGCGTCGGCTATGTTGTCGGGATGCTACCTTCTCAATAGAGATGTTCCCTTTTGAACATTGTCTCTTAAGAAGTGATGACGAATCTCTATATGCTTTGTGCGAGAATGCAATACCGGATTCTTGCTTAGATCTATGGCACCTTTTTGTCACATAGGATGGCTATGTCACTAAGATGAATGTAGTAATTCACTGCGCTTGTTTCATCCATAGTGCTTGTTGGCATGCTTTGTCGGCGGACATTAAACAGGTTGTTGATATTGCTAGTGCCGTTTGTTTCTTAGAACACCAAGATGTTAAACAACATCCCATAAAGTACATACCACTTGTACTTTTTTATCAATATAATCACGCATGGTCGAATCTTGCATATACAATTTTCTACTCCCGTGCCTTTAGGATACCATAATCCTAATTGTGTTGTACCCTTAATATATCTAAATATTCTTTTTATGGCTTCTAGGTGTGATGTTTTAGGGTCTTCTTGAAACCTAGCACATAAGCAAACACTAAACATGATATCCAGCCTACTTGCGGTGAGGTAGAGAAGACTACCTATCATGCCACGATATTTAGTATTATCTTGGTTCGTCTTCATCTTTTGTGAGTTTGGTGTCGGGATGACATTGGTGTCCTAATTGGTTTCGACTCTTCTAGACCGAATTTCTTTAACATCTCCTTTATGTATTTAGATTGATTAAAGAAGATACCATCTTCTACTTGTTTGATTTGTAGACCAAGAAAGAACTAAGTTCTCCCATCATACTCATCTCGAACTCGTCATGCATGATTTTATAGAAATCATCACACATGTCTTGACAAGTGGATCCGAATATAATATCATCTACATATATTTGAACTATGATTATATGTGACTCTCTTTTCTTAGTAAAAGTGTGTTGTCAACTAACCCCATGGTATAGTTGTGTTTAATTAAAATGACTTGAGTCTATCATACCAAGCTTTTGGAGCTTGTTTAAGACCGTAAAGGGTTTTCTTTAATTTATACACATGTTTGGGTTTTTCAAAATCGATGAAGCCTGGAGGTTGAGCTACATATACTTCTTCATTAATAAAACCATTTAGAAAAGCACTTTTGACATCCATTTGATAAAGCTTAATATCATTAGCACAAGCATCATAGAAGTATTCTTATAGACTCTAATCTAGCCACGGGGGCATAGGTCTCATCAAAGTCTATTCCTTCTTGTTGGTTATACCCTTGGACAACGAGTCTAGCCTTGTTCCTAGACACTACTCCGTTTGCATCTAATTTGTTTTATAAACCCATTTGGTTCCTATTATGGTTTGATTACTAGGTGGAGGGACAAGTGTCCAAACATCATTAGAAACAAATTGATTTAATTCTTCTTGCATAGCCATTACCCACCTTTCATCTTTTATGGCTTCTTGTGTATTCTTAGGTTCTATGGTTGAAATGAAACAAAACAAGCTACTTTGGTTTTGAACTTGAGACCTTAATGTTCCTTCGTTTAGCTTTCCTATGACTTTATCTACGGGGTGATCTTTGGACTCTTTAATGTTTATGATTTCATCATTTAAAGGTTCTTCTTCTTCATTTATCTTTTTTTTATTACTATAGCTTCACTTTCTATCTCGTCATCGACAAGAGGTGGAGAGGGTTTGGGTGGACTTTCATCAAATTTTATATTTAATGACTCTTCTACCTTCATTGTTTCTTTGTTTAATATGGCGTAAGCTTTGCTATTTGGAGAGTAACCTAGAAAGATACCTTTGGTTGATTTAGGATCAAATTTTGTAAGGTAATCTTTAGTGTTAAGAATAAAACATTTGCTACCAAAGACTCTAAAGTAATTTAACGTAGGCTTTTTGCCTCGGAGTAACTCATATGGTTTTTCCTAAGATTGGTCTAATTAAGACTTCGATTGAGTATATGCGTTGAAGTATCAGCGGCATTGCACCAAAACTTTTGAGGTATGGATTGTTCATTAAGCATGGTTCGACTCATTTCTTGTAGGGTTCTATTCTTTCTTTCTACTACTCCATTCGATTGTGGATGCGTGGGCTAGAAGTTGTGAGTAATACCATTAGCGTCACAAAAAGCTCCAAATTGCACTTCATTATTGAATTCCCTACCATGATCCGTCCTAATAGACACTATAGGACTTCCTAGTTGTCTTTGGATCTTTTTGCTTGATATTTCAAAATAATTAAGGTTTCGTTTTGTTCTTTAAAAATTTTGTCCATGTATACCTAGAGTAATCATCCACTATGACCAAAGTGTAGTAGTTGCCTCCATAACTTTGGATAGCGGATGGACCAAATAAATCCATATGTAGTAATTCTAGACATCTAGTTGTAGACACCATGTTTTTAGCTTTATGACTAGAATGAGCTTGTTTTCCTACATTACAAGCATCACCAAAGTGATGTTCATATTTTAACTTAGGTAGATCTCTTACTAGATCTTTGGATGATAGCGATTGAAGAAGTCGCATGTTGGCGTGACCCAATCTTTGATGCCATAAGGTCGAAGTATCATCCATAGAGGTAAGACATAGTTTGTCTTTAGGTTCATTTCCGATTTTAATGACATAGACTCCATGTTTCCTAATTCCTCTTCCTATGGTTATGCCATTTTTTAATATCTTACTACGGGTTTAGGTAAAAGTACATTGCACTTTTTATCACATATTTGTCCCATACATAAGAGGTTAAAGTTTAGGTTTTCTCGTGACACACATCGTTAATGGTTAGAGATTTGTTAGAAATCGTACCTTTACCGATGATTTTACTTTGCTATTTCCAAACACCACATTACCTCTATTGAAGGATTCATATGTGGAGAATAGATCTATTATGGGTCATGTGCCTCGTGCACCCTTTATCCTCCCATTCATCGGGGTCTAGGTTGACCTTTAAGCACACCTTAGAAAACAATTAACTCAAAAGTTTGGTCCCCATTTGTTCATGGGTCCATTAGTGTTAAACATTCCATTCATGTTTGACATGTATGGATAATGAAATATGCATTCCATGGAGCAAAGTTTTGAAAAGGAAAACCATTTTGCATATTTGGGTTCCATCCCATTTGATGGTTACTTTTCGGGTAAACATTATTAGGTCTCCTAGATGGATTAGGTTTTGAAAAAGATGGAGCTTTGTTTCTTGCAAAAGTAGGATTATATTTTGGAGGTGGTTGTCTAGTGGTGACATGAGTTGGTTTCTTCTTATTAGCGATAACAAACTCAGTTCTAGATGAAGAAGCTCGTTATTACCCTTGTTTGCTTCTGGCGGATCCGCGGATCACTGGCTTAACTGCGGTTCCTTTTGATGGATCCGTGGGATCATACAACCGATGGTTGGTTTTTCTAGTGCCTTAACAAATTGTGTTTCTTTGTTTTCACTAGTTGATGGATCAAGTTGTTGAATACCTAAACCTTTTGGTTGTTTCCGGTTTTAACACTATCCAATATCATATCTAAAGTATTCGTACTCATTCTAGCAATTTTAGAATCTAGTTGATCAACGAGTGTTTGAAGTTGAGCATAAAGTTCACATTCACCACTTGCTATTTTACCCTTTCTAGGCGTTTTAGTTTGCTTTTAATTCTATGACTTCTTTATCTAAACGTTGGTTTTGACTTTTTAAAAGCTTGTTTTTGTTAATTAGTTTTAAGCTAATATTGCATAGTTTGTCATATTCATTATGCAATGAGTCGTCATCAAGTGATGAGCTACTATAGTATTCGTGACATACCTCGTCATTTGCCATGAGACAAATTTCTTCGTCCTCCTCGTCGCTCATTCCCCGCATGCGCTCCGAGCGCCTTTTGATCATCCGTTTGGGACACTTACTAATAAAGTGGTTTGGGTCCCCACATTTAAAGCAAGTCCGATCATCTTTTGGCTTCTCGTCCTCTTTGCTTTTCCGAAAGCCTTTCTTATCGTCATAGGTTGTTTGGCGTATCTTCCCTTCCTTCTAAAGAACTTTTTGTCCTTACATATAGCGTACTCCTCGTCATCACTATTCAAAGAGGTTCTCTTCATCGCTTGAAGCCTTTTTGGCTTTAAGGGCAAGAGATTTGTGTTTCTCTTTCACCTTTGAGGCTTCGAAATCTTTAGCAAGGACAAGCTCGAAGACTTTTAAGTTGCCTATGAGTTCATCAAGGGTGAGGATTGTCAAATCTTTTGACTCTTCGATCGCCGTCACCTTAGATCTCCACTTAGATGGAAGTGCCCTTAGATATCTCCTAACATGGTTACGGCTAAAAAAAGATTCATCAAGTGCTTGTAAAGATGTAATAATAGTATTAAAATTAGCAAATGAATGATCTATAGTTTCCTCATCCGATATTGAAAATTGTTCATATTGTTGAACAAATAAATCAATTTTATTATTTTTAACTTGGTGATTACCTTGATGAGTTACAACTAAAGAATTCCAAATTTCTTTAGAGGTTTTAAGCATAGAAATTCTTTCAAATTCCTTTTGGGTAAAGCATTATACAAAACCATTTTAGCTTCACTATTTTTAGAAAGCTTTTTCTTCATTTCATCATTTAGTTTATCATGAGGTATGTTAACTAAATTTCCTTTATCATCATTTGAGGTAGCCTCAAAATCACCTTCAACAATAATGTACCAAAGATCAATATCTTTAGACTTCACATATGTTTCGATTCTATTTTTCCAATATATAAAACCATTAGTTTCAAGTAGTGGTGGTGGATTGCTAGATTGCCTTCCTTGTAATTTTCAGAACCCATAGTGATCGAAAAGTTTTTAAAATACAATTTACTTTAAAACTTTTATAAACTTAGCTCTTGATGCCAATTGTGGAAAACTATAAGAGGGGTTGAATAGTTTTAGATTTTAAGTTAGTTTCAAAACTTTAGATTCGTTAATATGTGAGATCTTATGGATGTAGAGAAAGTATAGATCTAATGATAAAGCAAGTAAATAAAGTAAAGCAAAAGGATAGAAATGACACAACCGATTTATAGTGGTTCGGCTACAAGGACACCTTCCTTGCCCTACTCCACTCCCGAGTCACCTACTCGAGAGTTCAAGCACTATGTCAACAAACTCCTTCACTTGGCGGAGAAGCCTTCATAACGTTGCTTACACTTTTTTCGGTACAAAGCTAAATACCGAGTCCGTATGGGTGGACCAAAACCAACACGACTATTACACAACAAATATGTGAAATATCAAATACAAGATCTTCGCTCTGAGAAATCTTGGAGGGACAAATCAATCAAGGACCCCTTGCTTGGATGACTTGTAGAATGCTTTCGTGATCATGTAGAGAAGGACCTATATGAGAATCACTAAAGAAAAGAAAGAAAAGTACTCTCTAGATCAAGTGATCTTTTGTTAGAAGAGAATGAGAGTATATGTGAGAATTAGTAAGAAGAGGGGTGAGTTAGAATGAAGAAATGACTCTTTATTTATAGGCAAAATTCTCCATTGTTCCTGGATTCCATGGATCCCTCCCAGGGATCCGTCTAGTGTAATCCTAGGGATCCGTGGGACGCTCCTCTTTGCCCATGGGTTTTTGGTTATGGGTCATGGGTTATGGGTTGGTCCATGGGTTTTCTTATTCAATGTATCTAATGGATACATTGTATCTAGTCAAATGGGTATGGGTCAATGGGTTATGGATATGATCCATGGGTTGTGGTTTTACCCATCCTAATAAACTATTACAACAAATGATTAATTACAACATTTTTGTATTTAAGTGGCTATATGTAAATGCTTTACAAAAATAACATGTATCCTTATAATTGTACTTAAGATAACATTATATTTGTTATCAACAAAACACAAAGAGATCGCAAAATATTAATAAACGTTTTTACGGTTTATTTGTATTAACATATCGCTTTATATTTCTTTGATCTTCTTACTATCCATTCAAAGCTTTGAAGTTGAATGTCTTGAAAAATCTTATTAATACTTGATAATTTATTGCCAAACACACGACGTTTTCTCTCCTTCTAAATGAAGTATCCGGAAGTCCAAATGCGCGCAAATATATGATAGAGAGGTAGGAATACTAACATTTCCCGTATGAGATAAAATATAAAATTAGATAGTAAAAATGTTACGCGTTCCCCGCCCTTCACAAAAATATTTTGGAGCACACAGCTGATTGCTAATCACAGTGACTAAACAATGGGCACATGACTCCACACTATCGTTCTGAGACGGGACAAAAATCGAATCCAAGTCTATGCCTTTTCTATCAAGTTCCACACGAACCGGAGCCTTCCTTCATCTCTAACGAAAATGTTGACCTTATTAGGCTAATTTGTTCCATAGCGTGTCATGACCTCCACTCCACTTGAAGAATATTCTCCTCGATCCAAACTCGTAAGCGTTTGACCTTGAATTCGCGCTAACTAATTAGCGTCCACCTCCATTTTCCCTACAAGTGTTAGAAAGCAACATTAGTATTACATCGATTAAGTCATCATAATCACTACAAACCACCACTTAATACTCCTAATCCAATCCCACTTCCAAGACCGTTGTTTACCAATGTCCTTATCAAAACACTACCATCTTTTCTATTATCCAAATAATACAATCTAGGAAATCTATCGCGAAGTCTATTATCCACCCATCTATCCTCCCAAAACCTAATGCCTCATTACTTCTTGCCCCCAAATATGGTGTGAAATCAACCCTAAGCCTATCAATCTCCACACCAATCTTCATAATATCGATTCCAAACCCCTTCCCCTGTTCGTAGCCCCCCACATCCCACTTGGAGACCCTCTAAACCCCCATAAACCCCGTGAATACTTTTTATAACCCTAGCCCATAGGCCCGCACCCTATGTCTTAAATCTCCACCACCATTTACCCAATAACGCCATGTTTTTTGCCCTAAGAGAACCCATGTTTAGCCCTCCATCCCCAAAAGAAGCAAGAATAGAATCCCATTTAACCTAAGAAAGTTTTTATCCTCCCCATTCCCACCTGTCACAATTCTCAATTTCTGGTCATTTCTCAAACTCTACATTCATCATACTAGTTATGCATGGGTTTTGCATTTCACATTAAATGTTAATTTCATATTAAATAAGCGTTATCAGTAAACATTATTTTGAACAATTGATACGATACTTCCAAAATTTATCATAATATACTTTTTATACTCATATTAAGACTATAAAAATAATATTATTAGTTTACCTGGTGTTTTAAATTTATTTCATTATATAAATTGTTATGTTTATATAAATTCGACGGTTTTCTTAAATTCAACCGATAAATATTTATTCCTCAAATCTTTCAAGAAATGTATTTTTATAATTTTTATGACCTCAATATGTTTTATCTTGACCCATTGAAAATTTATTTTATCTAACGCTACCTTAAATATTCAAATGTGTACACGATTTACCACAAGTCTTCAAGTAACTTACATATAATTACACTTATACATATTTGTAAAAAAAAATACATCAAAAGTAATGATTACCACTTTGACGTCAAAGGGGTGGAGTCTTGGGTAATTCACCTAAAATAATTCAAGATCTTTATTTGTAGTGTTTGACACTCAAACTCTTACACACTCAACAATTATTTCAAAGTGTAATAAAAGTCTTCTCTTTTTCCTCTATTCCTCTCCAATTCGGCAGCCTCAAGACCAAAAGGAAGATCATCTCAAATTTTTCAAGACAAGTTATTTAACAATCTAGTATCACTTGTTGTATAGGTTTTGCAATACAAACCTCAAGTGATTAAGGCCATTTTGTCCTTAAACCTCATCATATCACTAGTAAGCATCTCATGTTTATTTTTCATCTTACATATTCATTTCATAATCATTTCATCATATTTGAGCCAAAAACATGCAAGTCATATGATGTTGTACCACTTTTTCAATGATTTTCAAGAGTTATGAATATATATAATCCATCCTATAATTATTCCTTGTTATATATTAGTTTTGGTGATGTCTAGGAAACCATGACACCCTAAGAAGGTGTATGGTAGGATTAGAATAGCTCTGGAGTTGTTTTGAATGGGTTAGAATAGGTTTGGCGAGAAAACTCATTTGAACATACGTTTAAATAGGGTCTGTCCGTATTTTAATTCTGGGAAAATCCGACAGTAGATAAATATTTTGGGCTGATATTTAAATACACTTTAAAACGGCATTGGCCGCTTGAACGGTTAAAGCGAGCTATAACGAAAGAAGTTATGAATTTTTCAAGTTTGTGAGGAGAAAACTATTAATTTCAGAAATTTCAGCATTGAAAATGTCACTCCTTTCGAGTCAAAAATGAGTCTTAAGCTTTATAAATTGTGTCGACTTATCAAAAATATATTAGTATACTTTGACATGAATCTAAGGATGTAGAAAGCGTGAAAAACGGACTTGTAACGATTTAAATTACCGCGATAAACCAAGTTGCCGTAACTTTATTCTATTAGCAAAATTAATATATTCTTTATTACAAACATACTACGGCAACTAAAGGACCATGTTGGCGGACGTTTTAACAATGATGTAGAACTTTTTATAACGTGATGTCTTCTAGTAAAAGTAAGTTAGCCTAGCATATTTTCCAAAATGTCCAACCGTTTGTTGAGCGGAGTTGTAACGAATAACATATAGTCACTCAAACTTTGCCGAAAACCATCCTTTAAACTATATTTTGGACTAAAGTGCAATACTTCACCTATGTTTTTTCTCCATGATCGAGACCTTTATGATAAAAACTTAAACACTAAACCTTTGAGATATTGATACAAGCTTCCCAAAACCGTTGAGTTCATTTCCTAACACTCGACGTGCACCATTTTGCGACTAACTTTTCAAGGCCATTTTAGTCACTTTCATGAAGATTTCAACGACATTATTTTACGACGAAAAGTTATAATTTCACAATAAATCATTAAATGACTATCGTGGGATATCATTTCAACGTAAATACTTGTGGAGTATTTTTAGTACGACGAGATGTCATAAACATATATTTTGACGATAAACATTATTTCCAAAACGTACAAGTGGTATAGATATCATATGGAGTTGCATGCACAACATTGTATCACGCATTCACGACAACATATCATAACTCAAGTCATAACATTCATGTTAGGTCGCGGATAGTTTAGAGCCTCATTTTAGTGCACTTCATTTTGTTAGCATATCAATCATTGCGGGTGAGTTCATACCCCGCTTTTACTCGTTTGAATTCTTATAAACTATTTGGAAGCTAGATACATGCTTATTTATCAAAACATTTAAACACTTTTGTCAAGCCACATTACTTATACTTTAGACTTGGTGTGTGTAGTGACTAGACTTAAACAAACATCCCAATATTTATATGTTGGAAGGCCATTAATTTGGATACTGTTAGCGTCGTCGTTGGAGGAACATCCCAATATATATTTATGTTTTGGAAGGCCATTAATTTGGATCTGACAGCAAGTGGATTGGAGGAACATCCCACACAAGTTGTTGGAAGACCCTGTGGTGACATTTATACTTTTAACTACCATATTGCGCGTAATTCATGTTGTCATTCTATTTTAGGCAATGGGTTGTGAACACCTGGGGTTACTGTATGGTAGGAACTTGGAACTGAGTGGATTTACAATGCCTTTCGCATCAACATTCTTTATAGACTTTTTCAAATCATTTTTCAACAAACTTATGAACTCACCAACCTTTGTGTTGACACTTTTTAGCATATTTATCTCAGGTTGTAAGGCGATAGCATTTCATGGAGCTTTTGGGTCTCATAGCATACATTGGAGTCTAGTGTTTTATCTATTACCATTCGACATGTTTTGTAAACCTTTATGTATTGTCAAACTTTGGAATCTCATGTGTTGTAAACTTTAACTTATTTAATCGAATGGTAAACTCTTAAAAACGTCTCATTATAGAGAGGTTTTCTTTATCCATACTTTGTGCTATGACGTCTACCCCAACCCTTTCTCGTTTCACATTGCGATATTTTGGGGGTGTGTGATTGGTTCTCGAGCATGGGTTATAGAGAACTAGGTTGCATCATTGACCCTAGACTATAACTACATCATCATAGCATCTCATCATATCATTATAAGGGAACATTCTTTATACATGCGGACTTATGACTCAACACCAAACATCATATGAGTGATTAGTCCAAGCATTATAGTTACTCCTAAATTATACATAGCTCGATCACCTATGTCTAATCGGGAAGAATCATGCAATGAAAGTGGTAGTCTCATATGTAAGCAATTCCGTAATGAAGCCAAATTTTCAAAAGATTTTCTTCAAACCACTTGTTTCCGGTTTAATCCGGCGTGATTCTTGTTTGATGAGTTGCAAGATCGAGCTAGAAACAAGTGTTACTAAACCGATTTAACTTAATTATGGCAGTTCTTGTTTGATGAGTTGGGGATTAAGTAAAGCCGGTTACCAAAAGTCTTTTGAAAATTTTGCTCGAGAATGGGAAAGCCTGCCTCATCGAGCCTAATCATAAGGGAGCATGTCTTTAGAATGGGATATAGTCACGATATATGCATGAGCATTAGCATAATCATTTAAACCATACATGAGCATAAACTTTTAGAACCCTTGTCGCGTTTTGGGCCATAGGATCATTAATCGAATCAGGGCGTGATTCCTCGACATGGGAAGAATGTCACAATTCTCAATTTTGGGTCATTTCTCAAACTCTACATTCATCATACTAGTCATGCATGGGTTTTGCATTTCACATTAAGCATATTTCATATTAAATAAGCGTTATCGGCGTAAACATTATTTTGAACAATTGATACGATACTTCCAAAATTTATCATAATGTGCTTTTTATATATTAAGTCTATAAAAATATTATTATTAGTTTACCCGGTGTTTTAAATTTATTTAGTATATAAATTGTTATGTTTATATAAATTACGACGGCTTTCTTAAATTCAACGATAAATATTTATTCACTCAAATCTTTCAAGAAATGTATTTTTATAATTTTTATGAACTCAATATATTTTATCTTGACCCGTTAAAATTTATTTTTATCTAACGCTATCCTAAATATTCAAATGTTTACGATTTACCACAAGTCTTCAAGTAACTTACATATAATTACACTTATACATATTTGTAAAAAAAAATACATCAAAGTAAGTAATGCTTTTGCTACGTCAAAGGGGTGAGTCATTGGTAATTCACCTAAAATAATTCAAGATCTTTATTTGTAGTGTTTGACACTCAAACTCTTACACACTCAACAATTATTTCAAAGTGTAATAAAAGTCTTCTCTTTTCCTCTATTCCTCTCCAAAAATTCGGACCTCAAGACCAAAGGAAGATCATCTCAAATTTTTCAAGACAAGTTATTTAACAATCTAGTATCACTTGTTGTATAGGTTTTGTAATACAAACCTCAAGTGATTAGGAAAAACCATTTTGTCATAAACTCATCCTTATCACTAGTAAGCATCTCATGTTTATTTTTCATCTTACATATTCATTTCATATTCATTTCATCATATTTGAGCAAAACATGCAATCATAATTTGTACCACTTTTTAATGATTTTCAAGAGTTATGAATATATATAATCCATCCTATAATTATTCCTTGTTATATATTAGTTTTGGTGATGTCTATGAAACCATGACACCCTAAGAAGGTGTATGGTAGGATTAGAATAGCTTCGGAGTTGTTTTGAATGGGTTAGAATAGGTTTGGCGCGTGAAAAACTCATTTCGACACGTTTTAAATAGGGTCTGTCCGTATTTTTAATTCTGGGAAAATCCGACAGTAGATAAATATTTTTGGGCTAGATATTTTGAAAATACACTTTAAAACAACGTGGCGAGGAACGGATTAAGCGGGCTATATGAAGAAGTTATGAATTTTTCAAGTTTGACGAGGAAAACTATTAATTTCAGAAATTTCAGCATTGAAAATGTCACTCCTTACGAGTCAAAAATGAGTCTTAAGCTTTATACATTGTGTCGACTTATCAAAAATATATTAGTATACTTTGACGAATCTAAGGATGTAGCATTAAACGGACTTGTAGCGATTAAATTACAGATAAAAAGTTGCCGTAACTTTTATTCTATTAGCAAAATTAATATATTCTTTATTAGTATACTCGACAACTAAAGGACCATGTTGGGCGTTTTTAACAATGATGTAGAACTTTTATAACATGTCTTCTAGTAAAAGTAAGTTCGCCTAGCATATTTTCCAAAATGTCCAACCGTTTGTTGAGGTTATGTGAACCGTATAACATAGTCACTCAAACTTTGCGAAAACCATCCTTTAAAATATATTTTTGGACTAAATTTTATATCTTCACCTATGTTTTCTCCATGATCGAGACCTTTATGATAAAAACTTAAACACTAAACCTTTGAGATATTGATACAAGCTTCCCAAAACCGGTTGAGTTCATTTCTAACACTCGTGCACCATTTTTAAACTAACTTTTCAAGGCCATTTTAGTCACTTTCTATGAAGATTTCCGCATTATTTTGACAGAAAAGTTATAATTTCACAATAAATCATTAAATGACTATCGTGGGATATCATTTCAACGTAAATACTTGTGGAGTATTTTTAATGAAATGAGATAACATATATTTTTGGCGATAAACATTATTTCCAAAACGAAAGTGGTATAGATATCATATGGAGTTGCATGCACAACATTGTATCTTTGTTCCGACAACATATCATAACTCAAGTCATAACATCATTTTAGGTCGTGGATAGTTTCGAGCCTCATTTTTAGTGCACTTCATTTTGTTAGCATAAATCGTACCGTTGAGTTCATACGACATGGTTTGAATTCTTATAAACTATTTGGGAGAAGTACATGCTTATTTATCAAAACATTTAAACACTTTTGTCAAGCCACATTACTTATACTTTAGACTTGGTGTGTGTAGTGACTAGACTTAAACAAACATCCCAATATTTATATGTTGGAAGGCCATTAATTTGGATGACCCAGCGTCGTCGTTGGAGGAACATCCCAATATTTATATGTTGGAAGGCCATTAAGGATACTGACCCAACGTGAGTGGTTGGAGGAACATCCCAACACAAGTTGTTGGAGACCCTTGTGGTGTATTTATACTTTTAACTACCATATTAGCATATTCATGATTGTATTCATTTTGAAATGGGTTGTGAACACCAGGTTGCAAGTTTTGTATGGGCGGAACTTGGGCCGAGTGGATTTACAATGCCTTTCTGCATCAACATTCTTTATAGACTTTTTAAATCATTTTCAACAAACTCTATGAACTCACCAACCTTTGTGTTGACACTTTTTAGCATATTTATCTCCGGGTTGTAAGCGATAGCATTTCATGGAGCTTTTGGGTCTCATGGCATACATTGGAGTCTAGTGTTTTTATCTATTACCATTCGACATGTTTTGTAAACCTTTACGTATTGTCAAACTTTTGGAATCATGTGTTGTAAACTTTAACTTATATAATCGAATGGTAAACTCTTTAAAAACGTCTCATTATAGAGGTCGTTTTCTTTATCCATACTTTGTGCTATGGCCGTCATACCCCAATGACACTATCGTTCGACTAGATATTGGGGTGTTCACCCTACAAAAATTTTTCCTAATACGCTAAGATTTTTAATAACACTCAAAGCGGGTGTCAGTAATTACAATGGCAAGCTACCGAGAACCGATTTTACCAATGTTAAGCGACCCCCAAACGACATTGTTTTTGCTTTCCAATCCGCCAACCGATTCTTGAATTTTTCAACCACCGGTTTCCACGCGTTTACCCGGCTCATGTTTTCACCAATTGGTAAGCCTAAATATGTAAAAGGAAATTCCCCGATATCACATCCCATCCAATTAGCCATAATTCCCAATTCCTCTTCATTGACACTGTAGGACCTTAAATCTATCAACCTTCAAAACCCAACCGCATTATATCACTTTATCGTGAGACTCGTTAACACACAAACACAAACTATCGTGAATAAGAAGAAATAAAGATGAGAAAGATGGTGACTTAATGTTATGACTTCGTGTATGTGAAGAAAGATGAAAACAAGAGAGATGTTTATTTCAAAGGAAAAACACACACACACACATTCAAGCACACCCATCAAATGAGACTTTGAGGGGTTTATATAGTTAGACATGATGCCTAAAAGGCTTTCTATGGGCGTGGATATTGACTTGGATTGGATTGGGTTACTTGGCTTATACAAGGCAAGCTTATCATAACGCTATGCCATTTAGCTTAGCCCAATCCAGCCCTTGACTATTCTATCACGATATCTAACACACGTTATAAAGTTCCTAAATGTGAATGACCATCACTTCTAATAAAACTATTAAGGCTAACAATCTCCCCCTAAGGGTGGTCATTCAAATGATGCTCCACTTGATTAGGTCTTTACTTTTCTCGAACTTGAACTTTGTGTGTAGATATAGAATAGTCTTGATTTTTTTGTTCCTTCATGCTTTGTGATCAATTAATGTGGTTGTATGCGTTGTCAACCGTTGGTTAGGTATCTCCCGCGTCTTTTCCACCATGCTCACACTTCTATTTGTCTTTAGGTTACCAATGATGTAGTTCTCGAGTCTTTAAACTTTGTAGATTCTTTGACATTGATGAAGAATCATCTTTAACTTTTAGTAGCCTTTGATTTTGATGAGAACTTTCATGTGTTGTTGGTATGAGCATGTGGATAGTGCGCGTCAATCCGGAGAACTTCCATAAGAAGAAAACATAAAAAGTTAGTAATAAGCGGATTCGGCACTTACAAGTTTGAATTTGAGGGTGTTAACAGACATAGTGTGAAAACACATCTCTAATTCTCACAAAGGCCGTTCTGCCCGAGTCCCACAAGTGAGATAAGCGATATACCAGAAATACACCTCTGATTGAGATGAGTCGCCGAGGTACACGACATCACCCCACCTTAGACCATTTGAGACACACTAAGCGTAATCCACGGGGAGTTACCGAAGTGACCTGAGGCTGCTTGATGTTGACCATGGCGAGGAGTTTCCATTCAATCAGCGAAGACCACGGATGTGAAACTTCTCATAAATGTTCTGGCAGATTGCTAAGACCTGCGTAGGACTCTAGAATATATCACTTGTGTCCTTATTGATGAACAACAAGCGATGTCATGTCATGTGTTCCTATGAGATCTTTTGATGAATCTCGTGGCTCTAGACTCAATAAGTGCATTTTGGTTTTCTGGCGGAGAGACGGAGAGGGTCTCCTTCTTCAATATCAACTATCTCTAAAAGAAAGTCGATAGATTATGTAGGGTTCCGTGAGAATGAAACAAATCCTTTTAAGAGGAATTGAGTGGCTAGAAGGTTTAGTGCGATGTGCGGGTCCATGACGTCTTTGTCTTCAATACCAGTGTCATCTTAGTGACAACCAGTGCATGAATGAATTGAACCCGGTTTTACAAGGTTGAATATGGAGGGCTATTTCTTTTCACCCTTTCATTACATTTCTTTTTAATTCTTCAACCCCTTCTTTCTCCTTTCTCACATTACTCCTTTTTCAATCATTCCTAAGGACTTCTAATACTAACTATTTGTGATGTCCTTGGGTATATCCCTCCGGCTCTGGGATCATAGGGGCAATTTCCTATCCTTAGACACCTTATAACTCCATGACTGTCCCATGTTGCCATAAAACCATTTTTCTTGAAAATCTCAGAGTGTTTATGATAGAAAACATGTTTGAAACACTCCGAGAGTTTTATATTTTGAAACACTCCCCCTTCACATGTGCTTATGAGTTTTAACAAAATCGCACATCGAGGTAGAGTTTGTACTTTTTGAATTGATCGGCTCATGATAGACAATTCCCCACGAGACACGGTTACGTTGCTAAGTTAAAGAGTTCCATTGTCAGTTTTTAGTTGACAACTAGCTCTAATAACTAACTTGAAGATGTAAACACTCCTTGAAAAGGAGGTTAGACCCATGAAAGTGCATGTCTATCACAAGTTTCTCGAGATGGTACATTTACTGACTTTGATTCCCATCAATTCATTGGTTCCGTCTGAGTCGAGCTCATTTTGAGATTCAAACAACGATCATTAAACTTTTTGATCACATTTTAATCACGTCTCCTCCCCCTCAAAAATAGCATATTCGTGATATTTTTGATATAAACGGATTAAACAACATTTTAGAATCTTTTGGGAGACAAACGGATTTGATTTAAGCATGAATTTGGAACAATTTAGTTTTATACTCCCCTTTAATAAAGCATAATCAATTAAAGGGTTTTAGAGGGAGTTATCTTGAGCACAAAATATTTTGAAAGATTTTGAAAAATCTTTTGAACAATCTTGAAAAGGTGCTCAAGATGATGATGATTTCTCACCATTTTTAAAATGTAGTGCAGCGTACACTTCGATTTTTCTATAAAAACACGCAGTTTTTGATTTGAAATAATCAAAAGTCATCATTTTGAGTCCGGTTTTGTCTTGAAGTATCTGAGCCATATTTTGAAGAAATTTTGAAAGCGACATGTTTTGAAAAACATTAAGAACTCTCGCTCGAGCATGCCATACATACCCGTATCATTGTTGAATGACATTTCTAGAAACGTACTGAATATCGATTATACAAGAGACATGTCGTGAGAAGAATATTTATGGATTTTTGATTTTCTATTGTTTTTGTATTTTTGAAAATTTTATATTTTTATAGTTTGCTTTTGTTGGTTTTTCAAACTTTGTATTTTGTTTTTCAAAAATATTTCTGTGAAGCTTTTGGAAAATCATTTTCAAGAAGATTCGAGAGGACTTTCTAACTCCTCGGGGTTAGGCCGCATTCCAATTAAACTAAATAGTCAAACCTTTCTTTTGGAAGGGCTTTAGTTAATAGATCGGCGAGTTGGTAATCTGTCTTCACGAAGAATAATTCAACAGTACCTTCTTCCACATGTTCTTTTATGAAGTGATAGCGGACACGGATGTGCTTAGTCTTTGAGTGATGAACAGGATTGCATGATATGGCTATGGTACTTTTGAGTCACAATACATAGGTATTTTATCGAAAGTAAAGCCATAATCTGTGAGTTGTGTTCTCATCCAAAGAACTTAAGCACAACACGCGAGATAGAGACACATACTCAGCTTCAACGGTTGAAAGTGCAGTGCAATCTTGTTTCTTTGAAGACCATCTTACTAACTTTTCACCCAAAAATTGTGCTCCTCCGGATGTACTTTTTGTTGTAACTTGATCACCTGCGTGGTCGCATCTAAAAAGCAATTAGATCAAATCCAGTTCCCGGATACCAAAGTCCCATGTGAATGGATGTCTTCAGAATACCGAAGATCCTTTTAACCTCTTTGAGGTGCGGTTCGGTAGGCTTTGCCTGAAACCGTGCTAATAAGCAAACAGCAAAATGAGTATCGGGTCGACTAGCGATGGGTACATGAGAGAACCAATCATGCTCCGATATTTCTTTGGATCAATAGGTTTCCCAAACAAATCGGCTCCAATTTTTGGTGAAGTTACCATTGGTGTTCCGACCGAGTCACAATTGTCCATACCATGATTTTTCAAAATCTCAGTTGTGTATTTAGCTTGATTTATAAAAATTCCATGAGGGGATTGATGTATTTGTAAACCAAGAAAGAATTTTAGTTCCCCCAGCATGGACATTTCAAATTTACTTTTCATGAGATTTTCAAAATGTTTTGAAAGATTCGGATTAGTGGACCCAAAGATGATGTCGTCCACGTAAATCTGAACAATCAAAATGTCGTTTTTGCATTTTTGTGTAAACAAAGTAGGATCAACTGTTCCTTTGGTGAAATTGTTGAGGATAAGGAAAGAGGGCATTCATCATACCACGCTCTCGAAGCTTGTTTCAAACCATAGATTGCCTTTTTGAGTTTGTAGACGTAGTGCGGATGTTCCAAGTCTATGAAGCCTTACTTTGACTCATGTACACTTCTTCTTTGAGTTCCATTCAAGAACGCGGTCTTAATGTCCATCTGATAAACCGTGATGTTTTTGTGAGCGGCTTAGGCTAAGAATATCTGGCGCTTCTAGTCTAGCTACCGGCGCGAATGACTCTTCAAATCTATTCCCTCTTCCTTTTGCAGTATCCTTTGGCCACAAGACGAGCTTTGTTGCGAATTACAGTCATCTCTTCATCCCTTTTGTTCTTCCATAACCATTTGAGATCAATGACGCGAACGTCAATGGGTCTTGGAACCATATCCCAAGAGTCATGTAGACGGTATTGGAGAAGTTCCTCCTGCATTGCTTCTATCCATGCGGGTTCTGCCATTGCCTCGCGAATGTTCTTTGGCTTGATATTGCTAATTGAGCAAAGGTAAATGCACAAGTCATGTCGGTGGCAAGTTGGCGTCTCGTCTGAATTGGCCTTGAAGGTTCACCAATAACTTGTTCAATCGGATGGTCTTTAGTCCACTTCAGAGTAGAAGGATACCGTTGGTTATACGTATGCGAGTTAGATGGTTCTCGTAAGCTTGAAGATGATTCATCTGATTCCGTAGCAAGCGGGAATTTTCAAATAAGTCTTCATCTAACGTTGCATCGTTATGGTTTTGGTTTTGCTCATCAACTTGCTTTGGTAGAGCGGGTGCAATAACCTGTAGTAGATGTAGATGATGTTGATGGAGTTGGTGCATTGGTTTCGACCGTTGTAGATGCATCTTCTGTTGGTGGTGGTGGATGATTTTGGCGGGTGCGAATGCGGAATGATGGTTTGATGCATTTGTCGAAGTTCCACCATAGTATTCATCGAACATTAACTCAAAGAAATTATCCCATTCTTGTTCTTTAGGATTGTCAAGAGAAGTTGATTGAGCTCTTTGAGGTACGAGTCCTGAGCTGATGTGTCCAGAAGTCTGCTGGTTTAGTGCGGGTTCTAGAGCGAGTCTCTCCGAAGCCATATGTGAAAGTTCATCAAATTTCACATTCATCGTCTCCATGATCCTCCTAGTTCTCCTTTTATACACCCTGAATGCCCTCGAGTTATCTGAATATCCAATGAAGATTCCAATATCACCTTTTGCTTTCAGTTTTCCAAGATCTTCTCTGTCATTCGTAGGATAACACAAAGCGCCAAACACGTGAAAGTAAGAGATATCCGGTTTTTTGTTGTTCACAAGCTCATATGGGGTTTTATTGAATCTTAGATGGATGAGGGATCGGTTTAAAGTGAAACAAGCAGTGGCAACACATCACCCATAGAAATAACGGTGCACTAGAATAAATTAGCATTGTGCGAGCAACTTCCACAAGAGTACGATTTCTTATTTCAACTACCCCATTCTGCTGTGGAGTTCTAACAAGCTGATTTCGATGAGTAATTCCAACATCTTCAAAATAAGTTCTTAACTCGATTAGTGAATTGATGTTAGTGCTTTCTTACAACCCTTACTTGGAGTTTGAAGAAGTACTTGAATACGTTTTAGAAAGGTGATGATGATGCTTGGTGCTTCGTCTTTTGATCTCAGAAACCTAACCCATGTATATCTCGAATAATCATCGACGATAACAAGAATATACTTTTTCCCATTAATGCTTTCAACTCTCATTGGGCCACATAAGTCCATGTGCAACATATGCAACTTTGCTTCCAAACTAGGTACGGTTTTGGGTTTATATGATGCTCTTTTGCTTTTTCCTTGTTCGCATGATGGACATAAGTGATCCTTGGTATATTTGAACTTTGGAAGTCCGTTGACGATGTTGTCTTTGGCAATTTTGTTGATGGTGTCAAAATTGAGATGGGATAACCTTCTATGCCACAACCAGGACTGTGTTCCGGATGCTCGTGTCATAAGACATATTGGTGATGAAGAGGCCATTTGATTGATGTCGATAGCATACAAGTTTGTTTCACGATTCCCAGTTAAAGATCGAGTGCCATCCAAGTTTCTAACGAAGCAAGCATTTTTCCTAAAAGCAACTTCTAAATTTGCATCACAGAAGCGCGGCCCGTGAAAACAAATTGTGTCCCAACCCTTCGACATAGTAAACCAGAGTGATCAAATAATTTCCAAAAGGTAGATCTCCATAACCCATGATAGCTGCTACATGATCATTTCCAAAGCGTATGGTTCCCATGAATTTCAGGACGAAATTGATCGGCGACTTCAAATTCCGGTCATGTGCTTGGAGCAACCAGTCGACGATCAAAAGACAAATTTCGATAACCCGATAGAGAAAAAGAATATTGTGGAAACCGTTTTGATTTTGGTTCCTTTGGGTTGGAGGTAAAATCCTGATCACACTCAAAGAGTTTTCTCTGAGGAATTCGGTTTATCACTCATTTACCATTCAGTGTGAAAGTTCTACATGTGGGTTTCCAAATATCATCCCTAAAGTATACACTATAGTTCCTGTCGGTAGTGTAAAGTCTAAGTTTTGCAACTAGTCTTCCTACTTGTTTAGCGTAAGATCCTTTTGGAACGTTCTTCTTAACAGGCTTATCATTCACATTCTTAGAAACACAATCATCTTAATCATTAATTAAAGATTTCTTGCAAGTTAAACAAAGAGATTCAACACATTCATTAGACTTAGTAAGTTTCATAGGTTCATACATTGGATGAAATGTCTTTCTTATTAAAAAGCGGTAAATTCCTAGGGCGTTCTTCTACTTTCTTCTCTTTATTCAAGCTACTACCCTTAGAGGCATGCGAGACTCTATTGTTCCTTGTATTGCTCTTAGGCTTTAGTCTGCTGCTCCTAGAGGTGCTTTCTAGTTCTGTAGAAGGTAAGGCACACGCATTAGGATTCACATTTTTATGAAGGGAGGTGGTTTCAGCTTTCCTAGTCTCTTTAGAGTGCTTTTCTAAACTTATGTCGTTTGTTCCATATGTTTTAGATGTGGAGGCTGACGCATTAGTGGTACTCATCTTAAAAAGGCCAGGTGCTAAAACTTTTGGTTTCTCGATAACGCTTTTCCTTTATCAACATTTTGTTTAGGTAGAGGCGGTGGAGTGGCCTGGTTTTGATGAAACATTTTTCTCATTGACTTTTGGAGGAGGCATAGAAACAGACATTTTTGGTTTGGAAACCGGTTTGGAAACATTTGCTTTCTCTCCTTCGAGTTAATGGTTTTGTAATCACAGTATCCACTTGCCTTTCCTTTTTGAATTTCAGTTGAGCCCTCAAAAGATCATTTTTCTCTTTCATGTCATTGTAGGCACGCTCATACGACAGTTTGTCATATTTGCATTCCTCAGTTTTTCGATCAAGTTGTTTAAAATATGACACATTTTCTTTTCCAAGTTTTTCAAGAGCTTTTTCATATTTTGAAACAATTTGAGGTCGGTAGGAGTCTTTCATGATCTTCAACAGGAATATGTTTGCAAAATAATGGACATAATATCGATGTAGTCGAACATCTTGAAGAGAGTCATTTAAAGTTTCCAAAACTTTGATTTGTTCAACACTGTCGTTAGCTTGCTTTACCAGGGTTTTATGGTCCTTGACAAAGTCATCTGTTTCTTTCAAAAATGCTTGTTCAAAATGAATTACCCTTGAGTTGATGGCATTCAAATGAGGGGTAATTTGAGTTTCAAAAACTTTCTCGTTCAATATCAAAACTAGAGAACCGGTTATTAGGTGTAATAGTGGTTTTAGTTTTAACAGTTTCTTGAAGATCATAATTCTCGTTTTTCACATTGTCTAAAATACTTCTCGCATCACTTGAGTTAAAAGGATTGTTTGAAGACATTTGTTCAATGTTCGAAAGAGATTTTGAGACAACGACTTGTTTTGAAAGCGATTTTGAAGCAGGTGTTGACTCTTTGTTTGAAACATTTTGTGTGATGGAGAACTTTGACTTTTCTTTTTGATTGACAAAAGTGATTCCATAAAGTTTGTTCCATTTGTTATAATCAATAGGTTTGATTTCGGACCTTTTGTTTCATTCTTCTCTACTCTCCTTAGATAGTTCTAACGTTTCAAGAGAATCATGAACAATTATGGGTTCATGCAAAGGTTTTCCATTGTTCAACACATTCCGTTCTTTCCGAGCTTTCTTGAGGAACGAAGAAGGGTCGTTACCAAGTGCCATTCTATGTGAAGAAAACGATGGATTTACTTGATTAGAAAGCATCTTGTTTGATTTAAGGACTGACCCGTTGTAGAAGCAAATTTTCCAAAGTTTGATTTTCTCATTTTTTGTCAAGAATTTCATCGAAGAGAATCTTCTCGTTTTGAAAAATCAGTAATCAACTGCTTCTTTTCTTTTTCAAGATCAGAGAACAATGATTTTTGTTTTGAAAGTTGGTCATTTAGATCTGAAATTTTCTTGTTTAAAGATTTAATTTTCAAGTTCGAATTCACATCAAGTGTGTTATACTTGATTTGCAATTCTTTTCTTTAGAAACCAAATTTCGATAACCAATTTCAAATTCGATTCTTTGTTTTAAATTCAAAGGCTTTTGCGTTCTCCTTGTAACTCTCAAAGCTCGGTGGTCAATTTGGCATTAGCGGCCTTAACTTCGCGATTGACCGTTCTAACTTTCTCGATTTCAATGCCACAGTTATTGATTAATGATTCAAAATAAGCACGTGTTTCCTCATTAGTCGGTATTTTGTGCTTACGAAGCCTTCATTAGGATCCACATCGGAGTTTTGAGTTAGTATTGCTACAACTTTCGGATTGTCAGAGTATGTATCATAAGTGAGTCTTTGGCTGTCACTATAAAATCAATTCTAAGGTTAGGTATGAAAGAAATTTGAGGTTATGACAATTTGACGCGTAATTTGGACCAAGAAAAATTTGAATTAGGGTCAAAATTTGAATTTTGACCAAAATTTTCCAAGTTATACCAAAATTTGAATTTCGCGTAAAATTGAACGTTTAGTCTCCTCAAAAATTTAAATTTTACTCAAGTTTTCCATGAAAAACTTTTTTTTTGAAAATGAAAGAGCTTAGGCGTAGACACACACAAGTTACGAGTAGACGATGCTTAGGCAGAAGTAGAGATTGTGCTTAGGCGTAGAGATAACTTAGCGTAATACCCAATTCTTACGCGTAACAATAAATTTATCGTAGACTAAAAACTTAAACGTAGAATCCTTATGCGTAGGATTTACTTATGCGTAAGACAAGCTTAGGCGTAAGAAAATACTTATGCTTAAGAAATTATATGCGTAAGATTTAGCTTATGCGTAAATCTAGGGTTTGGCCCAAAAATCCTTTACACTATCACAGTGTAAAAGATATCCAAAAGTCGAAGTGTTCCACAACCTTATCCAAGTGAGGAAGCAGCGGAGTCACCGTTATAGCTCGAAGAAACTGCACAAAACTCTTATGCGTAGAAATAGGGTGTTGACTTTTCTTACGCGTAGAACTAGGGTTTTGACTTATGCGTAAAAAAATTTCAATGATTCAACCAATTTCTGACACACAGATAGCTTCCAAAACACTCAAATAACAAGATTGTTTTGACCAAAAACACCTAAAATGCTTTTTGTGCTTACGCGTAGAAATGAACAACGAACCAAAAACTAGTTTGAAAACGATGTAAAACACATAAAGCTTCGAACTTTTTTCAAAAACTAGAATCTTTAACACTATATAAACCTTAGACCATAAGAATCTTGAAGATTTAAGTTCAAAAATTAATGTTTTATGTGTGACAACTTTGAGAGCGAAGACTACGCGTACACTACACAAAAAAACTTCAACCAAAACACTCCTAAACCATTGTTAGGCGATTGATACCAATTGTAGGACCTTAAATCTATCAACCTTATCACAAACCCAACACGTATATCACTTTATGCGTAGAACTCGTTAACACACAAACACAAACTATGCGTGAATAAGAAAGAAATAAAGATGAGAAAGATGGTGACTTGATGTTATGAAACTCGTGTATGTGAAGAAAGATGAAAACAAGAGAGATGTTTATTTCAAAGGAAACACACACACACACACATTCAAGCACCCCCTCAAATGAGACTTTGAGGGGTTTATATAGTTGGAATACATGATGCCCTAAAAGGCTTTCTATGGGCCGTGGATATGGACTTGGATTGGATTGGGTTACTTGGATTTATACAAGGCAAGCTTATCATAACGCCTAGCCATTTAGCTTAGCCCAATCCACGAGCCCGTTGACTATTCTATTACGATATCTAACACACGTTATAAAGTTCCTAAATGTGAATGACCATCACTTCTAATAAAACTATTAAGGCTAACAGACACCCAATCCGTATAATTTACTTTTTTCGTAATTCACCCGTAATCCCGATACCTCTTCGAAACACTTAAGAATACACATAAGAGATCTAGCATTCTCTTTGTTCCACTCCTCGAAGAAAATGGTATCATTTGCATATTATAAATGAGAAACCGTGACATGATCTGACCCTACCTTAACTCACAGTCGCGTTTAACCCCTCTACTTTGCTCACAATCACGTTTAACCCCTCTGCTGCCAAAATAAAAAGAAAAGGTGTAAGCGGGCCACCTTGCCTTACTCCCCTCTCGATCCCGAATTCTTCAGACGGAGATCCATTGACTAAAATAGATGTCGAAGATGATTTGAGGCACGCTTCTACCCATTTACACCATTTATTTCCGAATCCCATCCTCTTCATGATATTCATCAAGAATCTCCAATTAATACTATCGTATGCCTTCTCGAAATCAACTTTGAAAATTAAGTTTTTTTCCTTTTTTTTCTTCAAATATGACATAGTCTCGTTAGCAATAATAACCCCGTCTAGGATGTATCTGCCTTTTATAAACGTATTTTGCGCTTCTCCAACCACGAACCCCACCACGCGCTTCACCCTTTCCGCCAAAAATTTTGTAATAATTTTATAATAACTGCCGATAAGACTAATGGGACGAAAATCACCCAGACCAATAGGGTCTTTCTTTTTAGGAATTATGGTGATAAAAGAGGTGTTACAACCTTTAGAAATCTCCATAGCCTCCCAGAACCACGCAATCGCCCTTACGAGATCCGTCTTGATGATATCCCAAGTTTTCCTAATGAACTTAAAATTAAATCCATCAGGACCCCGGGGCTTTGTCCCCACCACAACCGCGAATTGCATCCCATATTTCTTTTTCGTCAATCGCTCTTTCAAGACTTCAAGCATCCTCCATTGATATTTTTTCAATCTTATTACAGCAAAAACTTGGCCTCATTCTCATTCTTTCGGAGAACAAAGTTTTGTAGTGCACCTGTTGGGAATTCTACTAAGTACGAATTATGCTGAAGTTACTGCTGATGGATTCTGCTGAAGTGCAAGGATTCTGCTGAAGAAGTAATTCTACTGAAGTAATAAAACCGTGTAGTTGGTTTCTGCGGAGATAGATATTCCGCGTATTCTATAGTTAGTTAGGATATGCATGAGCTTTATTAGGAAGTGATAATGTATATCTTATTTAGTTTTATGTTTATACGTTTCTTGGGAAACGGTTTAGGGTTCCTTGTCTATAAAAGGAATACAATAGTATGAGTTATGTACGAGTTGAAAAACAAGTTTTAGTATTATTAAAAGATCCATAGAGGATCAACGAGTTCTTAGTTATTTGTGTTATTACTTGTATTTGATTTCCGCTATAGAATACAAGTTATAGAGACTGTCTTTTAGTGTGTTTGTGATTACATAAGCATAACTAACGATCTACGAGTGCCAAAGATCTATAAAGGTCTTAGGTTTCAACAAGTGGTATCAGAGCCTCGGGAGAGTCTCTGTGATACTAAGAACAATCTTTTCTGTACACTCTTACAACCAAAACAGCATTCACCATGCCTGGTTCAGACGATGACATTGAAGTCACCAACAACCAAAACAACACATCTCTGCAACAACTTAGTCTCTCAAACAGCAATGCAAAGTTCCCATACCTAAAGAAGGAGGAATATGATTTGTGGGCTATGAAGATGCAGAATTGGATCTCCAACATTGATTGGAATCTTTGGGAAATTGTGAAGAAGGGGAACAGTTTGAAGAGGCATATCACAGATCCTGATGGTAAGGTTACCATCCTTCCTCCCAAATCTGCTGAAGAGATATTGGCTGTCCAGAGAGAGAATAAAGTCAGAACTATTCTCCTTCAGGCTATACATGAGGATCACTTGGGTGACTTTCACTACATGCAGGATGCTAAGGATATTTGGATGGCAGTCAAGGCTAGGTTTGGTGGGAATGAGGAGTCAAGGAGAATGAGGAAATCAATGCTGAAACAACAGTTTCAAGAATTCCAAATCTCTGAAGAGGAAGGTATCCACAAGGGGTATGACAGGTTCCATAAGATATTGAGTCCATCGAATCAGCTGAAGGCAAAGCCTGATAATGATGACTGCAACTCAAAGTTCTTGAGATCTTTAACTTCATCTTGGTTGCAAGTAAGCATTGCCCTCAAAGCTAAAGGTGGGCTGGATATGCTCACTTTTTGATGAACTATACAACAGACTTAAATCTCTTGAGCCTGATGTGAGAAGTCCCTTTCGTTCATCCACTCCTAGTAACACAGATTTTGTTGGGGCCTCCTCAAATAGGATGTCTTATGCTCCAAGTCCTGTTTCCTCAGCATCATCATCCTACACTACAACTTCATCAAATTCTCAACCTAAAACTAGTGGCGTATTGGAAGATGTGATTCACTCCTTTGTTGCTGATTATGATACTCAGCAGCAACTAGCCTTTGAGGACTTTGAACAGGTGGATCCATTTGACATGGAAGAGATGAAATTGAAGTGGCAACTGGCTATGGTCTCAATGAACATCAAGAAGTTTGAGAGTAAGTCTGGGAGAAAGTTTGGTTTCCAAGGAAGAGATCCACAAGATTTAACTTGAGAGGCAAGGTCAAGTGCTTTACTTGTGGTCAGATGGGTCACTTCTCTAGAGAATGCAAGGATAGGAAGGTTTGGTGATGAGGTGAGATATTCTTCTATCAGCTGATTCAAAAGGAAGCTAGAACTTCAAAGGCTGGACCCTCCACGACTCTTGTCACTATGGATGACCATGTCGATTTGGAAGATGCATGAGCATGAGAATGATGAAGGTCTGAGTTCGAGAATATTGGATTCTGGCAAAATTTGTACTTGAGAGGATAGGCATGATCAAGTTGCCTTGATGGGCATCTCTCAGGTACATAATTGTGTTTTTGGTTGTAGTGAAAGATATAATGAACTTAAAGAAGCCTATGATGACTTGAAACCTAAATATAATGAATGTTATGTCGAAGTTGAGGCTTATAAACATGCTTTAAAAACATTAGAAAGACAAAAAGTTTGGTTTCAAAAGAATCAACTGGCTTATGATGAAAAGATAAGGGTGTTAGAAAGTGATCTAGAATGTACTACAATTGATTTAAAACGCATGGCGAGAAAGAAAAAGCGATGTAGTTTCAGAAAACCAAGTGCTAAAAGAGAAACTAGATGAGGAAGTAGCTAGGCATAAAGAATGGTTATTGAATGGAAAAAAGTTAGCTAGTCATATCTATGCTAGTCAAAATCCTAATACTGCAATAGGTTTAGGCTTTAAGAAGTATGTAGGGATAGAAGCTAGGTATGACACATTAAATCTACACCAGGCAGGGATTAGCTAATTTTGTAAAAGAAGGTGATTTACATGATGTACGTGGACCTATTAGAGGAGAACATATGCCCACTGACCTTTCCATTAGAGTTGACTTTGATGGATCACACCATTTATATCACAAAAAGTCAAGTGACTTGCTGGACCTTAATAGCAAAACTAATGACTCTGTCTCTTGTTCTAAAAGCGACAAGTCATCAGACCTAAAGTCCACTGACTATGCCTCCTGTGATTCCAGTGAAAAGTCTGACTCACCTAGGCACACACCCATGACTACACCCAAGTCCAAAGTAGCTGATGATGAGCCCAAAACAAAGCCAGTTACTTATTCTTTTAAACACAATTTTGCTTCTAGTTCTGTTTCTGATAAGTTTATATGTAATAAACAAAGTTTTGTTAAGGATGATTCTTTTAAAAAGAAATCTTGTTTTGTGTGTGGTAGTAAACTCCATCTTATTAAAGACTGTGATTATCATGAGAAAAGGATGGGTGTTTCCTATGGCCACCAGACCTTTAGACCCACATGGACTAATGTTGCTAGTATTCCTCCATTTGTTCCCAAATCTGCACATGTGAGAGCTGGTAAACCAGTTTCTCTTGGTAAGCCAAAGGTGTATGCATCTGTTTCTGCTGACAGGCTTAATAGGCCTTTTCCAGTTCCCTCTGGTGGAGGATATTCTTCACCAGTTACTACTGGGTGGTGGAACGGTAATGCTAGCCTTATGCCCTATAGACCTACAAGTTATTATTTTCAGTCATATTCACCTTATGTATCTAATATGAATATGGCACATGGTGGAGTTAGAGTAGCAACTGTTGTTAAGCCCTCAAAAGGTTATTCTTGGAAAACTCAAAGGAAAGGTTCATTCTGGGTACCCAAGAACAATAGTCTTTGTTAGGTGCATTGATTGAGGGGAGGCATAAGCCTAAGGGGAGGCTTATTGTTGTATTTTTGTATTCTAACCATTTTTGCAGCTATTGGATCCTCATACGCCTAAAAGGAGGCTTAGTGTTTCTGCTGACACTACAAATGTCTTTGGTTTCTGCTGCTGCTTGATGGTATATTTTACATGTTTTGTTTATTTTTATTCTTTCTTTATGTTATTATTAAAAAAAAATTGTCTTATTTCTTTTGTTTGTTTAAAAAAATGTATCTTGTCTTTGTTCTGTTTCTACTCTTTCTTGTATGCAGGTTTTGGTGTTGGGTCATTACCACACAACTAATGGTATTCATCTCACCATGTCTTACTGACACAAGAGTTGACTAGCCCACAAGATTATGGCTTGTGGTAAAGGCTGCGGAAATCCATAAATGGTAATCAACTCACCATGATGATGACGACATTCCATCAAAGAGTTGGCTAGTCCAAAAGCAAACGGTTTTTGGTAAAGACATCTCAATTCTGTTGATAGCTGTAATGGTTTGCTCAAAATCATAGGGTACTTCACTCACTCATGCTTCATTGCTGAGAGTTGAAATGGTCATCAATTCACCATGGTTGCTGCCCTATTGGGTGACCTAAGAATTGACTAGTCCTGAGCAAACGGCTACAGGTAAAGACATCTCAAATCCGTTTATAGCTGCTGATTTGCTATAAATCATATGGTTATCAGTGTACCATAGTTTTCGAACTTAAACATTTGGCTACTCCATTAGTAATGGCTATTGGTAAAGAGACATCAAATCCATTATTTTCAATGATTCACCTCTCACAGGAGTTAACACACCTGGATGTGATGAGAATAGTCTGAAACTAATATGTTTTGATGTACATTTTGTCATTTGTTGCTGCAAAGATCTGGCGTTTCAAAATTTTATCATCATAGAGATGTATTTGTTTTGGTTCTTTGCTGCTGATGTTCGAGTCTAATCCTCTAGTTCTGAAGTGTTAACGATCTATCAAGAAACTAGAACTTAACCTAGTCAAATTCTAGTTTAGGGGAGGATTGTTGGGAATTCTACTAAGTACGAATTATGCTGAAGTTACTGCTGATGGATTCTGCTGAAGTGCAAGGATTCTGCTGAAGAAGTAATTCTACTGAAGTAATAAAACCGTGTAGTTGGTTTCTGCGGAGATAGATATTCCGCGTATTCTATAGTTAGTTAGGATATGCATGAGCTTTATTAGGAAGTGATAATGTATATCTTATTTAGTTTTATGTTTATACGTTTCTTGGGAAACGGTTTAGGGTTCCTTGTCTATAAAAGGAACATAATAGTATGAGTTATGTACGAGTTGAAAAACAAGTTTTAGTATTATTAAAAGATCCATAGAGGATCAACGAGTTCTTAGTTATTTGTGTTATTACTTGTATTTGATTTCCGCTATAGAATACAGGTTATAGAGAATGTCTTTTAGTGTGTTTGTGATTACATAAGCATAACTAACGATCTACGAGTGCTCAAAGATCTATAAAGGTCTTAGGTTTCAACACTAGCCATCTCCTTTTTAATTATCTTTGGGTCTTCGCACCATATTCCGTTCACCACGAGACCGCGTCTTATTATTCTTCCTCTTCACGTATGAGTGAAAAAACTTTGTGTTTTCGTCACCCTCTACATCCCACTTAAGCCGAGTTTTTTGTTGAAGCATACTTGCGTATTCCTTATGTTTAATCTCCCACTGTTTTCTAGCTTCCAACCATGCACTTCTTTCATTATCGTTTAACGATCTCTTTTCCGCTTCTAGTTCCCACCTCATGGCCTCATTTTTTAAATCGTCTATTTTATCTAGATGACCCCCAAACCTTGCTAAATTTCAACCTGTCATCGCTTATCCTAGTGAATTTCCTTCTTCCCATTGGTATCTCGATCAACCTCATATTATTTATGAAGTCGTTAAACTCGCTTGCCTCCTTCAAATTTATTTGAGAGTTGAGTCTATCGTCACCACATCTTACTACGTTTAGATCCGCAAAAATGAACCATGCTCCTTGCCATCTGTTCATCAGCCCCGAAATTCTATCCCACAAGGATGCTTTTTGGCGGGATACATGTGGCCCGTAAATGCAAACAAGAAACACGTCTTCATCTTTCCCCTTCCAAGAACCCCTCACCGCAATAAACCTCTCGTCACCAATTGCTTCTTTACATGTTAATACCATCTTATCCCATATAACTAAAATCCCCCCGGAATTCCGGTTCGATGGTAACTGAGTGTACCCATACCCACTACCACCCCATATTTCTTCAACCCACTCATCATCCACTACGTCACATTTTGTTTCTTGCAACCCAATCACGTCCGGCTTTTCGATTCTAATAATATTTTTGATCCACCCTTTCTTACTACTTTCCCCCATACCCCTAATGTTCAATGATATCATCTTCATACTATCATAATAAACAAACGAAAGAATTAAACAGAAGGACATACCAAAATGACTTATTGGGCCTGAGACCCAACGAGGCCAGTATCACCTTCTCCTACTTCACACGATCATGTTTCCTCTCGGTTTCGGCTTGAATCCACGATACCCCAATCATCTCACCAACTTCTTTAAATTGTTCAGCAGTAATTTCACACTTCTCGTTTCCTACGACCCTAATATGATTGTCTCCAAACTTGAATACCTCATTGTTGTCCCTATCGACCTCATGGAATTCTTTATAAGCATCCGAAATGCCTTTAGTGGCATCTCCTAAACCCTCCACCCCAAATTTCCTTGCCACCTCCTTTGCTTTCCTCACACTCCTTCTACCCGTTTTCATATTAGAATTCTGAATTTCTTCGTATACCTTACCTTGATTGAAAGTTTTGACAAAAGTATCATCACCGATCTCATTCACTTGCGGTACCTTCCTCTTTTTCTTCAACATAGCCTCGCTATTCTCCATCGAACTAGTTGGCGACATCTCCCTTTTTTCTCTCATAGCCGTTGTTTCCTCACAGTCGCAATCATTCATCTCATCCAACTGATTAGGATTATTTGCGTCTTTCTTTTTGTCAATTGGATTATGTCCTTCCCTACCCAGGTCACACACATTAGGCATTGTTGGACATGGGCTTGTGTTGTAATTATTATGCACATTTGGCCCATTAGCATGACCCAACTCTTGGTCCACGATGGCCCAGTTTCTTTTCTTGTTTCAAAGTTTTTACCCAACTTATTATCACAAACTATATTATTTGATACATTTTTGTCAACTATGGGACCACCATTTGCATGCAAGCCGCCATCATGATTAGTTTTACCCTCACCATGCGTTTCCCCATTCCCTTTTTCTTTGGAAATATATAACTCTTCCTCAAAGGGAGGTGATTTGTACACTCCATTAAATGATTTGTACACTCAAATTGTTTGTCTCTTGACATTTATGACCTTACATCACTTTTAATCATATTCACTCATGTAAGGGTAGATCTGTCAAAATACAAACATTTAGAGTGTGCAAATCATTCTGTGGAGTGTACAAATCACCTCCCTTCCTCAAAAGTCTCGCTAAATTTAGTTTCCCCAGAGAACCGTGACCCTTCATCTCTCTCACCGTTTTGACCACCGGAAATTTTTACCCTCCTACTGTCACCCATCATGATATCATCTTCTTCATCACTCATATCCCCCCCTCGCTGTTCCAATCATCTTTGTGGAAAACTAGAAGGGGGGGTTGAATAGTTTTACCAATTAAAACTTCCTTTTAATCTATTTAGATCGACTTATGTCAATCTATTTGGATGTGTGTGTTGGATGTTGATAAACAAGCATGTAAAGGTAAGTAATGAAAAGATTAGAGTAAGAAGCACAAAACCACAACGCAAGTATTTATAGTGGTTCGGCTACAAGGTCACCTTCCTTGCCCTACTCCACTCCCCGAGTCACCTACTCGAGAGTTCGTAATCACTACACCAATCTCCTTATGGCGGAGAAGCCTTCACAACGTCACTTAACCTTTTTCCGGTACAAAGCTAAATACCGAGTTCTTTCACACCAAGGCGAACCACACCTAACACAACGTCGCCTACCCTTTATACGGTGCTAGGCTAACCACCGAGTTCTTTCACTCCAAGGTGAACCACACCTACACAACGTCGCCTACCCTTTATAAGGTACTAGGCTAAGAACCTAGTTCTTTCACACCTTAGGTGAACTACACCTTCACAACGTCGCCTACCCTTTATTAGGTACTAGGCTAAGCACCTAGTTCCATTGCAATGGAGGAACTACTATCACACTACACCAACGACTAATCCCAAAGGAGATCTACTCCTTTACAACATCATCAAGGATATCAATATCCTTGGATCTAAAACTAGTCTATTTTGTACATCGAAACACACCATATCGAATGTACATCTAAGGCACCTTTCACTAATGCCTTTGACTAGATCTACAAGACACCTTTCACTAATGTCTTGTGTCTTCACTTCTAAGCACCTTTCACTAATGCTTCTTTGTCTTGACTTCTAAGCACCTTTCACTAATGCTTCTTAGTCTTGACTTCCAAGCACCTACCACAAGTGCTTTATCCTATAGACGATAGATACCCTTCACTAATATCTTCGTCTTGACTCTTAAGACATCTTTCACTAATGTCTTCAACACTACACTTCTTTGAAGAAAGAAAGGGATCATCAACAAGAAGACTTTAGTAGCCTTGATGATGAGGAAGCATGGCAACTCATGGACTTGAGCTTGCTCGACTTCAAAGGTGGTGATCTTGCCTTTAAGAGGAACCTAAAAGATCACACAAAAACAAAACTACAAACATAGATCTCTTGGATCTAAGGTTAGTGAGATTTAACTCAGGAGAGAAAGTATATTGAAAGGGGGTGAGAAACAATGAAGAAATGGCTCACTATTTATAGAGGAAAAACCTCTACTGTTCCCTGGATCCCACGGATCCCTACCACAAGGGATCTGGCTAGCACAAAGCTAGGGATCCGTGGTCCGCTCCTCTTTGCCCATGGGTATTTTTGGTTATGGGTCATGGGTCATGGGTTATGGGTTGATCCATGGTTTTCTTTCTAGATACAATGAACTTGGTTAAGTGGTATATATAAAACCATGGGTTGTGGGTCAAAACTATTTGCTAGTATTTTACCCATTTAGTATATATATTTGTATTTACCCATTTTAGCATACACTTAGTTTTTACCCATTTTAGTATACTTAGTTTAAGTATATGTTTAACCCAATATGTAAACACTAGTTGTTGTACATATGTATCTAAATCATTAAATCACTTATACTTGTTTTAGTGTTTTATGTGAAAGCGTAAGTGTGTTAGAAAACTATTAACTCAAACTATTTACGTACTCTATTTGTTTCGTTAAAATGATTTTACTTTTGTTATCGACAAAACATTAGAAGATCGTAAAATATAAATAAACGTTTTTACGGCTTATTTGTATTAACAATCTCCCCCTTTTTGTTGATGACAAAACATAAAATTATTTTAAGGAAAAAGCTAAAATTCGTAAAAATTTGAATTTGTAGTTTTTACTTTCTTCTCCCCCTTTTTGTCGAAACAAAAAGTGTTAAAAGAAACTAACACAATTTTTTATAAGAAAAAAATGTAAGAATGTAAAAGAGAGCAAGTGACGGGAATGGTACTCGTCTTAACTCCCCATTGACGAGTCCATCCCTATGTAAGGGCGTCAAGGACATAGCGTAAAATAAACTAATTGTGTTTGCAACTAAGTTTGCAAAAGATATCGTCTACGAGACGAATGTGCTCCCCCTTGATGATTGCAATTGTTGCAAAGGGATGTCACGAAATGTAAACCTAGTATTGCAAGTAATTTGCAATGTATTGCTTTGACATAAAGCTCCTCCTAGCTTTATGATGTCAAAGTCTTCATATGTAAATTGAATAACTACAAAACAAAGGTTAGAAATCAAGTATAATTCACAATTTCCTGCAAATGTGATTCAAGTTAGTAGAAAGAAGGCTTTCTGTCTCACGGATCCCGCGGTTCCCTCCTAGTAGGGATCCGTCTAGGCAAATCTGAAGGATCCGTCTGGCTGATGAATAAAGTCAGCAGAGATTGGTATAACAAGAAATGTTAATACCGAAAGGAGATATGGATTATATAGTATACTCACATACTCAGAAATATAGCAAGTAGCATGTAATTCCATTTAATCAACAAGAGTTATGATATACATGACTCGAAAAACAAGACAATAGACAATACATGACTAGGAATTTCTAGATCCCCTAACGCTTAAAGCTAAGACACCACTATAATCTTCTAGCTCAAGTTTTGTTTAGGTTTAATCTCGTCGAACATTCGAGGAGATGATAGAACATGAAACGTTGGTCTTCGTACTTCATGTATCAAACTTTCAACATGTTGACAATGATAGCAATCTTTGCCATGGCTAGGTAGTGGTGGTGGATGAAATGAAATGGCTTGATTCGAAGGATCAAGTGAAGCGGCTTGTGGAGCTTCAAACGATGGAAGGATTGGTGGAGGTGCATTTAAGAATGACTCAACCAAGAATGATGGTGGTGGTAGAGAGGTGTCAACTTCCATATGGTCTGGTGGTTGATTTTGATGATTTGTCATAATCCAAATGGGATTATATGATGAAAATGCTGAGAAGGAAGCCGGAGCAAGTGTTGACTCAACACCTTGATTTTGAACCATTATTCCTCCTAATGAGGAGTATGTTGTCGGCGGAAGCGGATGAGACGGCCTAGGAGGCAAGTCCTCTAAATTGTAGAGGTGTGGTGATGATAGTGGGGATGTAAATGAAATAGCTCTAGGAACCAATGGTGATTGTTTGGTGGAGATGATATTGTTTGGCCGAGGAGGTATGGTGGTGTTTGGCAAAGGTAGTTTTGAGGGTACTAACCTTTTAGAAATTGGTTTGATTGGATGATGAAGGATTCTATCATTTGTCGGCTTGACCGGAGATGATTCGGTTGAGGAAATTTCGTGTATAACACGAGCTCTTTTCATGGGTGGTTCTTTGGTGGATAAGTTACTACTTGGGGTTTTCCTCATGATGAGATGATTTCAAGAGTTTGCAAGAGCTGAAAGTTGGGATGAAAGTGATGACTATGGAGGTCCTAATAAGGTGGTTTATAAACTAAGAGATTTGGCAAGTTCATTTAAGCTTCAAGCCACTAGGATTCATTGGAATGTGATGATTGACATGCACAAGAGTCAACTTCAGAGGTTGTACTGATCTAGGAACTCATTTAAGATGAGATGGAGTGTTTGAGTTAGGAAGATGAGTTGAAATGATTGCTTTAGCAAGATTTGACCTATATTGTCATACGGATCCCACGGTTCCCTCCTCAGAGGGATCCGTCTAGGCTAATCCTAGGGATCCGTCTCTCAATAGCTATGAAAGATTGGAAGTGATGTTTCTAAGATCTAAGACCTATATCATCTTGAGTGTTTCAGTTCTTCTAAGTGTTTTAAATGAAGGGATGCTTGAGTACTTGAAGGTAATGAATGATGTAGCTAATGATTGTCTTTTGTGGAAGGATTTGGAACTTTCAAGAGTACCAATGGATGAATAATGATGACACTAAAGATTTAGAATGTCAATTGAAGCTAGATGATCCTAGGGATCAGGTTGTGTCTTAGGATAGTGTTTTGGAAAATATCCTAGAAGCTTTAAGATGAGAAAACTAGATTTTGATCAAATTTGATCAATTTGGAGGTGAGGATGATTTATGATCAATTTTGCCATAATTGAAAGATTTCTAAGACTAGATGTGAGGAATCAAGTAGAGAATAAGGTGTGAGTTTAAGAGCGGAAGAGTAATGGTTTAAAACGAAACGGTAGATCTACAAGTGTTTTTAGAGTGTAACCTCGGTGAGTTATGTATGAATGGGAAAGATTAACCTATCTTGATAAGGACTTAATTTGCCTTAACACACTATGTTTAGCTTAGTGTAAGGTGTTCTAAGAATGTCTTTGAAATACAATGCTTGTAATTGCATTTTCTGTTCGACGGATCCCACGGTTCCCTAAGAGTAGGGATCCGTCTAGTGTAACTTTTGGGATCCGCCATCTGCTCAGCAGGACCTTTACTAAAGGTATGCAATGATCTTGACAATGCATTATATTCCAAGATTAGTTTAAAGGAGTTCTAAAACTAAGATATCAAATGTAAAATGTTTTATTTCATGAAGAAAATTAAATTACATTGATAAAGCACGAGTACAAGAGATTTGATCCTATTTTGGAATACTATTGGTTTCTTTGGGTGTTTTCACTAGGAGGATCATTATGTGATTGATGAGTGTTGGTGGAATCAAGAATGAAGAAAGTCTTCATGAGAGATATGTTTAGCGGTTCCATCATCTTGTTCACAAGTACGTACAACGGACTTTGAAATTGAGGATGGAAGTGCATAACATTATGATAGAGGCGTGTCAAGAACATTCCATAAGGGATGAGTTTATTCTTGGAGCCTTGAAGATTTGCAATTCTCCTTGCGAAGAAGTAGGCGAGATTGTATGGTTGTTGTGTTAGCAAACAGTACAACATGTGAGCACAACAAGCGGGAAGGATTTCTCGATTTCCCCTAAGACTCCAAACATTTTCACGTAGGATGAGTGCAAGAGGCTTGTACTCTTCTCGGATATCCCTTGTAAAGATAATGTTTGGATCGGAGTAATATGGTTGAGGTTTGCATATTATGCGATTTAAATCTTCCGGGGAGGGTATGTGTGAACAATATGGACTATTTTCTTCACGAAAGTTGAAGAGAGAATCAAGAGACCAATCTTCGGTGAAGGCACATTGTCCATGATTTGGAATCCGGAGGATGTGAGCAAAATGCCCAAGGGTTAGAGTGAACTTTTGGTTTTTGATATAAAACCAAAGTGATAGAGAGCGATCCTCGTTACGAACGAGTTCAACTTGACGGAAGAATTCCATTATGAACCTTGGACATATCTTCTCGTTGATTTCAAGAAGACATTCTAGTCCTATGGCTCGGAAGGAGGTATTGATACCTTCTTCGAATTGTAGAGAGGTGTCTACAATACGTCCTTCATGGAAGTGACGGTTTTCGAGATTATTGAACCCACGGACATGATTGCCAGGTGTGTTGGGTTCGAGATAGATGTTCGGAGTGTAGACGCTAGTGAGTGAAAATCAAACTCATATTCATGCGTCATAGTTGAACCTATAGAAATGACAAGTTAATAAAAGGAGATGTTTGTGGTCAACTTATGATAATCTAATGTTTTTACTAGATTTTTATTAACAATGGTTTTTAACAGAAATACACTTAACTCACTTATGGTTTTGACATACAAGTGGAGTATTACTTTTAGACGAAAAGAGGTTTTTGATTTGCATGAAAAACTGTTTTCCAATAGGACGGATCCCACGGTTCCTTTTCAAAAGGGATCCGGCTAGTATAACTTCAGGGATCCGTGGATCTGTAGTAACAGAACCGATTTTATAGTTTTTGTACCATGAAAATATGTTTTATCCTACATTTTTATTTTAGCATGCATACATGACTTCTAATGTATCACGAAAGAAATGAAACATATAAATCAAAAGAAATGATAAACATACTATAACAAAAGCAACCTAGATAATCTAGATCATTAATAATATTGCATTTCAATGCTAAGGATGATACAAAGGATTGGGTAAATGACCCCAATATAGATTAACAACACAAAGTAAATGTCTCCGTATGTGAACTTCATCATAGGGAACACAAGTGCGATGAGTGTTATGACGATGAGCACGAGTGCGATGTAAACCATGTTGATGACGGATCTTCTTGGTTTCGGTTGAGATGGAATGAGGAGGAAGATGAAGTTTTTTAAGTGAGAGGGAATTTTTAAAATTGGATGATTTGAAAAAGGTGAGGATTTGATAGATAGGTCGACGGTGAGAGTTTTTATAGGGAAGGAGGAATTTTTGAAATTTGTGTTATGTTTTATTATTGGATTTAAAAGAAACAAAACATAAGTTTTATATACCACGATTTTTAGACGAAAAATAAAACACGTATGTGAGAAAAAGGCTTCCTAATGAAGCTTCATGTAAAACATGTATAAGCACAAAAGATAATCATATAAATACCTAAATAGGTATACTTAATTATCAAGCAAAGTAAAAAGAAAATCATACCTCTAGCGTACTTAGGAATGTCTTTACAAATGACACAACAAATGTCACTTAGACGATTCCTGCTCTTTTAAGATACCTTCTTAAGAAGGTATTCTTGTTACCAAGCGACTCCTAAAGCTTGGTGGGTATGAGCTTTGACTAATCAACATGACAAAGAAGATTAGTGCAATAAATAAAATAAATAAGAAAAATGTTGTTATCAAATCAACATCCAAACATATAGTTTTAAAAGACATGGTGTTTGTTTTTATGAAAGACCTTCTTTGTAGTTTTCAATTAACCGTGGATCGTATCAAGTTTTTAAAGTACAATATACTTCAACAAACTTGGTACGAAGCTCTGATGCCAATTGTGGAAAACTAGAAGGGGGTTGAATAGTTTTACCAATTAAAACTTCCTTTTAATCTATTTAGATCGACTTATGTCAATCTATTTGGATGTGTGTGTTGGATGTTGATAAACAAGCATGTAAAGGTAAGTAATGAAAAGATTAGAGTAAGAAGCACAAAACCACAACGCAAGTATTTATAGTGGTTCGGCTACAAGGTCACCTTCCTTGCCCTACTCCACTCCCCGAGTCACCTACTCTAGAGTTCGTAAGCACTACACCAACTCCTTGTGGCGGAGAAGCCTTCACAACGTCGCTTAACCTTTTTCCGGTACAAAGCTAAATACCGAGTTCTTTCACACCAAGGCGAACCACACCTAACACAAGTCGCCTACCCTTTATACGGTGCTAGGCTAACCACCGAGTTCTTTCACTCCAAGGTGAACCACACCTACACAACGTCGCCTACCCTTTATAAGGTACTAGGCTAAGTACCTAGTTCTTTCACACCTTAGGTGAACTACACCTTCACAACGTCGCCTACCCTTTATTAGGTACTAGGCTAAGCACCTAGTTCCATTGCAATTGAGGAACTACTACCACACTACACCAACGACTAATCCCAAAGGAGATCTACTCCTTTACAACATCATCAAGGATATCAATATCCTTGGATCTAAAACTAGTCTATCTTGTACATCGAAACACCATATCGAATGTACATCTAAGGCACCTTTCACTAATGCCTTTGACTAGATCTACAAGACACCTTTCACTAATGTCTTGTGTCTTCACTTCTAAGCACCTTTCACTAATGCTTCTTTGTCTTGACTTCTAAGCACCTTTCACTAATGCTTCTTAGTCTTGACTTCCAAGCACCTACCACAAGTGCTTTATCCTATAGACGATAGATACCCTTCACTAATATCTTCGTCTTGACTCTTAAGACATCTTTCACTAATGTCTTCAACACTACACTTCTTTGAAGAAAAAAAGGGATCATCAACAAGAAGACTTCAGTAGCCTTGATGATGAGGAAGCATGGCAACTCAAGGACTTGAGCTTGCTCGACTTCAAAGGTGGTGATCTTGCCTTTAAGAGGAACCTAAAAGATCACACAAAAACAAAACTACAAACATAGATCTCTTGGATCTAAGGTTAGTGAGATTTAACTCAGGGGAGAAAGTATATTGAAAGGGGGTGAGAAACAATGAAGAAATGGCTCACTATTTATAGAGGAAAAACCTCTACTGTTCCCCGGATCCCACGGATCCCTACCACAAGGGATCCGGCTAGCACAAAGCTAGGGATCCGTGGTCCGCTCCTCTTTGCCCATGGGTATTTTTGGTTATGGGTCATGGGTCATGGGTCATGGGTCATGGGTTATGGGTTGATCCATGGTTTTCTTTCTAGATACAATGAACTTGGTTAAGTGTATATATAAAACCATGGGTTGTGGGTCAAAACTATTTGCTAGTATTTTACCCATTTAGTATATATATTTGTATTTACCCATTTTAGCATACACTTAGTTTTTACTCATTTTAGTATACTTAGTTTAAGTATATGTTTAACCCAATATGTAAACACTAGTTGTTGTAAATATGTATCTAAATCATAAAATCACTTATACTTGTTTTAGTGTTTTATGTGAAAGCGTATGTGTGTTAGAAAACTATTAACTCAAACTATTTACGTACTCTATTTGTTTCGTTAAAATGATTTTACTTTTGTTATCGACAAAATATTAGAAGATCGTAAAGTATAAATAAACGTTTTTACGGCTTATTTGTATTAACAATCTTTGTCTTCGTTCTCATCATCAGATTGCACTTTGTTTTCGCCCATCATCTCAACATCTCCTTTCATCTTACTTTCTCCGTATAGTTTCGAGCTTTCCTGGATGTCAACCTTGTGGATATCTCGTATTTCTTCTATCACATGTATCTTGTGTATTTTTCCTTGTGCTTTAATAGTTCTTCTTTGATGAGACCTTTATTGATCATATAAATGTGCACTCTCCCGAGTATTATGCTTTGATTACCCTCCAATCTGCAATTGCTCATTCCCAGAATCGTACCATGTAGTGCTGCTATCTTTTTAAATGTTTCTTCGTTCCAACATGAGATAGGGATACCCATGATGTTGATCCAAGTCATTCTTCCCGCCGTGCGATTTATGGTACTACCTCTCCTTAATTTGTATAACCATCTTCTCAGACCATGTTCGTTATCCTCTAGAACGTTTGTCGCCGTTTCTATGTTTTCCATTACCACCATCACTTCGAGACCCCCAAGTAACTTCACTTCGATTTTGTTGAGTCCTTGTTCCTCGCATAAGGTTGGTAATTTGTGTAGAAAGCATGCCGCTTTCACCTCGCCCACCACACTTCTACTAATCATCTCACAGTTTGTATCTTTATCCTCGATGACAATGATTCTCCCACCTTCATGTTCCCCCATGTAACCACCTTCTCTATCTGTGAAACCCTTTTTGATTTCGGTTAGCTGTTGTGTCAAAACATCTCGTGTCTTGTTGCGTTTTTATCTCTTCTGTGTTCCTCTCCTTATACACCTTTCTTGTGTTCTCCATGTTAACCACATCAGCAAAACTACGATCGTCACGGTTATGTACTCTACCACCATTCATAGGTTTCGATTCCATGTTACCATACTTCATATTTGTTTCCTGTTTCATTCCATTACCACCCGACGTTCCGGTACCAGTTCGGTCTCTGCCATAAGCTACGTACACTCTTAAGTGTTCTTCTCCTAACTTAATTTTTTGTAACTGGTTAAGCAAGCCATCGACATCATTTACGAGCTTGAAACGTACGAAACCATATCTCTTACCGTTACGTAACCGCCTTTGGACCATGAACATGTCGAAGACCGTTCCGTATTTCTTGAACACCATCCACAGTTTTCCCATCCCCCAATCCTCCGGAAAATTGAAAAACATAAACGACACCGCCGAGTTACGTTTCCCACCGGTATAGTTGGACCCAAGTCGCTTGCCATTGTGTAGTTCTCTATTTCCTAACGCTCAGTTCTTGAGTTCTTAGGGAAGGGAAATAAAAAAGAATAGAAAAGGGAAAAGTAAAGTAAGTGTTAGTTGTTATGTTCTTAAGATTGAGGAAAGGAAAAGGAAAGTAATCATAATCATGTTCTTGAGTGAGAGGAAAAGAAAAATAACTTGGTCAAATTACATATATGCCCTTTAATTATTAATGTCAAATGTTTTCAAAAGGGTATATTAGTCTTTACACAACATATGTTTTCGTTTCCTTTCCCTTTCCTCCCAAAAGTGGGAGGAAGATTTACTTAACAAATCTTCCTCCTTATTTACTTTCAATTTCCTTTTCCTCCTTTTAAAAAAACTCAAGAACACAAAAACCTTTCCATTTCCTTTACTTTCCTCTTCCATTTCAACTCAAGAACTGAGCGTAAGTGCCTCTCTCTCACGTTCATTTTTCTGAGCTCACTTTCTCTCTCACACAGTTACCACCTTGGGTTCTTGCTTTATTATTTTATTATGTCACTTTTATTAGTTTTTAATTACCTATCTTATAAATTGTTTATTTGTTAAGAACTAATCTTCATGATCATTCTTTTTATAAAGTTAATGCTCGCATACAACTTGTTGGGTTTTAGGTTCCTTGGATTTGATGAGACAAAATAAATACAAGAATGAAACAAAGGGACTTAAAGAGACAAAGAAGAAATCTACAAAAAGATGGAAGGACTTGCTTGCAAAAGAATATTTATTATTTAGTCCTTCGTAGTATTTTGTAAACCCTAATCCTCTAGTATATAAAGAGGACATGGGTTGTAGGTTTTATATATATGTCTTCCATAATGTAGTCTAAAGGTGTGTGTGTGTGTGTAACCTAGACGTGTAGTTTATTGTAAACATCTAGGTTAGTTGTTTACCTCCAAGATCTAAGGTGTCTTAGATCCCTGTTACAGTTAGGTAACACGTATTATTCTGATCAAATAATATTTGGAGGAGATTGGGTGAAAGTAAAACCTTGTGTCAATAATAATGAAGTTTGTTTAATTCCGCTGCGTATAATGTTTATAATCATTGTTATTGTTAAACCCTAGAGGCTCAAAACGATCTCAAGGAGTCTTATCAAACTCCACACAACTTAATGTATTTTATTTATTTATTTATGCAATTGATATCAACTTCATTCTCAATATAACATGTACCATATCTATCAACAAAAGTAGATTCGTATTCACAAAAATTTACGTTTTCAATATCATTTGATTTAATAGTATTTGCGTCTTAGTTTCTATTAGTATTACAATCAATAAAGCTATCAAGTAATAAACCACTTGATAAAACAAACATATCGGCAACCAATAAATTACGCTTACATAATTAATAGTTCTATACAAGTATAACAAAGCTTCAAGATTTACATCTGGGATCAAAAGTTAATTTGAAATCTGAATCTATGAAGTTTAACGAAAACAATTAAAGTGCGAGCAAACCATGGTTCGTTTTGCGTTTTTGAAACGAAAAAAAAGAAAAAAAAATCATAACAATGATATAAATACAAAATACTTATTTACTTTATATTGTTATACATACTAATATAAAATTCAAGAAAATCAATTTGGTACTTATCATAAACTTCTTAGAAATAATTTTTTATTTCTACTTTTGAGTATTCGATAAGCTGTGGTTATAAAATAAAGCAATAAACAACTCAAAATATATAACGAACAAATATGTTACGAAAACTATAACTACAAAGTCTATATGTTATATTATATTGATTTACTCCTACTCCCGACTAGATTGATCAATAAAACAGTAGATAGTATGACGATTGATTAATAATATTATTTATATTGTTACCACTGAGTATATATAGCAACCGTTTTCTTAGAAAATTACTACGAACAATAATCATCAAAGTTGAAGACATACCGGTGGTGGAACACGAGAGAAAACAAAAGCGGTCCTAAAGCTTTTGAAGCGTCTAATAACGTGTTGTGAACAAAATTGAGAAAATGAAAAGTATTATTTTATTATTCATAATGTAGGAGATACAAAGAGTATATATTAGATAAATATTAGGGTGAAACCCTAATAAGCTAAAAACAAGGTCATGGGTTTCTTATTGATTATATGGACATCCACTAATTATTATAACAATCATAATATAATTCTATTTTATAATGCTCATAGCTATTAACAACTTCTATTGATATATTAAGACATGTTCTAGTTGAGATTCTAAACTAAGCTAACTTTGTCCTTTATCGTGGAGTAATCAGATATAACTCTTGCCTCATCAAAAGCCTCAAATATATCAATAATACTCAGTTGGTGAATGGTACAAACAATTGTTCGTCCTGTCTCAACAATGTTCTTCACAACGCGTATGATAATGGCAGCTGATATATCTATATCTATATCTATATCTATATCTATATATATTATATTAAGTGTTTAGGACATTCTAAATAAAGAAGTCTTAAAATTTTAAGACCAAAAACATTTCTAATAAAAGTAACCCGCTAAACTTGTAACCAAAAGTACAATTAATATAACACTTGGTACAAAACAATAATACATAAATCATGTAACTTGTAACATTCGTGTATATTAATGCCAGAATTAATGATATCATTAAAATACTCTCACTAACAAGTACAATTAATATAACACTTGGTACAATAAAATTATGCATAAATCATCTAATTTTTCTTTTTTCATTAAAACACTCACTAAATGAAATTCACAAATCATTAATAATATAATTAAAATATTCTATTACTCAAAAGTACAATTAATATATCAAATGGTACAAAATTATAATGCATAAATCATTTTATCATTTATATCTTTAAAACACCCGCTAAATGAATTTTTATAATTTATTAATGATATTATTAAAAATACCTCTTCACTCAAAAGTACACTTAAGTATAACACATGGTACAAAACAATAGTGCATAAATCATATTATCTTTTCTTTCTTCTTTGAAACACCCACTAAATGAAATTTACAAATCATTAAGCGGATTATAGAAACCAATCTTTTATGTAGTCAAACTTTCTGACACCACCTTTTTCGACCACGCAACGAACCACCATTTACAACCACAACTTAGCAATATAGACACCACTAGATGGTGCTACAATCGGTATTTTAAATAACCATTTTTGTTTAAACAATATATAATATTACACGTCCAAAACGACTACTAATATCGTTGACCATCGTTTTCGTATCTTCGTTGGATCGTGATGTATGTCTACCATTTTTAAAGCAATGCTGTGTGGTAAAGTTATTCCATTAAGTTATCGCCATGTGTTAAGTTAGCATCATGAAAAACATATAATCGGGTAGGCACCCTAATATAAAAGCTTTTTATTTTATTACTAATTGGGTAAGTAAGAAAACAAACTAATTTTCAATTAATAACCTCTATTGAACATTCTTTTTGTTCCTTCTTTAAAAGCAATGCATTGAAAAAATATTGCTATCGCCAAAAAAAATAATCACACGGGTACCCGTCGCCGCAACGCGCGGGTACCCGGCTAGTGTATATGTATACTTCAATAGTGCCACTGGGTTTCCTTCCAGCAAGAAGTGTCGTTTTCCCGGCACCACTTACACCCATCAATGTTGTAAGAACACCAGGTATAAAAGCCCCAGTTACATCATGAAGCAATTGGAGCCTTTTCCCAATGAATCCATGCTTTATCATTTGCTGACATCAAATAAACAATCACATTAGTTTTGATCACGGCGGGTAACTTTGATCTCTGGATTTTTAACTTGGACAATTGGTTTGATTTTTCAAGTACCATCAAATTTAGCAAGCACCACCTTCTCCTCAACCCCCCTTCAACTTCTCTCCCTTCGCTTTCAGCTCAATCACAGCCGCAGCATACTCAGGCGCCAATGCCTTACAATGCCCACACCAAGGCGCATATTTAAAGAACCCGTATTAAAAGATACTCGTATAAAGCTAGGCTTGATTTATTATTTTAATAAAGACTTCTATATACGAATTACAAAGTCCATGAAACCTATAAACACAAACAAAACAATAAAGGGGGAATTGCATATATATATCCCTGCTAAAGCTCAAAATTGCGTATATATCCGACTTAAACTTAAAATTGCATATATATATATATATATATATATATATATATATATATATATATATATATATATATATATATATATATATATATATATATATATATATATATATAGTTAAGGATCAAATAAGAAGATTACTTAAAATAAGAAGGAATAAGAAGAACTATAATCGCAAATCCGAGATGCACCGACCTAATTTAGATGCATCCCTATAATCTTATATGCATTATAACGCACCATAGTGTGTTTTCTAACTTTTAATCAGATGCATATATGTATATTAGATGCATTTCATGATTTCTCTTGTTTTTTGTTCCTCTGCACGTGCCAAAATCATGAAAATCAATTTGCACAATCTATACATCAAATTAACTTTCGAAACTTAAGATGTTGCATCTATATGAATAGAAATGCATCTAATGCAAGTCGATGCATCTCAAATGCGTATTTTTGGTCACTTCTCACCACTTCTTATTTTAATTTACTTCTCACTGGATCCCTACTCTATATATATATATATATATATATATATATATATATATATATATATATATATATATATATATATATATATATATCCTTTCAAAAGCTTAAAAAATGCATATATATCCAACTTAACTTAATAATGTCATATGTATCCTTTCTAAACTTTCATAATTACATATACATCCTTCTAAACCTCTAATATATCATATATATCTGAATAATTGTTTAATATAACTTTAAACTTTAAATTATGGTAATTATAATTTTAAAATTGCAACAACCACATTTGTTTTAAGAGTAAGATGTCCCAAGGTTCAAATAAACTATATGACCAAACACAATATATCAAGATAATGTTTAAGCTCACGAAAAAAAATCACTTTATCTCATATATAAGTTTATAAATAAAGATTGATATATATTATACATCAAATATGGTTGTTATACAGAGATAAAATATGTTTATAATGAAAGCATATATACTACCACAAATAAGTTAAAAAATAAAGATTTATTTTTTATTTTTTATTTATTTATTTATTTAATTATAATTGTTATGTATTCTAGGTTGTAAATTTAAATTAAATAGTTATTTTGATATATATGACATATTTAAGGTTTCGAAAGGCCCATGCATTAGTGTACTTTATATGACTTGAAAGAAACAACAGGTTGTTTAGGAATGAAAAGAAAGATGGAAAGACAGTCTTAAACTCCATTAAAGAAGCTGTTAGCTTAAGATTGATGAGCCTTACAGTTAAAGAATCAAGAACCGTCAAGGAAGTAGAGGCAAAATAGAATCTAAAGTTCCAAGGGTCAGTGAAGTTTAGTATTTTCTTTTGATGTATGAAGGTATTCTTAGTATAAGAATTCCTGTTTTGTATTGATATTATAAAATGTAGGAATGTATGCCTTGATCTTTAAAGGTTTTTTAATTTGAGCTTAATGGTAATGCATGGGCTATCCATGGCATTATAAATTTTGTGGATATATATAAAATTCTCCTTTCCAAAAAAAAAGTTTCGGAAGGATATATATGTAATTATAAGTTTAGGTTGGATATATATGCAATTTTTAAGCCTTTAGAAGGATATATATGCAATTAAAAGTTTAAGTTGGATATTGATAACATCAAATAGTCCTGAATATTAAGTGTCAATTTCCCCCGTTAATGCTCGTTATTTATATAATTTATATGGATTTAAGCTTGTTTTCCATTGTTTTACACTTTCAGGCAAATTGCGAGCATTGGAGCTAAAGAGACGCGGAAATGGAAACGTTACTAAGGATTTATCACAGTATGCTTATTTTGAAGAGGTTATGGCGTAACTCCTCTCTCACATTACGCCGTAACTATTGCGTGACCCTGAAGTCCAACTCATCAAGAGGTTACGGCGTAACTCTTTCCAAAGATTACGACGTAACTCCATTAGGTCAAAAGAGGTTCCACGCCGCTGATACTTACGCCGTAACTACTGCATCACTTACGACGTGACCATGTTTATTGAAGACTACGGCATAACCACTTATAAGGTTACGCGGTAACTAGCAGATCTAGTGCATTTACGAAGAAATAGAAGGTTACGGCGTAACTCATCTTTTGGTTACGCCGTAACCCAGACCTGGCCTATAAATACCCCACGAATTCCGGCATTTCTAATCATCCCATTCCACACACAACACTCTGAGAACGTGGGAAAAAGCTCAAGGAAGGTCTAGGGAAGCATACGGAGTTGTTTCCAAGGAGAAGTCACACCATTACGATAAGCTTTAGCGTTTATTATTTCTTTTACTTTCAATTCATGTATTTCGTACCTTTGAATATTGAATTGATGTGCATGATTAATATGAGGGCTAAGCACCCTTTGGTGCTAGCCTAGTTATGATTCCTTAATTGTTTTGTTTGCGTTTACCTTTACTTCTGTACAATTATTTCTAAGTGTATACATGCATAGTTCTTTGGTAGTCACCCCTGGTTCGGTAGTTTTGAATGGCGATAAAGGCCAATTGCCTAGCAAGATATGACCAACTGACCCTAGGTGAGCGGACTGAGATGGGAAGGGTAAGATATGACCAACTGACGACCCTTTCTACTTGTGCAATTTGACCAACTAACCACCTATCGTTTGGATGAACTTAAGAATTGGGGGTGTAGTGTCTAAGTTCCTAACGGCCGGGCACTCACTATTTAGAATCTAGCATGTAGCGGTACTTAATGACTTCGGCGGGGACCAGGAACAACAGGACTTATGATGGTGTGCGATTTCTCCTGTGGTGGCATCTTTGCTGATAGGTTAGGGCGAATTGACCAAATGATGTCCTCTCGAATTTGACCCCAACTGAAGTAATTGGAAGTAGGTAGACGTAAACATTACTAGTTAGGAGGATTAACTAGGTTAGTACCACTATTCCTCTATTGATTTCCCTTCTACCATTTATTTACTTTCATATTCTGCATTAGTAGTTTAATTAATTAAATCCCTATCAAACCATTTATATTCTGTGACAATTAGACTTAGTAATTATCCGACACACATAACTCTTGGGACGACCTCGGCTTTACCATTTACTACACTACACACGACCGGGTACACTGCCCGTTAGTGCATTAGGGTAGACCATAGGTATAGCGAGACATTATAAATATTAAGACATGGTCAGTAAAACCTGCATCAAGTTTTTGTCGCCGCTGCCGGGGAGCTATATTAGGATTAATATTAAGTCTTTCATTTCATTTTTAAACATTTCTCACGATCATATTTCAAATTTTCAGGTACCATGGAAGTTGTTAACATCGATGACCTCACTCTTGAGGAATACTTAGCATTGACTAGAGCAGATCAAGGGCCGGGTCTCGTAAGACTGGCAATCGGAGCGGATGTTCGTTTCGAGATTAAAGACCAATTTATGAGGGAGCGTCGCGCTAACCCTTTCAGGAAAGCAGCGGGACGAAGACGCATATGAGCACGTTGAAAATTTCCTATACATCGCTAGCCTTTTCAACATTCCGAGCGTGTCTCATGATGCTTTGATGCTCAGGGTCTTCCCTATGACTCTAACTGGAGCGACCCGAAGATGGATCGAAAGATTGCCGGGCAGTTAATACTTAGGCTACTTAAAAACACTTTATCCAAAGATATTGCCCACCATCAAAGATTTCTAATCAACTCTTGGAGATCCACAATTTCAAACAAGAAGACGACGAAACTCTGTATCAAGCTTGGGACAGATACAGCGATCTTCTTTATAAGTGTCCTACCAATGATCTTAATAACCAGCAGAAGGTCAATATTTTCTACAAAGGAATAAATATAACTACAAGACAGATGTTGGACTATCAAGGACCTATCCCAAACATGACTCCTACCCTTTCCCTTGAGACCATTCAGAGACTCGCTGACCACTCTAAAAAATGGCATGACGGGGGGTGCAGCCTAAGCCCTAAGACAAAGACAATAAGCATTGCTTCCCTTTCCAGTAAATTGGAAAACCTTGGAAGAGATATGAGGGAACTCCGAGAGAGTGTTTGTGCTATTCGTTGCAGCAACAATGATGACTTGGATCTGCCCGAAAACTTTCCTATAACTAACATAAAACCACGTGTCGAGAAGGTTAATTATGGGGAAGGGATATCGTTCTATAATGACCACTCCAATACAAGAGTTTCTTCACTCGAAGAATCAATAAGAAATAATCTTTACGAAGATAACAAACGGCGAGCAGACAGAAATGCACTATTCAAAAGATTCCAGGACTCCAGAAGCACTCTTCTACAGCATATGGAGGACGACATGAAATTAATGGACGATGTCATCCCAAACGAGTCATTGGATGATAATTCCTGTAATGCCATTTACTCTAGCGATGGAAAACCTCTCTACACCCCTTTCCAATGCAATGAAGAGAAGCCCTCCGAATTACAAGCACGTAATGAAGCTTTATGCAATAAGACAATTTTGCCTGAGGACAAAACACAATCTAATGACGAAGCAGGAACTGGAAACGAAGTTAAATTAAATGCTAGATACTCTGCAGTCATCCTTAATCAGATCTCTCTCAAAGAAAAAGACCCAGGAAGTTTTATTCTCCCTTGCTCTATTAATAATTTACATAATATAAATGCTTTAGCTGATTTAGGGGCTAGTATTAGTATTATGCCTTTCTCTATGTGTAATAGGTTAAATTTGGGACCCATTAAACCCCTTTGCATGACCATTGAAATGGCTGATAGGACAGTTAGTATACCTAGAGGAATTGTTGAGAATGTGCTTATCAAAATTAATAATTTCACGGCTTCCGAAGTGAACGGGTTAACGGCTTCCGGTGCTTTGGGTTGGTGTTGGGTTAGCCCTTCGCCCGTAGTTTCCTTCCTCTCCTTCTCTTTCTGTGCTCGCTTCTCTCATCTCTAGTTTTTCGTCTACTTCTTTCATCTCCGCAATCATATACATATTCTTTCTAATAAGAGAAAGCATAGATCTTTAATAAGCTCTTAGGCAAGCTAAGCTCCTTAAGCATAACACTCAAGCTGGCAAACTTCAAAAGTCATCTTTGAAGGCTAGATAGCGGCCTTAGGAAGCAACTTAGATTGTGGTACCAAGGAATGAAACAACTACTTAAGCCGAAATGTGCCGTTCACTCTAGTAGCTTAGACCATAGTTGAGCCTCCTACTCCTTCCCTTAGAAGGACAGTCAAAAGCCGGTGCTTTGGAAGAAGACCTCGACATTCCTTTAATTTTAGGAAGACCCCTTCTAGCTACTGCTCGTGCTAAGATTAATGTTTTCGAAAAAATCATCACTCTAAAAATAAATGATAGAAAACTTACACTAAACATGGATGACTTGGGTAAATGTCACCCTGTCGAATCCGTTTGTGTTATCAAAAAAGGAAAAAACAAAATCACTCCTCCTTCCATCACGAATATGCATTGCGCTTCTAATCATCGTAACATGCAGGATAAGAAACCCAAGGAATTCAGCAATAAAGCACGGCGCAACAACACTTCGAATAATACGAAGGACGGGTCCAACAAAACATGGCACGAAGTTCAAAAAGTAGATTATAAACACTTCCAAAAATTGAAATATCATTGGTGCCGGGCCATCCCTATTGACACGATAAAGGTTTGATCTATGGGCTTCATGCAACCCTTATTCCGAAATCTGGACGGGGAACAACAAGGAAAGGAAGAAAAACAACAAATACTTATGGTCTTCAACCAATGATAAGGAGATAACATTTGAAGTTTGGATAAGAATTCATTATGGAGAAGTTAGAAACAACGATAAAATAAAAATATGGACTGATCCTTGTCTCAACCAAACCAATAATCACAAATCAACAAAAGCTGAAGATCGTTGGTGAAAGCATTGGTGCGAAATGATTAAAACTTCGACAATTCTTGGGCCTCTTGTGATCATACAACCGTAATGGAGGAAGTAATGCTAAGCGAGTCGGGTGACAAGTTTCTCTGGATTTCTACAACTGACCATAAACGCACCGAGGTACAATGGACAGGAAAATTAAGATTTAATGACGGGGTAAAATCAAGTATGGGAGAATCGATTCTCAAACTAAAAACAAAATCTGGAAGGAATGCATAAAAGAAGATGATCATAAAGGTACTGGTAACGCGGGAATTGGTAACGTACATTGCATAAAAGAAGACTGCAGTTACAGGATTGAAGACAATTCTTTTGAACCGAAAGACTATCACATTAATAGAACCACGGACAATGAACCACGACTAGAGGTATGTAACATTGATGATGAAGAATATGAACGAAACAGATGCAACCTACTTGGGATCCAATATAAAAAACCTCCTCCTATTGTCACCGAAAGGTTCGTATTCACTAGGTACTCCTTAGGACCGGATGAAAAATTTTGCAAGGTTTTAAAGAAGGGAATCAAGGAATTCCGCCGCACAGCCCCCGATGTCACCTGATCCGAATAACTTAATGAAGGATATTGAAGAAGTAGGGAAGCTCAAAGGCCCCATAGGAGCCCCGCAGTTCGAGTCTAACTTTAAGACTCGTTAATAAAGAAAAGTGCTCTTCGGAGACAACCCGATTATCCTTTTCTTTTGTTTTTATTTCTTTTCTGTTGGGTTTGTGTTTTCTAACCATTTTGAAGGAGACAATGAAGTATTACTACTGCTGCAGTTGCTGATCTGAACAGAGTTCTGGCGTAACTCATCTTGGTGATTACGCCGTAACCAACATTTTAGCAGCAGAATTCTTGACGCATTACCAATTACGGCGTAATACCATCTCAGTGGTTACGCCGTAACTATTCGCTTCTCAGCTCATACCAGGTTTTGCAAGTTACGGCGTAACTCTCTTATGGGAGTTACGACGTAACTCTCCTCTGCTTTAATTCTTTCATTTTAAAACACAGTAACCTTGTATTAGTTTTTAAATGAACTTTGTGGGTGTGTTCCCTGTAAACCCTCACGAGACTTCACTCGTCCACCTGGGACACCAAGTGGTTTAAAAGGCTTGTTGCATTCGCTAAATGCAACCGTGATTCCTACAAAAGTGAGTTAGGTTTATTTTTCATTTTATTTTTTCTTTTTAGAATTATGCTTGTCGGTATTGTGATTTCAGGGATTGAAGTTTGTTCATGACGCTTTAACGAAGGCACGATCCTTTCTCGTGGGCCTTCTTCTTTTTGGAGCAAATTTCAGGGAAGTTCTCGCTCTAATTCTACCTTTCTCTTCACCTTTATTTTAATGCCTAGTACAAAAGGGACTTTGTACAAAAGGGACTTTCTAGTTTATTTTGAAAAATTATGCCATTTTTTATATTTTGACATATTTTTCCGAACCTAACTAGATTAGACCTTAGCCGAGCACATACAACCCTTGATATTACATGGAGAGATTAGCCTTATCCGTTTCCAATATTTTACCCCAAATCCACCAATTATGAGTGTGCCGGTAGCTTGTAAACTTTAGAACTTGGCCTTTGCATCATTTCGTGACCATAGACGAGGTATGTTGAGTTAGCTCGATGTATTTGGACTTTTCAGTTTTAGAAGGCAGTATTCAAGGATTATCACCCAAACACCTACCATTGTGAGTCTATCGATTAGTCACCTCGACTTTTCGACCCCCATGTGAAACCCTTTTGTTGCACTCCCCTTTAATGCAAGATACCCCTAGATACACCCTTCTGAGCCATTCCTTTCATTTTGTCACCCCAATATATTATTTCGTTACACCTTTACACCTTAGCCTACCCTGTAGTCTTTATTGGTAATTGGGAAGTCATCATTTGCCTAAGTTCAAGGTTCGAGTGGAAAGGTTTGGAAATCACGCTTTCATCGACAACAATTATGAAGATCAGTGAAGAACCCCCGAATTCCCATTGTTCATCTCAAGTGGGGGGATGTTATGTTATCATGTTTTGATTCAAAAAAAAAAAAAAAGTTGATTGAGTATGATTTTGTAAAGTGCGATGTTATCAGCACTATAGTATGAGCTTTATTGTTTAGTATCGAGGAGGCCACCTCGGTCACATTTGAAGATTGGAGTTGGAGTTATACCAACTGAAGAAGAAAAGGTAGTGTGCCCATCACGACGTCCTCTAATGACACATCTACCTTGCATTTCATGATCCGGTCTTTAGACTTCTAAGCTTGAAGTTTGGGCGGACGGTAAGTGGTGATGACTTAGTTATAGATATAGACTACCTACTTGTTTTTCATTTTACACCAATTATACATCCCATGTCTTATCCTACCCTTTAGTCATGAAGCATGTCTAGGTGATGCAGCGAGCAATCTTTGGTGTCTTGGCCATGGATTTGGTCATGCATCATTGATTTTGTCCACTTCGCCGTGACATGTTAGTAATGACAAGTCACCCCTTAACCTTTGTCGTGTCTACCCATATTGCCTTCGAGAATTGTTTAGCCCTTAACTCTAGTGGTGGAGATTTGTGTAACCGCCAAGCTTATGATAGAATACATGCTATGACTGTGCGATTGAATGATCACCCCGAAATTGACACTTAGAATAGTTGAGAGATTTGAGTGTTTGTTCCCCTTTCGCGAGGTGTTCGGCTTTGTTTTATTCTAGCATAAGGGATTTGTAAACTCATATTTTCCAGGTTTTGGAAGATATCTTTTTAGGAATCTATCTAATAAAGTCTACTTGAGGGCAAGTAGAGTTCAAGTGGGGGGATATTTGATAACATCAAATAGTCCTGAATATTAAGTGTCAATTTCCCCCTATAATGCTCGTTATTTATATCATTTATATGGATTTACGCTTGTTTTCCATTGTTTTACACTTTCAGGTAAATTGCGAGCAATGGAGCTAAAGAGACGCGGAAATGGAAACGTTACTAAGGATTTATCACAGTATGCTTATTTTGAAGAGGTTATGGCGTAACTCCTCTCTCACATTACGCCGTAACTATTGCGTGACCCTGAAGTCCAACTCATCAAGAGGTTACGACGTAACTCCTTCCAAAGATTACGACGTAACTCCATTAGGTGAAAATAGGTTCCACGCCGCTAATACTTACGCCGTAACTACTGCATCACTTACGACGTAACCATGTTTATTGAAGACTACGACGTAACCACTTATAAGGTTACGCCGTAACTAGCAGATCTAGTGCATTTACGGAGAAATAGAAGGTTACGGCGTAACTCATCTTTTGGTTACGCTGTAACCCAGACCTGGCCTATAAATACCCCACGAATTCCAGCATTTCTAATCATCCCATTCCACACACAACACTCTGAGAACGTGGGAAAAAGCTCAAGGAGGATCTAGGGAAGCATACGGAGCTGTTTCCAAGGGAGAAGTCACACCATTACGATAAGCTTTAGCGTTTATTATTTCTTTTACTTTCAATTCATGTATTTCGTACCTTTGAATATTGAATTGATGTGCATGATTAATATGAGCGGCTAAGCACCCTTTGGTGCTAGCCTAGTTATGATTCCTTAATTGTTTTGTTTGCGTTTACCTTTACTTCCGTACAATTATTTCTAAGTGTATGCATGCATAGTTCTTTGGTAGTCAAACCTGGTTCGGTAGTTTTGAATGGCGGTAGAGGCCAATTGCCTAGGAGATATGACCAACTGACCCTAGGTGAGCCAGGAATGGGTCAGGCCCGGCAGATGCGGCCCACTCTATACCTAAACCCTAATCCATCCCCTATAAATACATGGATGACAGGTTATCTCTAACCCTAACTAACTTTGATATATGCTACATCGCATACTAACTTGACCGTCGGAGGTGGACCCCGGGCTACGGCCTCGGGTCCACTCCTAACGGGTTCTCTTGTTGACAGGTCTACTAGGGTTCGAGAAGACGACTAACGGCCAAGGAGAGTCGTTGAATCCAGTCCGCGCCAGATTATGCATCAACAGGTTGGCGCCATCCGTGGGACCACGAATAAACTATGTTTCGTGTTCTCATATTACCGAAAAGCATAAATCAATTTCTAAAGTCGGTAACTCTAATACCTTTGCATTCTACCATGCGTAAAACTTGCTTTACCATCATGTGAATTTAATAAAGTGATATTAAATGCGTACAATTTAGATGCGTAAAACTTTATTCAGATGCGTACAATTTGATATTTATGGCAAAAATAATAATGATAATTATTATAAAATAATTAAATTCAGATGCGTCAATGTTTTGATATTCAGATGATAACCTGAGCAAACAATTCGTATAATATTCAGATGCGTCAATGTTTTGATAATTATTATAAAAATAATATTCAGATGCGTCAATGTTTTGATATTGACGTTAATTGTAATCATTATGATATTGACAGTATTTCTTTACATGAGATTATGAAAAAGTCCGCACGATCGGACATATTTTTTATCTTTTAGTCCGCATGATCGGACCTATTTTATCTTTTAGTCCGCACGATCGGACCTAAGAAAATATCCGCACGATCGGGGCTATTTTATCTTTTAGACGCGAATTAATTCGCGCAGATACTGTTTTTACGGTTGGTATGTCTGTTCGCGCTCGAACAACGCAGTCGCGATAAATCTACTTGCGTTAGACCGTGCGTTCAGACATCTTCGCAGAGAACGCGTACGCGCGAACACCACGATGCTAGTCAATCGCCATGATGCGCACTGGACCAAAGGCCGTGGTATAAACATCTGCGATCATCCACAAACGTTCGAGTCTATGCGGTTACGATAAATCTATCTGTGTCTATTAGTCGCGGTCACGGTACATCCATCCGAGTTTTTATTTTATACATTGAAAAAAAAAACAATTAATTATTTCGTCGGTACGCATCCCACGACGGTTCGCACTGCCACTTTTTTATGTGCTAAATATTATTTATGCTATGCGCAATATATTACTCATGCTATGTGCTGTCTATTGTTTCAATTCATTAGGTTTTATATGCTGCGATTCGCGGCATATACTTTTAATCTTTGCATTCAGTGTTTTTCACAGATTAAATAAGTTTAATGCTCCTACACGAGTAGCACCATCAAACTTGGGGGGCTACCAGGGTATATACTACCACTGTTTCCGTACGCGTCACGCATGTGTATTTGGAAGCAGATCTTATGTAAGAGGTATTGCAAGCCCGGTACAAAGACGGATTTAAATATTCGCACCATCTTGCCGCAGGGGAGACGTCCTCTGATGGTTGTAAAGACGGATGTAATGCGCACAGCGCGCACTTCTACGCAGAAGTACGTCTTCTGTCGCACCTCTTTGTCGCGCACAGCGCGCACTTCTGCTACAGAAGCACGTCTTCTGTCGCACAGCGCGCACTTCTGCTACAGAAGCACGTCTTCTGTCGCACCTCTTTGTCGCGCACAGCGCGCACTTCTGCTACAGAAGCACGTCTTCTGTCGCACCTCTTTGTCGCGCACTTCTGCGCAGAAGCACGTCTTCTGTCGCACTTCTTTGTCGCGCACAGCGCGCACTTCTGCTACAGAAGCACGTCTTCTGTCGCACCATGCTGCGTCGCTACTGGTACAAAAGGTACGCCCTTACCCAGGATGCAGCATGCGGGATCCACTTTCACCTACGCGGCCATGAATAGAACTTAAGTTTAGCATAACATAGCCATGCGCTATCTCATACTAAACTTGGGGGGCTTGTGGACGTATGGTCCGGACTGAGCCAGGAATGGGTCAGGCCCGACAGATGCGGCCCACTCTACACCTAAACCCTAATCCATCTCCTATAAATACATGGATGACAGGTTATCTCTAACCCTAACTAACTTTGATATATGCTACATCGCATACTAACTTGACCGTCGGAGGTGGACCCCGGGGCTACGGCCTCGGGTCCACTCCTAACGGGTTCTCTTTGTTGACATGTCTACTAGGGCTCGAGAAGACGACTAACGGCCAAGGAGAGTCGTTGAATCCAGTCCGCGCCAGATTATGCATCAACAGAATTGATGTGCATGATTAATATGAGCGGCTAAGCACCCTTTGGTGTTAGCCTAGTTATGATTCCTTAATTGTTTTGTTTGCGTTTACCTTTACTTCCGTACAATTATTTCTAAGTGTATGCATGCATAGTTCTTTGGTAGTCACCCCTGGTTCAGTAGTTTTGAATGGCGGTAGAGGCTAATTGCCTAGGAGATATGACCAACTGACCTTAGGTGAGCGGACTGAGACGGGAAGGGTAAGATATGACCAACTGACGACCCTTTCTATTTGTGCGATTTGACCAACTGATCACCTATCGTCTGGATGAACTTAAGAATTGGGGGGGGGTGTGTAGTGCTTAAGTTCCTAACGGCCGGACACTCACTATTTAGAATCTAGCATGTAGCGGTACTTAATGACGCGGCTTAGGGGACCAGGAACAGGGACTTATACGGTGCGCCTGATTTCTCTGTGGTGGCATATTTGCTGATAGTTAGGGCGAATTGACCAAATGCTGTCCTCTCGAATTTGATCCCACCTGAAGTAATTGGAAGTAGGTAGACGTAAACATTACTAGTTAGGAGGATTAACGATGTTAGCACCACTATTCCTCTATTGATTTCCCTTCTACCATTTATTTACTTTCATATTCTGCATTAGTAGTTTAATTAATTAAATCCCTATCAAATCATTTATATTCTGTGACAATTAGACTTAGTAATTATCCGACACACATAGCTCTTGGGACGACCTCGGCTTTACCATTTACGACACTACACACGACCGGGTACACTGCCCGTTAGTGCATTAGGGTAGACCATAGGTATAGCGAGACACTATAAATATTAAGACCGGGTCAGTAAAACCTGCATCAGATATATAAGCAATTTTAAGCTTTTGCAAGAATATATATGCAATTCCCCCAAAAATTGAATTAAAAAAAATCCAGAGCAAAAGAAAAAATCGAAGTCATAATTGAGATGGTAGATGTAAATGACACAACTATCTTCAACCATCTAGATTTGGTTTGGTTGTATAAAAATGAAAATGATGTTGAAATATAAGATTTGGGTTTTGGGAGTAATTGTATGTTCTTCATCTATATATGTCTAAACTCGCATGTGGTGCCGAGTGTTGGTGGTAGTGATCGGTTGGTCGCAACGCTCGTGGTGGTAATGGCCGGTGGTTTCTTAATTTTTATTTATTTTTTGTTCTTGTGTGTTTTTTTAAGGAGCCAGAACAACCTCGTATGTAAAACATGTGGCTCAACTTCATGAGACAAAGTAACTGGCGTTATTTTTTGGACCATATTGTGTGCTTTTGCAAACAGTGAAGACCAACGGTGCATTTTTTTAAGAGATAATAACCTAAACATGTATTTAGGGGGCGTTTGGTACGAAGGTTTTTATAAAAAGTATTGGCTTCACTCCTAAAATATATTGTTTGGTATCCTACTTTTACATTTAACTTTGGGACTCATTGTAAAAAATCCAATCCTGACCATAGTGGTAGGTTTATTCTCTCTCCTCCTGCAAAGTTGCATGATCCACATATCACTAACATATAAATAATTGTTTATATAAAAGTTGTGAGTAACGCAGATAAAATTAAATTTTGGATGGACCCACAAGTGATAGAAAAATATTTTTAAATTATTTAAATAAGGTTTTTTGTTTTTTTTAAATCCTCTAATCCTAAATCAAATCTTAATCTTAAACCAAATCCTAACCCTATTCCAAATCCAACGACAAACCAAACGCACCCTTAACTTGATATTTTTTGAGTGTTGTGTACTTAACTTTACTTTTTGCTATGAGGGAAGTACTAAAAAAGCACAATATCTTTTTGGATGTCCCCATCATGGTCAACTTTGAAGCCAATCTTCAAAATGGTCATACTCAACTTCGCAACTCCGCAACTCCACCCAAATATTGACAAGTGTCGAGTTGCAAGTACATGATTTAATTATTGGTTTGTGGCTTAAATGACAAATATACCCTCTATATTTAAATATTAATAAAGCATATATATATTTCTTTATCTCTTTCATCTTCTTCACCACACACCCACACCCTCCACCACTTTATCCATCAATCACCACTACCATCCGTCCATCACTGCCTCCAAATCCATCACCGTAACTCTCACCAACGTTTGGTCCACCACAACCTTAGCCTTTATGTATTGTGAAACAAAAGTTATTATTTCCATTATAAAATTTGAATTGACCTTATTTCCCAGCTGCTCCATGTTATTTCCAACGAGAACATGGTGATTTAATATTCGGATTTGGGTATTGTGTAAATTAATATATACCTACCACTAGGTTCAACAGCAGCAAAGCACCAATGTTAATGTTTTTTTTTCCACTTCAGTAGCTATTGCACATAAATTAATTTTGAAATGCATGTATTACTTGAACTTGAATGAGCAAAATTAATTTTGTGAAGTCCGACAAATATGATGGATACCGTAAGCTTGCATATAATTACCAAAACCGAATAAGCAAAATTAAGAAGAGAATGAACCTTGAAATGCACAGAAACAAGCTGCAGATATGAAGATTAAGAAAGGCATAAATTAATGAAAAAGAACCCGAAGATGAAGAAAGTAAGTTGTGCAGTGTTTGGAATATATGTGAAAGAAGTGGGTTATTTCATTTGAATTCTTGGTTAGAGAGATGAGGGTATTTTAGTAATTTTGAAATAAAGTAAAAGAATATATTGAAAAACCCCCACTTCCACTAGTACTTTTATATTAAAAAAAGAGACACGTGTCGAGTATTGGGTGGGGTTGCGAAGTTGAGCAGTTGATGCAAAGGACACTTGTCAATATTTGAGTGGAGTTTTGTTGGAGTTGCGAAGTTGAGTATGACCATTTTGAAGATTGGCTTCAAAATTGACCATGATGGGGATATCCAAAAGATATTGTCCTCTTTTAGTACTTTTCTCTTTTGCTATTCTATACCTGAATTTTTTAATTTCAACTATGTAATGACTAATTTACCATTTGAGTAAAAATGTCACAAAATACATATAAACATCAAAATTCAAAAGTGATATACAAAAGAAAAGGAAGAAAAAAAAGGGCTATATAACATTAAAAAAATGAGAAGTTAAATAAATTTTTAAATCATTATTTTTTTTTCTAAAAAAAGCACCAACCGTGTAATTTACTCTATATTAATGCAACTAAAAGCCATCCATGTGATGACTAGAGAATTTCATTGGAAGTACATTTGGTTAAGGACAAAAGTACAATCAGTTTGTAAAGTACAATGAAATAGTTTCGTATTAAAAACCGAAATTTAAGAAAAAGCATGTACATTTTGATATTCATGGAAAAAAAAAACCAATGGGGCCAATTTTGGCTCACAGTTGTTAGAGATCTACACAATGAAATTTAATCTACAAGGTATATGCTCTATCCATCATCTTAGATAAACTGTTTTAATTTATTATTGTAAAGATGTCTATATTCATGTCTTTTTTAAACCTATGGGTATGTCTATAGTTGTCTCGTTATAGTTAATACCTTGTGTTTCTATCAGATATTCAGATAACAAGCATGATATGCAAGACAAGAGAAACTTTGACTTGTAAGCTACTAAAGTTGTTTTACATGGTATGAAATGATAAGCTTTATATGAACATGAATGAAACAAAATCCATTTTAGAACCTTAACTCCTTGAGTATGAAAATATGTATGTATTTCATATGGAATCATAATGAGCAAGAGATCGTAGTTAAGACTTAAGAAGGGACGTTACAAGTTACTACGTTCATGAGGGAAGTGTTTTAGAACGCCTCAACTTAGAAGGATCGGAAAAAGCTTTCACTGCAAGCAAGAAATGACACAAGAAAAAAGGTAACCCTAATGTTTTTACTATTTATGCTTTTTAGCTAAAACAGATTATGAGAACATACATTATCCTTTAAAGGGTGTTAGTGCGTTTGTGTAGAGAAACAGAAGTGAGAGGAACTTTGTGAATCTGTGAAGAAAGAACAAAGAGATCTGTTATATATACGCGGGAAAAGAGGACTTAGTAGGTTGCGTTGTTACCATCTTTTCTTGATGCCTTTTAATAAAATTTGAAATGTATTAGGCAAAAAAAGTTTGATGGATCAACTTGACCAATTAGCTCATTCTGAAAAAGGGGGCTTACTGATCTTCTATTCCATTTGTACTTTTGACAATTGTAAGCAGTTTGGTTCTCCTCCCACAGATTTTATTGTTTTCGTTCGTCCCATATGTTCAAGTGCTTATGGTAGTTGTCATATAGTCAGGCCGGCATTATAAGAAAGATCATCACGTCTAGTTTTTAAAAAACATTAAACGGCACTAAAATAGCCACATATT
>OU343221.1:16765490-17042078 GCA_910596185.1 Chrysanthemum makinoi | reverse complement strand
TTGTGTACTTCCTCTAGAAAGATAGCTTTTGCGCTCCCTGAGCCGGCCGCGCTTCTTACTGTCGTATTGGGGAGTATCCTTGTCATTCTCAACTTGTGTTCCTATGTCGGCGTGGCACACAGTCATGCTTTGTTCCCATGCAAAGATATCCGATTCTTTTGTAAGAGTCGCCCACCGGCCACTGCCTTTATCAGACAGCGATCCCCGATCATACTTCTGCTCTGGGTAATCAAGATGAATTCAGACCCTCGTGTTTGATACTTTAGTTGCTTGGCTGATTCGGGATGTGTCTGTCTCACATGTAATCGTGTTACATTCTCCGGTGGTACGGTGGTATTATAGAGTAACAATTCCCCTCCACCGGGAAGGTATCCCATGTCTTGTGAGGCGGTACCTTGTGCCGATATCCACGGCCTTCCAATAATGCCATTGTATGGCGAAGGGGATCTGATCACCATAAAGTTCATCCAGCTGTCGGTGGGTGTTCCTTATTACCAACATTGACTAGTAGGCGTATTTTCCCCATGGGCCATATCTTTTCTCCCGTAAAACCAGTCAATATCATGGCGGGCTTAGCCCGACTTCGTATCTCAGGTCGCGATTAAAGCGACAATGTTCATCACATTATATCTGCGGATGCTCATCCATCAACATACATGCGGTGGATATCGTGACCCCCTGCATTAATTTCGATTGTAAGTGGTTCTACCACTGCCGTTGTCCGCCAAGGTGGGGAAAGAAATCTCGCTTCCACAGGAAAACTTTGGGCTGACCTTCTGCCTAGTCTTTCGCTGCCATGATTGTATCATGTAAATGGTATGTGACCTTATCTTTGGGTGCTTTTTTCTTGTTCCCAGTCTTTTGCTTATCTTTCCCATCCTTGATGTTCTTAACTAAATGGTCCAATCTGCCTTCTTTTACTAGCTTATCAATTAGTTGGCACAATTGGACACACTCATTGGTGTTGTGGCCCTTCTGTCCATGATAGTCGTAGTATCCGTTCCCCATGTGCCGCTCTTCTGGGTAGCATTGGTGGGGTCTCGGAAGTTCGCCTTCGTTCGAATATCTCCTTTGGAGTCTTGGTTAGCGGGGTATACTTGTCATTATCTCGTCCGCTCCCCTGACCGCGGTAGTTCTTGTTGCGGTTGCTACTCTGGTCACTAGATTGTCTCCTAGGCTGTTCTTGTGACCTATAGTTTGTGTAGCCTTTCTTGCTATCTTCCGCACAGCTTCTCCTTGGATAAAGGACCTTGTGCATTTCATAAGTTCATCAAAGGTTTGGGGAACCTTGTCGTTCAACCTTTTTGAGATACTGGTTATTGATTCCGTTCATGAACCACGAGATCTTTAGTATTTCGGCATGCCTTGACATGTATGCATTTGTCTTTGTAGCGTTCACATAACGCTTGTAGATTCCCCGCTTGTTTTACCTGGCAAGTTCGATATAGGGTTTTGGCACTTCTTCCTTTGAGTAAAGTTGGTAGAAACGCCTTCGCAACTCTTCAAAACCACCAATGCTTCAGCGTGGGAGCTTACTGAGAAGTTTAGCATTTTCCTACTAATGTGGAATTGAACATGTGGCACCACACATGTTGTGCCAATTCGATGGTAGCGTGACTCGAAAATTTTGAGGTGATCATCCAATCACTGTTCCATCGTAGTTTTCACATTGGCGGGCATCGCCTCTTATCTTCTTAAAATCGCTGATGCGCCCAGTGAACGCATCCACCTTTTGGCGGCGCCGGGAAGGAACATATCTTCATCCTCCCGGGTGCGGTATCTTCTCCTGGACTTCCAGTGTCTGTTTCTACGTCTCGTTGTCCGAAGTGTCACGGAGGGCGAGCTTCCCCTCTTTCGGCTTGCGCTGACTGTCCCTCGATTCGAGCTCGAAGAGCTTTCACTTGGGAGTGCCGTCGTCCAAGTCTATCATGGACCACTGCGGCTACCAAGCCTAGCGTGAGCGGTAATGCGTCATCCATCATATTCGTGTTCTCCAGAATCTGTAGGTCCTTCTTCGCCGTTCACAACTCTCCTCCGATCCGGTAAACACTGGGGCCGGCGGCTGTCCCTCTCGCGCTTCTCCCTCTGGTGACGCGATGGGGATGTCTCATACTCTGGGTCGAGTTGAGTTGGGCTTACGGCTCGACTCGACCTCTTTTTCACTTCCTCTTGCATGAGGGCAGCCAAGGTTTCGTAGTTTTGAGACACGAAGTCACTTGGCGCTAGTTCAGCGACTCCTAGCGAGGGTGTGCTGTTTCCACCTCTGGACCCCTGTTTGGCCAGGCGGCGCTGGCGGGTATGTGGGGTCCGTTTGCACCGATTGGTGGGGAGTGGTAAAAGGATAGGTTGTGGATCTTCTGTATGGGTGGTTGTCGTAGTGGCATGGGTTGTCCCGTCGCGTGATTCCTTGTCGTGAAGACTGGAAGCGACCATTGGTTTCTGGTCGCATGGTTGTTCGAGGCCTCGCTTAGAGGCTGATTCGCTTTGCTGCTTCTTCCCTTGTAGGTCACTATGCCATCGCTGGCTTAGGCTCCGTGCTTTGTCATTCTAGTTCTTAGTGATTGGTCCCACGGATGGCGCCACTTGTTGATACAAAAGTTGGGCGTTCCTTATTTGGACTCCGGTTCCGTGATATCAATTGACCTTGATGCTTGAGACCAGCGCTAAGAAAGAAACGCCGTTAGGCTTATCGTGGGATTCTCTCCCGATTATCCTCCGGCATGAGTAAGTAATCGGTTTTTAGGATTTAGTGGAGAGTTGGGTTTTGTGATCGTACCTTTAAGGGGGCGAGATGCCTTTATATACACAAATCCTTGTTGGTTTCGTGTTCCACAACCTTCGCGTATCCCGTCTAAGTCGGTCGGTTTGATACATATCCCATCAATAAGGATATCGATATCAAGACCATAAATAACTTCGGGTTTGGGCTGTTAGCCCAAACCGTTACCGTGTTAGCCCACTCGTACTGGGCTCGAGTGTTAGTAGCATCCATTGGTCGGGTTCATGACCCGAATGCGGACTATACGTCATCAATGACATCCACCAACTTGTTTTGTCTTTTTATCCATTAATTTAGACTAGCAGGGTACCCGCGCGTCGCAGCGGCGGGCACCTTTTTTTTAATTGAGATAACATTTCACTTCTCACAAATGGAGGTAATTTGAACACAACAAGTTACATCGAACATAATGGGCAAAATCGAAACCGACTTGCCAAACAAAATACACAAGGTAACAAGTTAAGCCAAAACAAGAAATACACCATAATAGTTGTGACTACGCGGGGTGGGAAAAGGCTTTGGGGATGTAGCTTGACAAAAGTACATAAAACATACATAGAAGATAAAACTGAACATCGTTAAAGGAGCCGACCCTAAACCAAACGGATCTAAAGTGAAACAAAGGCGCACAAGCCATGAATGTGGACCACAACATATCTGGCGTAAGACCGGATGGTACGGATCAAAGCGAGAAGACGGCGATGGCTGGCTGGCACGACTTCACGCCGGCCTTGGCGAAGAGGGAATGACGATCGTAAGTAAGGGCTTTTATTGTTGGAAAGGAAAAAGTACAAGAAAAGATGGGAGAAGGAGGTCCAGACGGCCGGTCAAAACCGACCGCCGGAGAAAGTTGAGATTTGTTTGGTAAGGGTTTGGGTTTATTTTTTTGAGAGAGGTTGGAGAAAGTTTTTTAGAGAGAGGTTTTTGTTGGGTCTATTATAGATTTGATGATACAAAACAAGAAGAATGAAATATCAAGGACTTAAAGTGACAAGAAGGGAAACTACAAAAAGATGGAGGATTTGGAAGATTCTAGAAGATATGCTTAAAAGAATATTTAGTTTCCTAATTGTATTGTTTCCTAATTATATTATGATTCCTCTTGTAAACCCTAGATGTCTCTAGTATATAAAGAGACATAGGGTCATTAGTTTTCAGTGCGTGCGGATGTAGACGTCTAAAGGGGTGTGTGTGTGGGAACCTAGGCGTAGGGAAAACGCCTAGGGTGATGGTTATTAGTTAGTTAGTATTAGATCAAGTCTTTGATCTTTGTATTGTTTAGTTAGATATGGTGAATGAAAAACCTTGTTCATAATAATATTGATTCTATGTTTGAATATTCCGCCTTTATTATTATGTGTTCCTAGATATAATATTAGACATCGTGTAAGAGCTTACAACGATCTTCACAGTTTTATAATGTGCTCCAGCGGCGGGTACCTTAAAATAAAACTTTTCGATGAATAATGTATTTTAGTTTATTATTTTTTAACAATAAATTTCGGATATCAAAAATTTCGTATAGCCCGTGCCGTTGGGCTCGAACCCGTTGGCGATCTTGCTTTCGGGCTCCGAGCCGTTTGTCCGCGCCCGTTAGGGCTTAAGCCCATTTGGTCCGTTGCCCGTTCGGGCTTGAATATTTGTATAATGTGCTTTATTATTTGTAGTAGTGAAATTTAATGCATGAATTGTGTTTAATTTGGTTGTATAATATACTTGATAATTTGTATTTCTTATGTAAGGGGTGTTTTAATAACTGTATTAATTGTGTTTATTGACCAGTTAAATAATTGACTACATTAAATAGCATTAATGTAGTGTTTTGTTGTACACTATGCTTCCTGTCTTGTACGTCTGAAAATTATGTGCATTAAAGTGTTGTACACTATATTTCTTTTCTTGTATATAGTAGTCATTATAGTCATTAATAACATTGACCACTTTAATAGAAATAATGTTGTAAGTCTGAAAATTACATCATGCTTATTTTGTTGTACACTATGCTTATTTTGTTGTAAATCTGAAAATTAGTTGCAGCTGTTGTACATTGTGCTTAAATGGTTGTAATTTTTGGTGAATGGGTGTTTTTAATAGCATTAATGTGGTTTGATAGAATTTTGGTCTTAAAATGACACCAGGCTTTATTTTGTTATACAATATGCTTACTTTGTTTTAATTCTGAAAATTGGGTGCCTTAAACTGGTGTACATTATGCTTATTGTCTTGTACGTCTTAAAATTAAGATTGAGGTGCCTTCATGCATTATATGTAGTATAGATATAGATATAGACTAGACGTATACCCATGCAAAGCGATGGTGTATATTGGCAAATAATTATACTTGCGAAATTGTGATTTTGGTTCGACCTTTGATGCAAAACATGTGTTTTTTGAAATACCAAAGTGTGTGTTTTTTTTTAAATTAATATATAATGTTTTTGAAAAATTGTAAAGTTTAAAATTGATCAAGCTTAATGTGTATTAAAGGATACTTAGAGAAATTTAGGCAATTTACATTAGTTAGTTTTAAGATTTCAAAAATAGACATTCACTCTTTATAAATAGTATATAGATAAGAATTATTTTAGAAAAAAGTAGTAAATCAAATAATATAAGTAGAATGTATTTATCATGAATATGCCAACAACTAACATTTTAGATAATACATTCTATTTTTTGCTATTAGCTTCATGATTTCATTTATAAATCACTTTAATATTTGCTCATTTATCGATGTAGGATAATATCAAAGCTCACATCCTTCTTTGTACTTTTGTTTCAGATGATTTGGTTCTCGTTCACAGAAATTCTATGAATGAGTAAAGCTTGACAAAGATTAAGTTAACAAAATTAAACCTGCTTATGATAATCCATGAATGAGTAAAGCTACTTAGAAGCATAAGTTGTCATATAAAACTAACTTGTTTAGTGGACAATTAATTATACAACATATGATCACCATAAAAAACAACTTAACCCTACTAATTTCAAATATCAGTTTAAACAAGTAGCTTGATTCTTAGACGACACTAACTTTTTATATTGCTTATTTTTATCATGTAAAAATATAGCTCTATGTCTTAGAAAAAATATGGATTTATACATTTAAAAAGATTTTGCACTATCTTAACCTTACATATAACAACAAACTACCAACATGAGAAAAGTTCTTTGTAGATCCGATTTTTAGCATAGAACCGCTAAACACATCTGGTCCGTCCATCCACTCTTCATCCGACGCTTTGGATTAATTTGATATTATTTTTTTTCTATTGTCATTTATTGAAGAGGGGTATCGTGGTCATATCCCATACACTCATTCAAACCACACATCTGTCATTTTACAAACACACACATACACTCATCTCTCATTTCTCTCATCTCTGTCATCTCCAATCCAATTTGAACCATAATTGTTCATCATCCATAAGTGATCATCATCATAACCATTATCATCCGATTATCACTCTCATAAACACACACCTAACCCTAATTTTAGCCCCAAATTTTATCAATAATGAATATCCGAGATGAAATAGCAGCGAGTAAGCGTAAATCTAAGGTCGAATCATCATCACGTTCAACTTGGTATGATATGTTTGGGTAATTTTTTTGAATTTTTTCTTTATATTACTATTATTTTTCAATTTATTATGATTTCATGTATTGGATATTGGATATAATTGTTATTTTGACTATTTTGATGTTCATTTATATTTGAAGTTTAGATTTTGATTAGATAATCAACTGAAATTAGTAAATAATCAATTTAGTTTGTGTTTGTTTTAGTTTTTTTGCTTGTTTTAATTGATTTTAGTTTTTGATGAAGAATCGCATGTGATTTGATATATTTTGTTTGTATTTAAATCATTACAATGACGTTGTAAAAGGTCTTCCTAGTGAGAAGCTTGGTTACTTGGGAATATATTAATTGCAACATTTTTGCAGCTAATTTGCTGCAATTAAGGGCCAAATATCACTACCTAATATGTTCATTATATTTCTATCGTGAAGTTTAACAAGCATACATTAGGCATCTATGTGTGTGATACTATCAAAGAAACTAATCAATGAAATGACTTGTTTTCCTTCAATGGGCAAATATAAAATAAAGATGCTTTTGCATATTATAGTTTTCAAATTGGCCTTTAACGTCTATACCAACGATTGCTCATAAAAGGATATTTAAAAATGTTGGCATGAATATCAATTCCCTTAGATCATGATGTGGCTTACTTAGGAGATCAGGTGATGTTTTTTGTTCAATTTATGCAGCGATTGTAGATGCATGATCTTGCAGCCATACCATCCTTCTATAATTCAACTTATTTCATCTCTTTTGAAACGTTGTAGTGGCCGAGCTAAGATATATTATTAAGAAATCATAAATGATTATATTAAACTGAACAATTCAGTTGTGTATTTCTTGAGGTTAGATGGTTCCGTTAGGCTTCATAAATTTATTGATGGCTTTCATGTTTTTCAGTGTGTTCTTTTAGAACTTAGGTTGTATGTTGTAGCTTACCATCATAGTTGGAAAATATATATTGAGTATATTTCCATTTTAGGTGAGGCATGCTATTATCCCAGAACGTGGGCAAGTGGTTGCAAAACTGCTTGGGAAACATGATGGAAGAACTCATAAACTAGCTATTGAACCTAGGAGTCCGCACATCTTTTATACATGTGGTGAGGACGGACTCGTCCAACATGTAAGTCAACAAATCATTGCTTCTATATTCACTTAATTATTGGATCAGTTGAGCACTATTGTGTGAATATCATTGAGGCTCTCATGGAGCTTTACAATGTGCCTATGCCAATGTGCAGGTTGGTGTGCCATCATTAGTGTGCTTTTTGAATAAAGTTGATGCAGTTGATGATCCTAAGTTGCTAGAACTTGAACTAGAGGTAAAAGGTCGAGTCTGTCTTGGTGAGTAATTAGCAATATGACGCTTACTGGTCGATCTATCTTAAATTGTGATGTTTAATGAATATAAGTCCTTGTTGATTCCGATTGACCGACATATATAATAAATGTATTGTTAAGCTAGCTGAATATAAGTCCATGTTGATTCCAATTCTCTCACACACACACAAAGTAGTGGAAAGTTGTTTAGGTCTTTCAATAAGCATTTCGTTGCTGACACACATCCATTTGTTGCAGCCTGATCGTGTGATGGAGTTTGATAAGGTTGATTCTTCTGTCAAGATGAACATGATTGTTGAAGCAGTTAGGCACAGGGATCAACGTGAACGCATGTGAAGCCGTTGAAGTTAGAAGAATAGTTTGTAGATCAAAATATGTTGTATTTTTCTGTGAACGCATCTGATGGTAGTTTATCGTATTTTTCTGTACAAGTTGTAATGATCTTAAGAAGTATGTAATGATCTTTGAACAAGCTTTATGTTTATGAACTGGTCTTTTTGCTGTATGTTTTTAGCATGCGTCTTCTTAATTTTGTTAAATGTGATAACTGATGGTCGTAGCCTGGACAAGTTATACAGCTAGATCACATGTGATTTTGGCAAAAATCACATGTGATTTTGGCAAGAATCACATGTGATTTTCACATGAATCACATGTGATTTTGATATGAAAATCGTATCCGTTTCTGACACGATCACATGTGATTTTGAGATGAATCACATGTGATTTTGACATGAATCACATATGATTTTGAGAAAATCATGATTTTCACATGAATCACATGTGATTTTGATGAAATCGTATGAGTTTCTAACACGAATCATATTTGATTTTAGGATGAATCACATGTGATTTTGAGATGAATCACATGTGATTTGACATAATCACATGTGATTTTGACATGAATCACAAGTGATTTTATCCAGTGTAATACCAAATCTTCTAGAATATTAAACAAAATAGTATTCAAGTAAAATCCCATATATTCGAATTAAAATCCATACACCACTTTTGCAGAAGTTCAAATGAAATGAAAAACCCAAATATTAAAAAAAGTAGAAAATTCAAGAAGCATTAGCCACTTGTTTAGCCATTTTCAATTGTTTTGCAATGTTTGATATCCGCTTTTTTCTGCTATGCTTCTATGTGCTTATTTCCCACATGAGTAGAACGTGTTGTCTCATTGCATGACTTTTTAAACACTAGTTTGTACACCTTTGTTGTACATTGGAGAAGATGATCAATTGTCGCTCAACGGGTTAGAGCTGCTGACCAAAATAGGAAGGTCAGGTGTAACACCAGATGTAAGTAACTTGACATCATTATCTTGATTTACCTTGAAACCCTAGAAACCTAAATAGGCAACAAAAAAAGAAACAAAATAAGCTGAATCACATGTGATTTAACTTGAATTGTAGCTATATTTTTTTCTTCATCTCGATATTCAACAGCTTCATCAATAACTTTGTTTTCTTCTCTATGTGTTTTTGAAAAATCACATGTGATTTGTTGTGAATCACATGTGATTTGCTATGAATCACATGTGATGTGTTTTGAATCACATGTGATTTTGTAATATAAATCAGAGTAATCAATTTAGATTATATGTGAGTAACTACAAGATTATTTTTTTTAGAAAGGAAACAATGTATAACCACTAAAACAAAATTACACAAAAAGGCATATACAGAACTTAGCGACACCAAATCTAGCAATATTTTAACAATTAACATCAAGATATATTTTACCAACCTTCAAAAGCATTGTTAATTTGCTGTCTCGGAATGGCACATGAGAATCACCATTGGCGATGGACTCCACCACTCTCTTCAAAGATATATTACCCTGATTGATCTTTGTAGTTTGCAATTTCAATCCAAAAGAAACCACTTTATTTACCTGCATTTTTAATTTACCTGGATTTTGGCTTCAAAACCAGTTTCACCAGCTTGTTCTATATTTTCAGACCCAGCCATGTCGAAAAGCATTAGGCGTCCACCCACAGTTGGGACATCAAGGATGATCTGCACAAAAGTATTTAATTTGTTTAACTCGTATCCATAATAAAGGTTTTGCAGACAAGAAAAGTTGCTAAGAGGTTTATTTATTCAAACCATGCAGTGACTCCTGGAGCTTCTTTCATTCTTGCGAAAGTGCTTTTGAAAATCTTACGCTTCTCAACTTTTGGATCTCTTTTGATATCTTCCTGCTCGGTTCCAGAATATAAAGTTACATTCTTTGCTTTCTTCCCGGTACTTCTAACTTTACCTAAAGTGTACAAGATAAATGGACTTAGGAAACATAATTATTCTGAGTATGTCAAAAGGAAATGAGTAGTTTAAACTGAACTTGCACATCCTAAACCAGGATTCACAATTAACTGAAATTGAATCCCTAGTTTCACTAAGGCCAATATTTATTTTATATGTTTCATAATGCTAACGTAAAAGCAAATAAGTAATCAACCAAATTACGTCAACAAAACATCCACTAAAATAAACTCAAAAAGCAACATTCCGAGTCCGTAATATCCCGTAGTTCATAATGCTAACGTCCTCAATTTCAACAAACAAAGAATCACCATCTGCTTACACAACTTAAGTGACCAGTAGATTCAACAAAGTAACCACTCAGTATATCTTAAACCTAACTCAACACTCTTCACATCATTTATTTTAGAACATAATCATATGTGATTCTACTAGAATCACATGTGATTCTACTAGAATCATATATGATTATTTTCTTCCTTGTTACAGAAAAACAGGAAAAACAGAAAAACATGTGATTCTAGTAGAATTACATGTGATTTACGTTGAATAAGAGCTATATTTTCTTCTTCCATAACCTCATCATCCTAGGGGTGTGCATAGGCTGAAAACCGGACCGGACCGCCAGGGACGGACCGACCGAAGCAGTTGACCAAAAGCCAAGACCGAGACCGACCGGTGGTCGGTCGGTCGATCGGTCGGTCGGTCGGTCTTGATCGGTCGATTCCGGCCAAAGGTCGTCCGGTTTTAATTGGTTTTGGTCGGACCGGACCGACCGACCGGACCGAGGACCGATTGCCCAAAGCAGATTATGGACCCGGACCGGATGTGGTCGGTCGGTCTCCGGTAAAGTGTCGATCCGGTCGGTCCTTGGTCGGTCGGTCAGCGGTCCGTTTGCCTGCCCATCATCCAATATCTCGATTTCAACCATAACCTCGGCTTCATATGGTTTTCATCAACGCAACTAGAACATCAATTAAAGTTGTTTCGTTTAACGATTATTATCCATTTTTTAAATGATTAGATGGAATGATGATGTTTTTGGGGATTGTCGGATTGAATTTGTAACGGAATGGGGTGTATGGCGGCGGGCGGCAATGACGGTTGGCGGTGATGATAACGATTTACGGTTATATGTTGATGCGGCGGTGATATTATGCGGGTATATGGCGGTGATGATGCCATTTGATGGCGGATTGCGGTTACATGGAGGATCGATGGTGATGAAGTCAGTTATTTGAGAGTGTTTTTGTCTGTGTGTTTTTTGCCGTATTTTTTTTGGCAAAAGAATGAAGGTATTAATTTTTTTTATTTTATATAATTGTCTATTTTACCCTCCAAGTGTAAATAGCTTATTTGATCTCAGCCTTTGGATCAAATTGACGTGGATGGTTGGGATGAGTTTAATGGTTCTATGGACAATAATGGGTCTTTAGGGATCTCAACTCCTACCAACATATTGGTACTAAATAATCTTTGTTATTTCTAGTAGCCGGTGAGCTACAACTTTTAATTATGATTAAGAGCATAACTAAATTATATATAGATGAGGAGTTAAGAGCATCCCCATGCATGCTATAAAATTTTAAAAATTTAACATCGACATTTCATAAATTTATAGCCGCAACATTTTTAAACTTATATAGGTTAATAATTGCAATTTTTTTAGATTTTTTTCTTAAAAAAAATAGGTGTAAAGTACGTGGGTGGTACCTTTCTCTTGAATTCAAAACATTGCATTCATCATTATTCATTCATTTGCATAAATTAAAGACATTGAATATGAAGTAAACGGAAGAACTGTGACCTTCTCTTTAAGAAGCAAAATTGGAACTAAATAAGAAACCATAAAATTTTAAGCTTAGGTTTTAACCCCCAAACATTGGCAAAAAAAACATAGATTGATTTTGAAGTTGTTAGTTGTTATAAAAACAACTCATAGATCAACAAATCTACGAGACGGCCTGATCATTCATTTGCATAAATTAAAGACATTGAATATGAAGTAAACGGAAGAACTGTGACCTTCTCTTTAAGAAGCAAAATTGGAACTAAATAAGAAACCACAAAATTTTAAGCTTAGGTTTTAACCCACAAACATTGACAGAAAAAGTTAAGATTGATTTTGAAGTTGTTAGTTGTTATAAAAACAACTCATAGATCAACAAATACTCTTATTAAATAGCTTCATATTTTGACTTATAAACTGCTCTACTAGTTTGTTCCTTGATCCATGTGGGAGAAGGTCACAAAATCAATCTCAACCTACAATTCATTGTTCACACTCGCTAGTAAAAGAAGTAATTGTAGTTGTGAGCTTTGTATGAATCCAGATAGCCACTCCTCACATTCCATTCATTTCAAACTCACACTCGATCATACCCATAGTATGCTTTTTCGGAATAAAATGATGAGATAAAAAAACGCTTTCCAAATACCCTTCAGAAGTATAGTTTCTTAAATTACATTGATTATTCATTTTCCACTTCATTGAAAAAAAAATACTAAAACAACTAAAATGAGTATAATAATTAAAAAAATGCATAACATTATATTGAAAATGCCTGTATGAAATATATCTTTCAATGTGGTCTCTTGGGAAGACGTTTGTCTCCCGAAGCACGAAGGTGGTCTTGGTATCCGTAGATTGGAGAATTTTAATGTTGCTTTGATGTCTACTCACGTTTGGAATTTTGTAACTCACAAGGAGTCATTGTGGGTGAAGTGGATACATGCTTACAAGCTAAAGACGAGGAGCTTTTGGGACATGAAATGGCTTCAAACATGAGTTTGGGATGGAGGAAATTGCTTCAAATTTGAAGTATCCTTCGCCCTCACTTTTGGCATGAGCTTGGGAATGGGCGAAGTACATCAGCTTGGTTTGATACATGGGATACTCAATGTCCTCTTATGAACCATTTATCATATCGGGCTGTTACAAGATCAGGTTTTGATATGCAAGAATATGTTAGTGACATTATTTCGAATGGAGAATGGGCGTGGCCAAGTGCATGGCATAACAGCTACCCGGCTCTAAGTCTTATAAATGTTCCTAATCTTAATGCCCAACAGGTGGATAAGTTACGATGGAAAGCATATGATGGCTCTTTTAAAGATTTTTCTAGCCGAGAAGTATGGTTTACAATCCGGGAATGTGGAAGTGAAACAGAATTGTATCATCTAGTATGGTCACCATATGTCATTCCAAGACATGCTATCCATTTATGGCTAGTGATGAGAAACAGATTAAAAATGCAAGATCGACTTCGACAATGGGACGTAGGAAATGATGTTGATTTGAGCTTAGTGCAGTGCCCTTTATGTAAATCTCAACAAGACTCACACGAGCACTTGTTTTTCGAATGCTCATACTCGTCTAGTGTTTGGCACAATGTGTTGAATGTGGCTGGTATATTTGGAGTGTCGTCTCGATGGGAGGATATAATGTTGTAGCTTCTTCCTTTATCTAAAACTAAAACAGTAACAAGTATTGTTGGTCGATTAATCGTGGCAGCAACTTCATACTTTCTATGGCGTGAACGAAATGATAGAATACATGGAAAAGGTGAGAAGAAAGTGGAGCAAGTGTCAAAGTATGTTTCGGATTCAGTAAGACTAAAACTAGCATCTATCAAGTTTAAGAAGAATGCTAGAGTTGGTAAATTTATGGAGACATGGAAGTTGGCGTGTGGAGCTAATGAGAAATGATTAAGTTCGAGTCATATACTAGAGTTTTTTTATTCCATTGTTATCTATTTAAAACATCTAAGTATAGTTTCATGGTAGTCGTGTTTTTGAGTGTTTCAAAGCACGTAGTTAGCGTCTTCTAAGAGTAGTTTAGAGCTACTCTTTTTTGTACGTACATTACAGTTTATTTTATTATATTCACCGGGTATAATCCTTTGAACAAAAAAAAATTTAAACATCACCTTCATGTTTTGATTTATAAACCGATTTAAAATTTGTTCATTTATGGATGTGGGATAATATCAAGACTCCTCGTCTGTGCAAGATACTTTTGCCTGCAGTAATAGTGTTGAATCTCATCATTTAACCTCCATATATCCAACGGCCTATTCCTTAACATATCAGCAGCAGTCCTCCTCCCTTCCTCACCCTTCCCACTACTTTCCGCCATAAAAAACAACCAATCCAACATACGCAAGATTTTAGACTTAAAATATTCAAAGAGGTTTGGTTAGTTAGTGGGGTTCGGGTCAAATCTGATAAGCTTTATTTGGGTTGAGTCTAAAAAGCATACTCGAACCGATTATGTTAGGATTTTGGATTGGTCGGTTTGAGTTAACCCATATATGACTCAGATATGAAAAAACCCATATATGACTCAGAATAATTCTAAAGACATACATATATCAGTTTGATTTTGATAGAAAAAAGGTAACTTAATGGTGCTACCTTATGATCTTCGCGTCTTGTCATGTTCAGAAATTATATTAGCTCAACCTAGCATGCATTAATATCTAGACTGATAATATGAAGAAAAAAAATATTGTTGATATGAGAGACAAGATATAAAATTATATTAAAATAACCTCGAGTCAATCGGATTGACCCAAACTCATATTAGTCTTAAATTTTTAACACAACCCCCGATCCTATTTAACATTATGAATTCATACCCCAACTAACCTTACCAGAATAGTCTTAGTCGGTTCGGATTAGCTCAACCTAGCATGCATTACTAAATTAGAAACTGTGTGAGAGAGAAAGTGAGCTCAGAAAAATGAACGTGAGAGAGAGGCACTTAGGAAATAGAGAACTACACAATGGCAAGCGACTTGGGTCAAATTATACCGGTGGGAAACGTAACTCGGCGGTGTCGTTTATGTTTTTCAATTTTCCGGAGGATTGGGGGATGGGAAAACTGTGGATGGTGTTCAAGAAATACGGAACGGTCTTCGACATGTTCATGGTCCAAAGTGGTTCGTATGCTTAAGTAGATATGGTTTCGTACGTTTCAAACTCGTAAATGATGTCGATGGCTTGCTTAACCAGTTACAAAAATTAAGTTAGGAGAGAAGAACACTTTAAGAGTGTTTGCGTAGCTTATGGCAGAACCGAACTGGTACGGAACGTCGGGTGGTAATGGAATGGAAACAGGAAACAAATATGAATATGGTAACATGGAATGAAACCTATGAATGGTGGTAGAGTACATAACCGTGTGATCGTAGTTTGCTGATGTAAGTTAACATGGAGAACACAAGAAGGTGTATAGGAGAGGAACACAGAAGAGATAAAAGCGCAACAAGACGAGATGTTTTGACACAACAGCTAACCGAAATCAAAAAGGGTTTCACAGATAGAGAAGGTGGTTACATGGGGGAACATGAAGGTGGGAGAATCATTGTCATCGAGGATAAAGATACAAACTGTGAGATGATTAGTAGAAGTGTGGTGGGCGAGGTGGCTTGGCATGCTTTCTACACAAATTACCAACCTTATGCGAGGAACAAGGACTCAACAAAATCGAAGTGAAGTTACTTGGGGGTCTCGAAGTGATGGTGGTAATGGAAAACATAGAAACGGCGACAAACGTTCTAGGATGTAATTTAAATAGTCTGAAGATGGTTATACAAATTAAGGAGAGGTAGTACCATAAATCGCACGGCGGGAAGAATGACTTGGATCAACATCATGGGTATCCCTATCTCATGTTGGAACGAAGAAACATTTAAAAAAGATAGCAGCACTACATGGTACGATTCTGGGAATGAGCAATTGCAGATTGGAGGGTAATCAAAGCATAATACTCGGGAGAGTGCACATTCATACAATCAATAAAGGTCTCATCAAAGAAGAACTCATTATTAAAGCACAAGGAAAAATACACAAGATACATGTGATAGAAGAAATACGAGATATCCACAAGGTTGACATCCAGGAAAGCTCGAAACTATACGGAGAAAGTAAGATGAAAGGAGATGCTGAGATGATGGGCGAACACGAAGTGCAATCTGATGATGAGAACGAAGACGACAAAGATGATTCGAACAGCGAGGGGCAGGGACGGACCCAGGATTTTTAAAAGGATGTTGCACAAAGAAATGTTGGGCTAACTAAACTTACACAATAAGCAAGTAAGAAGTAGCAATTGGGGTTGCACATACCAAAAACCGGCTGAGTTTGAAATCTTTTTGCCGTAATCTAAAATAGGGTGTAGCACATTGCCACACCCGGCATACATGGAGTCCGTCCATGGCGAGGGGGATATGAGTGATGAAGAAGATGATATCATGATGGGTGACAGTAGGAGGGTAAAAATTTCCGGTGGTCAAAACGGTGAGAGAGATGAAGGGTCACGGTTCTCTGGGGAAACTAAAGTTAGCGAGACTTATGAGGAAGAGTTGTATATTTCCAAAGAAAAAGGGTATGGGGAAACGCTTGGTGAGGGTAAAAACTAATCATGATGGCGGCTTGCATGCAAGTGGTGGTCTCATAGTTGACAAAAATGTCTCAAATAATATAGTGTGTGATAATAATTTGGGTAAAAACTTTGAAACAAGAAAAGAAACTGGGGCCATCGTGGACCAAGATTGGAGTTGCTACTTGGGCCAAATATTATATGTATTACAACACAAACCCATGTCAACAATGCCTAATGTGTGTGACACTGGTAGGGAAGGACATAACCCAATATATAGACAAAAGAAAGGCGCCAAATAATCCTAATCGGTTGGATAAGATGAATGATTGTGGCTGTGAGGAAACAACGGCTAGGGCCAGAAAAAAAGGGAGATGTAAGCCAACTAGTTGATGGAGAATAACGAGGCTATGTTGAAGAAAAGGAAGGTACATAAGTTAATGAATCGGAGATGATACTTTTGTCAAAACTTTCAACCAAGGTAAGGTATCTGAAGAAATTCAGAATTCTAAGATGAAAACGGGTAGAAGGAGTGTGAGGAAAGCAAAGGAGGTGTAAAGGAAAGTTGGGGTGGAGGTTTAGGAGATGCCACTAAAGGCAATTAGGATGCATATAAAGAATTCATGAAGATCGATAGGGACAACAATGAGGTATTCAAGTTTGGAACAATCATATGAGGGTTAAGTAGGAAGCTTGAGAAATGTGAAATTCTGCTTTGAACAAGTTAAAGAAGTCGGTGAGATGATTGGGGTATCGTGGATTCAAGCCTAAACCGAGAGGAAACATGAAGGATCGTGTGAAGTAGGAGAATTATCTGCCTCGTTGGGTGCGAGGCCCAATAAGTCATTGGGTATGTCCTTACGATTTTAATTCTTTCGTTTGTTTATTGTGATAGTATGAAGATGATATCATTGAACATTAGGGTATGGGGAAGAGAGTGGTAAAAAGGGTGGATCAAAAATATTATTAGAACGAAAAGCCGGACGTGATTGGGTTGCAAGAAACAAAATGTGACGTAGTGGATGATGAGTGGGTTGAAGAAATATGGGGTGGTAATGGGTATAGGTACATTTCAGTTACCATCGAACGAAATTCCGGGGATTTTAGTTATATGGGATAAGGGTATTAACATGTAAAGAAGCGTCGGTGACGAGGAGAGTTTATTCTTGATAAGAGGTTCTTGGAAGGGGAAAGATGAAGGCGTGTTTCTTGTTTTGCATTTAGGCCACATGTATCCCGCCAAAAAGCCTCCTTGTGGGATAGAATTTCGGGGCTGATGAACAGATGGCAAGGAGCATGGTGCATTTTTGGGGATCTAAACGTAGTAAGATGTGGTGACGATAGACTCAACTCTCAAATAAATTTGAAGGAGGCAAGCGAGTTTAACGACTTCATAAATAATATGAGGTTGATCAAGATACCAATGGGAGGAATGAAATTCACTAGGATAAGCGATGACGGGTTGAAATTTAGCAAGCCAGATAGATTTCTACTGAACGATAGTTTTAACAATTTGTGGGGTAATCTGGCGGTTGTGGCATTGGATCGCAAATTGTCTGACCATTGTCCGATTGTTATAAAAGACGTGGAGTTGGATTTTGGTCCAAAACCATTTCGTGTATTTAATGTTTGGTTGAATGAAGCGGATTTTAATCATGTCGTTGAGAAGGCTTGGAAGATAGAAGTAAGAAGTCTACAGCCAGATTGTAGATTTCGAGATAAAATGAAGAATGTTAAGGCGACACTTAGAATATGGAGTAAAGCAAGGTTCGGGGGTCATCTAGAGAAAATAGACGATTTAAAAAATGAGGCTATGAGGTGGGAAGATTGCTTAGGAAAGAGATCGATAACGATAGAAGTGCATGGTTGGAAGCTAGAAAACGATTGGGAGATTAAAGATAAGAATCACTTAGCAATAGCCGACCACAAAAAACTTCGGCAAGTTGGATGTAGAGGGTGTGAAAACACAAAGTTTTTCTTTCGTGCGTGTAAAGAAAGAAGAATAATAGGAGCAATATCACGGTCGTGGTGAATGGAATATGGTGCGAAGACCCTAAGATAATTAAAAAGGAGATGGCTAGGCATTACAAAACTTTGTTCTCCGAAAGAATGAGAATGAGGCCAAGCTTCTTGTTAGTGCAAATATTACGATATTTAATCAATACAGTCTCGTTTGTTTTGATTGATGACAAACATGTAACTTGTAATACATAACGTAAAATGTACAAGTTACTTGTAATCACACTTTGTCTCAACATACAACGCCTCTCGATGCCTCAAGTCCTCGTATGGTACAACACCGGTTCGTACATGTTTTTTAGGTGGCATTATGATCAAACCCATTAACAAATCATTTAGAATGTTTAAAATACGTTTAGAGTCACTAAGTATTTTAATAGGTTAACCATTCTATTTCGAACCTCATTTTACATTTTGCATTCACAAGTATTTCAAAAGGTAACTAGACATTTTATTAACTGGTTACATAATACATTTTACAAGTTTACTTTGAAATACATATTACATCATGGCATGCATCATCCTTGTAATCTTTAGAAGATTTCATAGAATATTTTTTTTAGATTTGGACTCTACATAGCTTACACAATCTTGGATGGATTTGGTTGACTTTGGTAAGATTTTGGTAATCTTTCAGCCGATTTACGGTACAAAAATGGTACCTTGGTAGGAACCCTTTGAGGGTTCCGTGGTCGTGGGCGACTCACACAATATTTGGCTATAAATAGCAAGCCAAACCAAGTTGTTTAATAAACCCTTTAACACACTTTCTCTCTACCCTTCTTGCATCATTTAGATCTGTAGATTAATGTAAAACATACATTAATTACCTTCACCATCACATGATCATAATGCTTCTAACATTCATCTTTGTTGTAAGCATACTCTACATCTTGATCAACCAAAAGAAACGGAGATCTAGCCATCCCCACTCACCACAAGATGAAGATCTATCACAACAAGTTTAGGGAACTTGTGATCTTCATCATGAAGGCTTCCTATCAATGGAAGATCATTTAGAAGTAGTTATTCATATCCATTAGACATTTGTGTCATGGATCATTAGTGTAAACATCATTGCATCATAACAACACTTTCACCAAACTAGATTAGATGGTTTATGTGTTTGTGCCATAAAACACAAGGTTTGTTATGTTGGGCCATAAAACATATTGGGGTGGTTGTACCCTGTAAGAACTCGACATCTAGCTTAGTGTCGAAATATTGTATAGGCGACGTTAGGTTGGTTCTACCTCGAACTAGAACCCGGTATTTAGCTTTGTACCGAAAAAAAGTGTAGCGACGATTGTAAGGTTTCTCCACGAGAAGGGGCTTGTTGATTTAGTGAAGTAACTCTCGAGTTGGGTACTCGGGGAGTGGAGTAGGGTAGGAAGGAGATCCATGACCGAACCACTATAAATCATCGTGTTCGGTTTGCACTTTCCTTTCTTTATCTCTTTACTTTTATAGTTGCACTATACTATTGCTTGTGATGTGGTTTTATGTTAATGCTTGTGTGACAACATGGTTTACTATGCTTTACATTGGTCACAAACAATAATTGGAACTTTCATATTATAACAAGCTTCATAAGCAATTTGATACTAAAGATCTAAAGTTTTTAAAAGCGTAACGTATTCACCCCCCTCTCACATTTCCCAATTGGTATCATGAGCCACGTGGCTCGTATTTTCAAAACAAATGGTTTTTAAATAGATGCGATCCATGTATCAAACTACCATTGAAGCGAAAAATAATATGAAAAATGCTTTGCTTGTTATACTTAGAATTTTTGTTGTTAAATGTAACTTTGTATACAAGCTTGAAAGTTTTCTTGAAAAATAAAATAAAAGTTTGTTGAAAGAACTAGTAAGTATTGTATTGTGTGCTTATAGAAAATTTAAGAAATATGATTTTAAAGGAGTGTTTGGGATAACTATAAATTTAGTTGAAAAATCACCTCCGTAAATGTTTAAGATAAGTTACATAAGTAGATATGTTGTTAAATATGTGTATTATATGTTTACTATGAAATCTAGTAAGTCACACACGTTTTCTCTATGTCAAATACTAGTTTGGGTGAATCTGTCTCAGAGGACCACGGCACCAAATCTTATAAAGGGCGGATCCCTTTATTTGGTTCGGTGGAATCCGTGTGTACGTGATGCATTTTTTGGGCAACTTCAAAAAATCATAACTAATTAACCCTAAGTCCGTACGAGTCGAGCCACCTATCATTTTAAAAGGAATTGAGTCTACTTTCACTTAAAAATACTTTCATAGCCTGAGTCTAATTTTAAATAAGTAAAATAGACCAAATACTACAATATGTCTAAAATATTAAGTTTCGCTTTAACATAAAAACTCAAATTTTTGAATCAAACAATTTAAGTTGGTATTCTTAGAACTTTGATACAACTTCTTTTGAGACTAATTAATTTGGTAATATATTTAAAGGAAACTAATCAAGCTTGGTATACATCGTCATATTTAAACGCTAAATGACGAAAAGTGTTTTTCTTGTCATACTATGCTTAATGACCACTTGTTTATGTTGCTTGCTTATTTTCAAATTGTTGTTTTCACTTGTTTGTTTGCATAATATAAGTGTCAATCTTGCCGTGTTATTTATTCGCTTGCTTGACGATTTCTTGTTTATGCACAATAGGACATTTGCTAGATTTTGTGCACTAAGTTGGAAAATTGTTTTACCATCACTTATAGACTTAGATCACTTCTTTTGCATAGGTTATACTAACATCTCGCATAACTTATGAAATGTCATAACTCACTTAGCAATGAGTACTAAGTAAATTAGTCAAGTACTTTGAAAAATAGAGTTTTTAAGAGAGTGTTTAGTACAAGGACAAAAACAATGTTGTATGATGTCATTTATGTGTTCTTGCTTCGTAGGATGATAAATTAACTTAAAACAATGATGTATGCTAACCGGTTATGCAGGGGGATAGCACATGGGTGTTATCAAATTTTACCCATTTTTCACTTATATGTGAAAATCGTTAGCCCTTGTTCAAAATCAATGCTCCATTATGTTTGTGTATATTGTTATTGCTTCCTAACTAGAAATAGTTAATTCCATATGTTTTGAGAAAAATTCGGTTTGAAAAAGTCCCCGACACCTAAAAAAATGGGTTGAAGATTTCGATCTCCACGGACTTGCGGCTCCGCACCATTAATTTGGTTCCATCTGTTATGGATTTTGGTACCGCCATACCTGTACAGGCGGACCAGGAGGAACCAATTTAAGGGTTCCGGCTGTTTAAAGAAATGGTGCCGTGAATCCTACAGGTAAGTTATTGAATTTTACTAAATTCCGCAATCTAATTTACCAAACTTCGTTTCTAGGATAGTTGTTAATGCATATCTTTCATACCTCACTCAACACATCCTCAATGGACTAACTTAGGATGTTTGACATGATTTTAGAAACTACCATCTTTGTATGGATTAAACATCAAATCGATGAATCCTTAGTTCCATAAATCGACACATTCAAGATGATCATTTTCACACCTTCACTGTTACTTTTCCTCAAGCTTAGCATTTCTTAAAGCAAAGTCAAAATGACTAAATCCTTAACCTCAAATAAGCCACTTAAGAAAACCACTAGGATTAGCATTCGATCTTGTTGCTTCATTAACTTGAACTCTTCATCTTCAGACTCATTACCTCTCAACATCTTATCACCCATTCAAGATGTGAACCTTTTAAACTTGAGTACTTCAAACTCCACCACCAAAATCACCCACCATCAACCAAAACACATTCACTACCAAAGTCTCCAAAGCTTGTAAACCTTATCAAACTTTGTACAACACCGCCAACATCTCCTCACCCATTTGCGGATGACTTAGATGACTTACCGAGACTAACAAATCTGGACTCATTGTTTGCAAAGATATCATACACAAGTCTATCATATGACTATAGATATTGTTTTGTATCTACATGTATTGCCTCACTTGGTTAACATGAAAATAATGTGTCATCCTTCAAGACGATAAATATTTACATAGAGTCATAACTCACACGTATGTTAAAGACATACTATCAAGTCTTGTTATCCTTGAGTTCAATCTAAGCTTTATAATCTCAACAAATTAGGATTGACAACTTAAGTATTTCATCCGAAATATTCAAGTATATGCGACTTACGATTGTAGTCATTAAAAGTCATATCCGAAAAATCAACACCCAAGTATTTTAACAACACATGTTGAAACACTTATCCAAAACAAACAACCATTATGCCACTTATCCCTCTTTGACACCTACTATCTCTCTTCCATCTTTTGGCACCATTAAGCATGTTGCTCATGATCTTCCAAGAGCATCCTTTAAATCAAACGTCCCCTTTCAAGGTGAACCTATACCTCAGCCCCTAAGCTTCATAGACATGACCAAAATTCAAGCACTTCACCCACTAGTTGTTGCAACCAATGAACCATAAGAATTAGTATCCGTACTTTTTGTGTTCAACGTCTATGGACAAATAATCAACCTAAGTACTCCCATAGCACAACAAACCCCTACATCACCACATCCTTATTTAGACACACTAGAAGACATACCACCTAGATAAACCAATCCACCATCCTTACCATCTTTTGAATTCGTTGAGTGTATTGCTCAAAAAGCCTTTGTGTCCAACACTTGTACTGAATCAAATGCACGTTTGAACAAACTCAACCATCCTTTCCCATATATAAGGACTTAGATAATTCATTATGGCTAGAACCTCAACTATCAAATAAGCATGGTGCTTGTAAAACCCTAAAATCGTGAACGCGTTTAAAAGACTATAATACCCTCAAATAATTTGCGGCAAATAACAAGCTCGACGGGCACTTAACGATAATTGAATTTCGCAAGACCTTAAAGATTATAAATCTATAATTAATTCACAATTAACCTATAATAATTATATAACACAATATAAATATTATATGCACCATTTAAGAAAAACAAATAAATAAAGTGTACAAATAAATTTGGAAGGAAAATAAATTGTGATTTAAGTCTTTGTTTTTCCTGTTTGTTCGGCCAAGCTAGCGCCTAAAGGGCTCCCATATAACTTCCAACTATAGCTTGATCTTATCACAATATAACAACCATATACTCCCCTTGTGTTGAAACGTAAAACACAAAGAAAAACCCTAGTTTCACTCAAGAAAATATACGGCAAAGACTTCTCTCCATCCTTGTTTTCTGTCGACTTCAAAAGCAGCTTAAGGTGAGTCTTGAGGTCCTTTTTCAAAGCTGATCACACGCGTATTGATACATGTACTAATTTAGTTTCGTGGTGGGCTTATCTTGCTTCTGTTGGTCGTTTGTATCTAGGTCGTAAGGGTGTTTAGTTACAATGTTGGTGCCTTGTTTCTCCGCCACGAGTCACCAAAGGTAATCAGTTATAACCTTCGGTCAATTCTTTTGTCGCATGAATTGTTGTGGGTATGTTCCATGCACATGAGTTTATGCCTATTAAAACATGCTTCTTTCTATCATAACAAACCATGTTAAACCTTGCTATGTTTTCGACCGATCATGAGTTTTAAAAGCATAACAGACCCAATAAAACATGTTCCATGAATGGGTAATATTAGCCTAACATAAACTACATTAAAACCATGAGATGGACCCTTTTTCATGTCATCAAATGCGCTACTTTCATACCAGGTATTTGTACCTCGTGGGTCTAGGGGCCACCGTGTGCATGCTTTTTATTTTAAAAACATGTCTTTATAATAAAACAAAGCTTTAAGATAACCAAATGTATAGACTTCATGAAATCTTGAAAGAAAATTCTCATATATGTCGTTTCTTATATGCATGAATCTGTTAGTATTGCTTGTTTCTAGTCATGGTTTTGTGTGGTCTTCCATGCTGTATGATATTAAGATATTTATGTCACATGAAGGTTAAAGCGAGACAAGGAATTTATCACGTTATCTTGTACATAAAATCATGAATTCCGCTTTTGAATCTGGAATCTGGTCGTGAGGTTTCAACACATTGTGCATGCATTTAGAACCTTAAAACATGTCTAGTTGTTGGTTAAGACGTATCAAATGTTTTGCTACATAAAATCATGAAACCAACCTACATGTGCGTCACTAATATACATTAATATTATTAGTGAATATTATCACTTAAAGATTTGGTTTGGTAATATAATAACTATATAGGTTAAATGAGTAAAATTAGTAAATGTAATATATTTACAATGAAGACCCTATACCTTATAATATTTACACTTTGAACCCTAAACTTGTGTAATTTGGCTTAAAGTATTATAATAATCACTTAATCTAATATATCTTTATAGTGCATAATAAATGGAAAGTTACCTAAAATAGAAAGTTGCTTAAAATGGAAAGCCGTCTAAAACGAGTAATCTAATTCTTATGGAGCGTTATCTAATTCATATAGGTTCCGGGACGGCTGATGGATTCTATTTCTTGACTTTCATTTCATTGTTGAGTGCTTCAAATAAGGTTTATATTCTATCCCTTTTCAGTATGGGGTTTTCATGATTCGTTACATCTTTCGATATTGGTTTTTGACATCCTTTGCTCAACCTTTATACTAGGGCTTCCCTATAACTCTCGCTATGCTCCTTTGATTGAATCTCCTATGTGAACTGTTAATGTGAACCACTGATATGAACCTTCTGATTATGGACCTTTGATATGCACCTTTGATTATGAACCTATGATATGGACTTTGATATGAACCTTTGACTTTTGAACCTTTGATATGAATCCTTATGATATGACCTTGCTTTGACCTGTCAGTTTGAGACCCGAGCTATCACTAGGCATGGGGATTCCATGTCCGTGTCATTGATGCACCAATGGCATGACTCTAGTGTGTCACAGTGATGTTACACACCGTCCTTCAAGTATCCGATTGATTATGAGCTCGTTATATATTGTATGGCCACTATCTCCGCCTCGGTGGGGCTATGGATGCATCCTAGATTTGTTCTCGTTATCCGATATGTTATGATTTGTCCGGTGAATGATGTCGTGTGGTAAATACGCCGTCTTCACAATCTGGGAGCCTGATCACTCCATGTCTCAGTATACTGCTATGGTTACTATTGGTTTTCTAAAGCTACTATGGATATATGATTTGATTTTTTTGTTGGCTCGTGGTGGATAACCCGACCCCTTTTCCTATGTTTCATTTTGCACCTACTCATTCCTTTGATATACCGATTTATTGGATCGACCTTCCACAATACCTTGGATCTCAGCCTCGTTATTATTGTATCGTTATATCTCATTCACTGGGCTTTTAAGCTCACCGCATTTCTTTTCCTCATGGCAGTACATAAGCTAGGGTCATTGTTTGGGTTGAGAGATGAGCTGATATAAAGACCATGCCTAGTCATCTTAGACTTCATTTGATTTCAAGTATATTATATTTATTAGAGTTTTTACTTTGTATCTATGTATTGATAAGTCTTGTTGACTTAAATTTTGATTTATTTAATTAATCACCACTTCCGACATTTTGATTTATGTTCATTATGTATGTTACCGATATGACACCATATAATGTGAGTACTTCAAATACCTTATCGGGTTCGGTGTTACAATTATGGTATCGAGCGGTATTCACGACTTGTAGTCGGACCTGTGACATATGGACCCTAGCGTTGATCCGTATTAGAGCTTAAGATATGATTTGGTGAGGTTTGGGTAGATTCTAGGTTCATTATCATCATTTCCGTTCATGCTCTTCATCTTACTTTCCTAATCTTTGCTAATCGCTTGATGATCGCTCGATGGTGACTACCCTAAGAAACGGCGAGGATAACGGGGATGGTAATCCCAACTTCGAAGCTTTGATTGCCCGTGCTCGGCTGCCGCTATGCGAGATTGTCGCTACCATCACTAATAACGTCTGAAATGGCGCTAGCTCCTCCGGCGTAAATGATGGTGGGGTGCCAACCACCTACACCCATTCATGTCTGGATCAAACGCTTCAACAAACTTAAGCCAATCCTTTTCGCTTTCACCTAATGATGCAGAGGACCTGGATCAACCATACAGGAGAAGCTATTCAATGTGCTGGGTTGTAGTGACGAGGTGAAAACCAGACTAGCAACCTTCAAACTCGAGGGTGATGCCCTCAACATGGAGAAGCTATTCAATGTGCTGGGTTGTGGTGACACCATACTGTGATACTTCTACCCTTATCGGGTTGGGGTGTTACAGTGCTCTTGGTAATTGTCGTCAATGTCCACTAGGTATAAGTAGTACTACCTTCACAAATTATCAAAGTATTAGTAATACTTTGTCGATAAACTTCTGCATAAATTTCGTTAAACCTCAAATCAACATTTTAACAACATATGTTAAAATGCAATCTCAAAGCCAACATCATACACCCCAAGCAACAATGACTCTTGAGGAGTATACATAAGAAACTCGAGTGAATTCCTCTTGTCATCATCTAGTGAATATAATCTTGAGACCAAGTTTATTTAGATGGGACTATCCGATTCAAACACTTTGGCTTCATATCTTCATTTAGGAAAACATGATGTTTTGAAGAACGTTATGACTAAGATTCATGCGTTAAGCTTTCATCTTGTTAAAAGGATATTATATATCCTATGCATCATTCTTGTGACATAAATAGTTGTGTTACAAGAGATTTCATTACACCTCATTGGCTAAATGATCTTGAAACAAACACCTACAAGTTCTATGAACTAGCATATCCAATTCATCTTGTCATACTTGTTTTCATAAGCATGATAACTTTATCCCATGGAATAATCTCATTTGTTGAAAGATACTATTTGTATCTATTTTCTTTCAAGCATATATCATAACCTAACCTTGCTCAAACCGAGTGCACATCCAAGGTTAAAACTACACATCTTTAGAGCATACACAAGATCTATTGAAGTTGGTAACCTCACTTAGATTCTTGTTAAATAAAATTCCAAAGAGCTTTCTTGAGAACGTTCTTAGTTTAACATATTCCATTCTCTAGTCTTAGATGATCAATTCACATTTAAAGTACACACTTCAATTCAACATAAAAGATGTCATCCATTAGATCATACAATTAGCTTTGTAATTTGAACAACTTTAGATTCTAAACACAAGATTAAAACACATTGTTTATAAAACACACCATTGTTAAAATTCATGTGTATAACATGACGTCTTCATCACCTTAGTTATATTGCATATTAGTTAAGTCACATTAAGCCAAGTATTGGTAAACTATCATCTTTTATGCACTTTAATATGCAAAAGTAGGAGTTCCCATCTTTCTAACATGAGAATGACTATTGGAGAACCTATTGCACTAGAAACTCAATTTGACCTAACGGTTGAATTGCTTCCTGGAGAGAAGTTTGGTAAGTGTAATCACCCGTAAAAATGGTCGTGTTTAGCCTTAATTGAGCACCGCTAGTAATAGTCTCATATTCATTCTCCAACTTGAAAAATTTGTATTCCTATACTTGTCTAAAGTAAGTGTTAAAACATTGATAGTTTGCCTCGCTTTAGGAATACTAATCAAACAAGTAGTATATATGACTTTTCTTTTAAAACAACTTGCATTACACTTACATGTGTTGATTACATGTTCTTGTTTGATACGATAAGTGTATTTGACATTATCTTAGTATTTGATAACTAGTCAATTGTGTAAACCTTTGTACGGTTTTATCTTTATAATGCTTGTATCCTTGTTTCATGCTACTAAACGTTTAAACCTAAACTTTATTTGCATGATACTTACTTTTGAATTATCTTTAGCATGATTAACATGTTGCTTATGAACTCATAATATGTCATTTTGATACGTGATAATTTTGATATGATATATTTGTTTTTGAAAGCTATTAGTTGGCATTCATTATATCTATGTGTAGTACGATCTAAATGATACATGCTCCAAATTGTTATGTCTTAAACATGGCTTGCATGACTCTTTTATCTTGTTTCTTTTGCTTCTTGTCACACTATTTGTTTGCTACGTGTGCAAATGTAATATGTCAAAGTGCTTTTGGTATGACAAACTTTTAGAAGCCTTTTTTTAATCACATAGATTGTTGTGTTAATTTATAAGCCAAGTATGCTTAAGCGTCTAAGTCTAACGAAAAAACAATCTCAAAATGAAATGTCTTGAATAAAGTTATATTCTGGCATAATATGATTGTCTTGATGCTATCTTGTATGGTGATTTCTTGTCTACTAAAGTGCAATGTATTGTTTTTGCTTATATAATATGTTATCATTTGATTTCTATCATGTTAACATATTTTGTCACTAACAAATTTGTTTTGTAGGTTGATAACAAATTATTTGTTATCTCAATTGGTTCTAACTTTTATATGCTCATTTTGCATAATCCTCTTTATTGCTACGTAGATTAGTACTATGCTTTATGGGACCCCTACACTTGCATATAGTTTAAAAGCATATAGAATTAAGTTCTAGAGGGTTGGCTTTGCATTTTTGTCTTTCAACCGACCTCTTTCCAAATCTCATTTTTACTTCCGCTTTCCAAAAATCATCTCCATCATTATTTAGTTATAACAATACTCTAATCCTCTTCACTTCCTATTAGGAAACCACATGCCTCATCATACGATCATCTCGTATTAATCGAGAAGAGGTACGTGACTTTAAGGATGAAGTTCATTGTATGCTAACCATCATCCAGAAAAACATCACTAAGCTCATCTCTTTTGTTAACTCGAATAATCTCCTAAACACTTTGTTGTCATTCCTTATTTGATACACATTATGTTGGATGTCCACCAATTAAGGGGGAGAGAAATCCATTCACATAATTGTCTTTTGTCAAAATTTATGTCCCTTAGACTCTAAAATACCAACACATAGGTAAACACCACTTAGCTAAAACCGGTTCACGAAACCACAACTAGTTCAACCTTTTTAACCTTATATCACAAGTTTGAACCAATACCTCATCAAGTGAAAAACACATCATGTGTTTTACAAACTTCTTCATCTCCACAATCAACGAATCTAGGATTTTCCTTAACCTAGCACCTTACAACTTCACTATCTAGAACACCATCATATGATCTTATCCTTTTCTCGCTTATCATGCATGTCATTGTCAGTGCAAACGATATATTAATCAAAACAGCCATTTCCAACACGTTGGTCCATCCAACTCTCACTTATATGATGTCATTCTCATCCTCATATAGGTACCCATTATTATCATTAGTATTTTCCATATTGTCTTCACTTCTTTTCAAAGTGATAATCATCCATGTCGGTCAAAACCATGCTAATACAACATTTCACATTGTCACCTAGAATAGGTCATTTTTATAACTCGTGTCAATCAATGAACGAATTTATCTTCATGTTATCACTTTTATATATTCTTAGATAGAACGCATTATTGATTACTATTGGGTTGAAGCATATGAGAACTTGCTCAAAACAATAGGTTGTTAGCATCAATAAATCATTATAATCATAACCCTTATGCATCATTGAAATGTAATGTCCATTCATATTTTTTTTCCTTTTAGCTTTGCTCACTTGACATGACGAAAGGATTGCATGAGTCCATATTTTTTATATTTGCTATACATATGAGTTTCTAACTCCTTAATAGCTTCCTACCTAATCACCACCACCTTCCATCGCCACTTTCACTAATCATCACTACCATGGATTAGCGAAAACTTACTTTTGTAAATCTCGAGTCATCTACCATCACCACATGAATCCTACTAGTAAACCGACACCAACACTAGCACCACTAGTGGCACACCCGTGGAAGACTTCATATCTTCTTTCTAGGAACTATTTTGTAGGTTTTATCATATTATATTCTCACTTTTCTTATGATTGTAATTAGGAGACTACACTTCATGAGATCTTTGATTATATCACATATATACATTTTATTTTTTGTGAAAAGATGAAATATATTGCACTAATGTTTTCATTGTAGGTTCATCATCATATACACTCGATTGTATATAATTTACTCATCTAAGGATGAAGTTTGCATCAATTATTTTTCTTATTTTAGGTGCTTCTTGACACCCTAGAACAAGGAGGAATGTTCCTTTAAGCACTCATATTGCATCGTCTATACACTTGGTTGTATATGACATATTTGTCTAAAGACAAAGCTTCTATTATACTAATATTTATTTTGAAGGTTCATCTTGACGCCCTAGAGCAAGGAGAGCTTCCGTCAAGAATTTACTGAATGCATCTTATATACACTTTGTTGTATATCACTTACTCGTCCAATGACGAATATAGTTTTGCACTAATATTTGTTTTGTAGGTTTTAATCATACCTTGACGCCTCAAACAAGGGGGAGCAACCGTCAAGGGGAGCATGCACGCATTTATCATCATTCTCACTTTTCAACAAGCATTTGTGCTTCGATAAAAAGTGGAGAAAATAGGCAAACATTGCTATGCTTTTTTCTTTTTCATATATTTCTCATAATTTTTGTTGCATAAAACTAACCTTGATGTAGGTTAAGCCTCTTTATTTGATCCATGGATCCGCTACCAAACAAGGGACGGATTGAAGTAGACGATTTAACTTCACTAGGGATGATGCAAGCTCGCCTTTTTGGGGAGAAATGAAGTTAAACTCCAAGGACGCCCTTTTTGTTTCGACAAAAAGGGGAGAAGAGTGTAAACGGAGAAGGTAATGTAAAGGTAGTAAGGATAAAAGTAACCTTTTACATTTTACTTTATATTACGTTTACATATATTTGTCATCATCAAAAAGGGGGAGATTGTTAGTGCAAATATTAGGATATTTAATCTATACAGTCTCATTTGTTTTGATTGATGACAAACATGTAGCTTGTAATACATAACGTAAAATATACAAGTTACTTGTAATCACACTTTGTCTCAACATACATTCAACTCCTCTCGATGTCTCAAGTCCTCGTAAGTTACAACACAGGTTCGTACATGTTTGTTATGTGGCATTATGATCAAACCCAATAACAAATCATTTAAAATGTTTAAAATACGTTTAGAGTCACTAAGTATTTTAATAGGTTAACCATTCTATTTCAAACCTCATTTTACATTTTGCATTCACAAGTATTTCAAAAGGTAACTAGACATTTTATTAACTAGTTACATAATATATTTTACAAGTTTACTTTGAAATACATATTACATCATGGCATGCATCATCCTTGTAATCTTTAGAAGATTTCATAGAATATTTTGTTTAGATTTGGACTCTACATAGCTTACACAATCTTGGATGGATTTGGTTGACTTTGGTAAGATTTTTGGTAATCTTGTGTCGACCCCCCACGGTACCAAAATGGTATTACCGGAACCCTTTGAGGGTTCCGTGGTCCGTGGACGCTCCTGTCCATTTTGGCTATAAATAGCAAGCCAAACCAAGTTGTTTAATAATCTCTTCAACACACATTCTCTCTACCCTTCTTGCATCATTTAGATCTGTAGATAACAATGTAGAAACATACATTAATCACCCTCACCATCACATGATCATAATGCTTCTAACATTCATCTTTGTTGTAAGCATACTCTACATCTTGATCAACCAAGGAAAGCTTGGAGATCTAGCCATTCCCACTCACCACAAGCTGAAGATCTATCACAACAAGTTTAGGGAACTTGTGATCTTCATCATGAAGGCTTCCTATCAATGGAAGATCATTTAGAAGTAGTTATTCATATCCATTAAACATTTGTGTCATGGATCATTAGTGTAAACATCATTGCATCATAACAACACTTTCACCAAACTAGATTAGATGGTTTATGTGTTTGTGCCATAAAACACAAGGTTTGTTATGTTGGGCCATAAAACATATTGGGAGTGGTTGTACCCGTGTAAAAGAACTCGACATCTAGCTTAGTGTCGGAAATATTGTATAGGCGACGTTAGGTTGGTTCTACCTGAAACTAGAACCCGGTATTTAGCTTTGTACCGGAAAAAGTGTAAGCGGCGATTGTAAGGTTTTCTCCGCCGAGAAGGGAGCTTGTTGATTGAGTGAAGTAACTCTCGAGTTGGGTACTCGGGGAGTGGAGTAGGGCGGAAAGGAGATCCGTGACCGAACCACTATAAATCATCGTGTTCGGTTTGCACTTTCCTTTCTTTATCTCTTTACTTTTATAGTTGCACTATACTATTGCTTGTGATGTGGTTTGATGTTAATGCTTGTGTGACAACATGGTTTACTATGCTTTACATTGGTCACAAACAATAATTGGAACTTTCATATTATAACAAGCTTAATAAGCAATTTGATACTAAAGATCTAAAGTTTTTAAACGATAATGTATTTACCCCCCCCCCCTCTACGTTTCCACACTTCTGTTGTAATAAGATTGAAAAAATATCATTGGAGGATTCTCGAAGTCTTGAAAGAGTGATTGACGAAAAAGAAATATGGGATGCAATTCGCGGTTGTGGTGGGGACAAAGCCCCGGGTCCTGATGGATTCAGGAAAACTTGGGATATCATCAAGACGGATCTCGTAAGGGCGATTTCTTGGTTCTGGGAGGCTATGGAGATTTCTAAAGGTTGTAACGCCTCTTTTATCACCATCATTCCTAAAAAGAAAGACCCTATTGGTCTGGGTGATTTTCGTCCCATTAGTCTTATCGGCAGTTATTATAAAATTATTACAAAAATTTTGGCAGAAAGGGTGAAGCGTGTGGTGGGGTACGTGGTTGGAGAAGCGCAAAATGCGTTTATAAAAGGCAGATACATCCTAGACGGGGTTATTATTGCTAACGAGACTATGTCATACTTGAAGAAAAAAAAGGAAAAAAGCTAAATTTTCAAAGTTGATTTCGAGAAGGCATACGATAGTATTAATTGGAGATTCTTGTTGAATATCATGAAGAGGATGGGATTCGGGAATAAATGGTGTAAATGGGTAGAAGCGTGCCTCAAATCATCTTCAACATCTATTTTAGTTAATGGATCTCCGTCTGAAGAATTTGGGATCGAGAGGGGAGTAAGGCAAGGTGACCCGCTTGCACCTTTTCTTTTTATTTTGGCAGCAGAGGGGTTAAACGCGATTGTGAGCGAAGCGGTGGAAAAAGGCATATTTAGAGGAGTTAAGGTGGGGTCAGATCATGTCACGGTTTCTCATTTACAATATGCAGATGATACCATTTTCTTCGGGGAGTGGAGTTGGGTGTCAATGAAGAGGAATTGGGAATTATGGCTAGTTGGATGGGATGTGATATCGGGGAATTTCCTTTTACATACTTGGGCTTACCAATTGGTGAAAACATGAACCGGGTAAATGCGTGGAAACCGGTGGTTGAAAAATTCAAGAATCGGTTGGCGGATTGGAAAGCAAACACAATGTCGTTCGGGGGTCGCTTAACATTGGTAAAATCGGTTCTCGGTAGCTTGCCATTGTATTACTTCTCGATGTTCCGTGTGCCTTTGAGTGTTATTAAAAATCTTTAGCGTATTAGGAAAAATTTCTTTTGGGGTGGGAATGGGGAGGGTAAAAAACTTTCTTGGGTCAAATGGGATTCTATTCTTGCTTCTTTAGGTGATGGAGGGCTAAATGTGGGTTCTCTTAGGGCAAAAAACATGGCGTTATTGGGTAAATGGTGGTGGAGATTTAAGAAAGAGGGTGCGGGTCTATGGGCTTGGGTTATAAAAAGCATTCACGGGGTTTAGAGGGTCTCCAAGTGGGATGTGGGGGGATTACGAACGGGGAAGGGGTTTGGACCGATATTATGATGATTGGTGTGGAGATTGATGGGCTTGGGGTTGATTTCACATCATCGTGTTTGGGGGTGCTAGGTGATGGGAGGGGTGTTAGGTTTTGGGAGGATAGATGGGTGGATAATAGGAGACTTCGCGATAGATTTCCTAGATTGTACCATTTGGATAATAGAAAAGAGGGTAGTGTTCTAGATAAGGGACATTGGGTAAACAACGAGTGGTCTTGGACGTGGGATTGGATTAGGAGTATTAGTGGTAGGGTTTGTAGGGATTATGATGACTTAATCGAGGTATTATGGAATGTTGTTGTTTCTAACACTTGTAGGGATAAATGGAGGTGGACGCTCGATGAAGGCGGCGAATTCAAGGTCAAAACGCTTACGAGTTTGATCGAGGAGAAGATCCTTCAAGTGGATAGCGGAGGTCATGACACGCTATGGAACAAATTACTGCCTAAGAAGGTCATCATCTTCGTGAGGAGAGCGCGCAAAGGAAGGCTCCCGGTTCGTGTGGAACTTGATAGAAGAGGCATAGACTTGGATTCGATTCTTTGTCCGTTGTGTAACGATAGTGTGGAGTCATGTGCTCATTGTTTAGTCACTTGTGATTTAGCAATGAGTGTATGGTCCAAATTTTTTTTGTGGTGGAAGGTGGGGAGCGCTAACATTTTTACTATCGACGATATTTTATCTCATAGCGGAAATGTTAGTATTCCTACCTCTCTATCATATATTTGGCAAGCGGTAATTTGGACTTCCGGATACTTCATTTAGAAGGAGAGAAACGCTCGTGTGTTTGGCAATAAATTATCAAGTATTAATAAGATTTTTCAAGACATTCAACTTCAAAGCTTTGAATGGATAGTAAGAAGATCAAAGAAATATAAAGCGATAGATTGGCAACATTGGCTTCGAGACCCTCGGAATATTCATCTACATTAAACATTTGGTTTGCTTCAAGTAGTTGTTGTATCTCGGGTATACAAGATGTTCTTTGTGATTTTCTGCAGCACAATCTCAGTCAGTACAGTGAGGTCAGATATCTCAATGTGATCCAGGTATTCACTGCTTCAGTGGGATTCAGTTTAGTCTACAACAAAACCTTTGTTTGGGTCGTGGGTATGGTGGGGTATTAAAAGGATTATGTTTTTTAGCATATGTTCTTTTTGTACTCTACTGCAGCTCCTCTAGTTTGATATTCTAACAATGAAATATGTGTTTGAGTGAAAGTGGCCAGGCATGGGTTCTTTTAAGGCTCCAATATATGTGGTGCTATTATTTTATCAAGTGAGATTGCAAGGTATTTTCCATGTGGTCAGGAGACCATGCTAGTAGTCTATATTTTGGCTTGTGCTTGTGACAGTGTCTAGTTCTCTTGTAGGATTTTTTATTGTAGGCTTCTTGTATTTCTTTTGGGTCCCGCGCTCTTTTAATTATCTTGCTTAATTGAGGCGGGGCGTCTTGTTTTGTATTTTTCTTTTCAGGGTTCCTAATTTCATATTGCCTTTCTAAAAAAAAATCTAGACTATCTACTAACTCGTGTTCAATAAAAAAATAAGTAATTATATGTTCCGTTGTATCCACAAAGGAAAAAAAAAAGGTTGTGGGAGAAGGTAAAAATCTTCATGTTGTTATCCTACAAATTAGGGTTTTTGCACCATAAAGTCATTGTACTATCTTAAAATGTTCATATGAGTCACTATACATTTTTCTTATTTATTCAGATTATTATACTTTTGTTTAGATTTAAAAGAGCTAGTCACTAGACTTTTGATTACAAAACATTTAAGTCACTAACGTGACACCTCATCTCTAAATCATTTCCATCTCATCATTTAAGTGATGAGTCATTTTTACATCTTCATGACTTCATATTTTCAACACAATTTTTGTGATAAAACCACATATGATCGTTACTTTTATTTCCAGGTTTCCTATGGTTAAAAGCTTAATTGTTCAATCATTTTGATGCATTTGTCAACTCTGACTTTATACACAGTTACATATTTTGATTTATTATTAGTTTTAACTGTTTATTCACCAACATTTCACAATATAATCTTCAAACTCCTCATAATATCCTGCAATGCCATACAAGATTTAATAATCAAACAAAATCACAAACTATTTTATGTTGAAGAAACACTAACAATTTTATATGGAAGAAACACTAAGAACCTTTTTAAATTTCGACATATATTTTTATATAAGGAAGAACCTTAAAAATGTTTTAAAAAAACCAAAGCCCCCAATCTAGAGTTTGAACAGTGGCTTTTGGCGGTGGTGTTGAGAAGTGGGGTCCAGTGGCATTTCATACAACGATGGTAATGTTGTCGACAGTAGTTCGAGTTGTGTTGGCCGGTAGTGTTAGTGGCGGTGTTGGACGATGGATGTGGCGGCTGTGTTGGTCGGGTTAACAGTGGCTATAAAGCACCAGATAGGTGATGGTTGTGGTATAGTGGTTATGGTGTTGCACGGGTTATGTGTTATGGTGATTGTGAAGATTGAGAGATGAGTGAAGATTGATGCTAAAGAGATGAAGTTTATGTGGGGGAAAAAAATAAGTATTGTCAAAGCAGTCAAATACATAAATAAAGACACCTGAGGTGCCACATCAGGAAACTTTTGCCACGTCTACAGGTCCAACTAGTAAATTATAAGACGGTGACTCAATCGGGCAGTTTTGAAAGTAAAATGATGTGAATAAACAAAAGAATTGTATAGTGACCTAGATGAACATTTTAGAAAAGTATGATGACTTGGGAGTGTAAAAACCCTACAAATTAAAACAAACAAATCACCAACTCGCATAAGTGACACCATAAATATGAGAGCATTTGATTTGGTTATAATAAGATTTTATATCATCCTGATTATATATTGCATTAGAGTTTGTTAATCCATCTGTGTGGGCCAAGGTCACAAAACCAAAACTCTTCTTCTACAAGTTTTTTTTACAGCTTCGCATGCACATCTCCACCCTCACACCCTCGCCTATACACATGCAAACACCTCATTTCACCGACGACGCCATAACGTAGTTGTTCGATTTCACCCTTGCCTATATGTACTCTCATTACATTCCAGCAAACTCGATCACCAGTCTCATTTATTTATAAATACTAACAATAGCAACCATGAATCGTGACATATATACCCGGTCATATGAAGAACAAGCCAAATATTCGAATACGGTGATGATAACAACATATATAAATGATTAGTGGTACTTCCCCTCGTAAGTTAGTTTAAGAAAATGCACGGCCACAACTGTCTTTGCAATGACTAATAAGTCCGTTCGACGCAAATAGAAACACTACATCTGAGTGGTATCGTTACGAGATCGATTTCAATATTAAAGAAGTGGAAGATTCATGATCAACATGTGCTTTAATTCTAACGACTAAAAACACCAGGTGGCTCAGTTGTGATGCAGCTAGGAATGCCATGACGCGGGAGTTCAAACATCATACTAAGAAACTTTCCGCATGAGATCGATGTCTATTTTGCTGCGAAGTGGGAGGCTAAGTATTGGTGCACATTAATCTTGATGTTTCAACTGTGGGTGGACGCCTAATGGTTTTCGACATTGCTGGGACTGTAAATATAGAATAAACTGGTCAAACTGGATCTGAAGCAAAAATGCAGGTAAATTTCCTTAATATTTCTATTGATTATGAAAAGCCTGTTGCAGATTCTTTCATCTTTCGATGTTGACTGTTAACATCCGATCCTATGGTGATAGATTTGGTGTGGCTAAATTATGTATATGCCGATATGTTGAGAATAGGGTTCATTTGAAGATAAAAATTCAAAGATCCTTATGATTTTGTGTGCGAGCCCACATACCAAGGAAATGAGTAAGACCAAATCAGCATTGGAGTATGGTGCGAAAGCCAAATGCACTGTGCGTGAACCTCATATTAACACTGGAATATGGGATCAAGGATAGCAGCTATAAATGTGTTCATTTAGAATAAGATAATAAGAGAGAAGGAGAAGATAATGAAGCTCATAAACAGCGTTTGTAAAAAATGAAGAAGAGATTGCAGGTCTGAGGGCTAAACTTGCAGAAGCGGAAGATAAGAAGAGTGAGGAGGAGATTAACAATGAGCGAACAAAAATGTTGAAGAGTGCTAGCAAATTTGTTAGAGTAAATGCCACTAATACGAGAGTGAACAAACATCTTTAATTTCTAAGAGTGTTACAGCCTCACTAACGTGGTAAAGAATCGATGATAAGAAAGATATAACACCAAAATGCATAGTGGTTCAAGCCGGATTTCTGCAGTTTGTTGCACTCCGCACCCGGATCTTCACCCTGGACAGATAGTTGCTTCACTGGTGACTCAAAATTCTGTTACACCGAAACTCTAACTGAGTTCGCTCTAGGGTGATCGTGGAGGGTGAAGAGAAGAGCGAAGAGGAACAATGACATTGTGATGTGAGGCAAGAGATATGGTGGTTGAGTCACTTGAAACAAAGGTTTGAAGAAGGAAAGGAGTTTGTTGTTTTTGTGACTGTATCCTACATTGACGAATGAACAAATTCTAGAGTATTTTTATAAGTAAGACATTTACCGACTAAAGATATAAAAATAAATAATAAATAAAATAAAAAAGTCACCAAATCAATTGAAACAAAAGTTTGAGGAAGGAAAAGCGTTTTGGTTTTTTGACTTTATCCCACATGGATTGTTGTACAAATTCCAAAGCATTATATAAGTAGCACTATGGAAGTTTCAAAGTAACCATAAATTTTGGTTTTGTACTAAATGATTTGCTAGTAAAAATTTTAGTAAAGGACCAGATCCTTAAAGTTTTTGTTTGTTATTTATTTTGTAGTCTCAATTTCAATTTTCTGCTTCTTCATTTAATTCAACTATTTTAATTGTTTATGCCTTTCATATGAACAAATAAACAACTTACTTTGTCATTTACCTGTTCTAAAACGTCTTTCATACGACCATATTGGCTAAACTCAAAATCTCTTACACCGTACCAAAACTCTAATATGTTGTTTGGATTGAGTTTGCTAAATCACTTGAAACAAAAGTTTGAAGAAGGAAATGAGTTTGTTGGTTTTATTACTTTATCCCACATCAGTGAATGATGAGCAAATAAGCGAGCACTTTATAAGAAAGACTATAAAGGGATTAAGAAAGTGGAATTTTCCAATACCAGATTGGCTTAACTATAAATCTGGTATGTACAAATCTTACATTTTTTTACAGACGTGATTATAATCAATCTTATTATTTTTATGGTTATGTGACTTAAATCTAGCTCATTGAATAAAAAATGTACTGTTGTTTTACTTGCGACTTAAATCGGAGAGATTCTTTGAACAACCGTTTCCTTTTGTTAACATACATTTTACTACAAAAGACATAGCAATCTTAAATTTATCCTTTTTCCAAACTAATTGTAATTCTACGCAGGACTGGTCTTTGTTTTTTTTATGTTGTATTAAATGATTTCTTGATTTAAGCTCAAACCATCAGCTTTATTGAAAAGTTTATTATAAGACCTCTAGTTGAAATGCTCTTAATTGAGTGTTTTGTTGATCAGAAATTTATTTTAAACACCTCGAAACAACAGGCCCTAAACAAAAACAAAAGAAAATCACTTGGCTGAAAGAAATGACAATAAACTACATGGCCAAGTGACCAACATTAACTTACGTCTCATTATGAGGTAAATGCCAAGCATGTAACATCCTCATCACCCTTGAAGACTTCTTGAACCGTAATGTAGAGAGCTTCAAACGAACCATCTCTATAGTCATTTATTTGTCATTTACTTGAAGACCTCTTGAATCGTAATGTAGAGAGCTTCAAACGAACCTCATCACACAGTCTTCGAAGGCGTCTTTGTCATTTATTTTTAGAACATTAGAAGTCAATTTCTTTTTTAATTTATTTGCAACCAATGTTTTTCGAAAATTAGTTATGATGTAAAAATATAACAGTAAAATAAGTATTCTTTGTCATCTTACAAACATACGTAAATAACAAACATCACTGTGAAAGGAAATATTGTGTGCTAGGTGTACATTCCATTTGATGCGTGGAGAGTGTGGGAATGGGTTGTTGGAGTGGGTTGGCTTGGTTGTGAGTCGGTGGAGGATGATGAGAAAAGTGAGGTGGTGTTGATATGAGGTGTTTATGTGTGTATAGAAGAGGATACGAAGGGTGGCGATGTGGTGGTTAAGTCACTTGAAACAGAAGCTTGAAGAATAAAATGAGTTTTGGTTTCATGACTTGGTTCCACTTAAATGATGAAAGAACGAACCCTTAAACAATTTATAAGTACGGCTATTATTAATGTGATTAATGTAATTCTATATGAGCATGTTTAAGTGTCTTTAGTATAAACCTCTTCATAATGCTCATATCGATTTTTTTGCGACGTAAAATCGGAGGTTAATCCAAATCTTTTTGCTACGTAAAATCAGAGGTTTATAAATCCAAACGAAACTTATTCATTTTACGATTAACTTAAGTATCTAATTTTAAGCTAATTTTTGCATGAATTGAGAAGCATGCAATTCATTAGTTAACGGAGTCTTCGAATCTAAGTAAACAATGTATAATTTCTTATTAAGAGTATCACTTTACATGAACGGAATTCAGATACAATAAAATGGTAATTTGACAAACCGCCATGAAATTAATGTTAAATGGAACGTCACAAAATAAAACTTTTTCTATTTCAAGCAATAAGATCTAACTAAAAGTTATAACGTACAATGTTATGAACAACAAAAAACGTTACATGTGCAAATTGAGTGTGAGGTGTTCAACGGATACGAGGAGAGTGTAAGAGTGCTGAGATGAATGTGAGGAGCGAGTGCTTGGGTTTAATTGGCTCGGGGGTGATTTGTTGAAGGATGATGAGGAACAATGACATTGTGTGTGGTATGTGGTGGTTTTGTGACTTTGTCCCACATCGGTGAATGAACAAACACTAGAGTAATATATAAGCGAGATTAAGAATCTATTGTGACAAATGAAACATACCGTATTCTGAATAATTAGATCTCTTATGTGATTCTAATTTAATGGGTGTTTGGGATTGCGTTATCAAGTGAATTATCTGATTATTTCATTTATAAAATGGAGATAAGCTAAAATGAATGTTGAAAACGCACTTTTGAGAAAGTGGGTGGTGGGTTACTTTTTGAAAACGCAATTTTGCATATGTAGGCCCATTTTACAAAAAAGTCTACTTTACCCATTAATGTTGTGATGTATATTTAATCAACAAATATGTAAATGTCTATTTCAGTCATTTTACCTGTTAATTAAATAAATAATCTGATTTGCCAAATACTAAAAAAATTGATTATTTGATTATTGCGATTTCAAACAACATAATCAAATCCAGACAATACTTTTCAAATTCACAAACCGCTAATTATCTAATTATACATTTTCTATTTTCAATAAGCAATCCCAAACACCCCCTTCGTTGAATAATAAGACATAGCACTTTTGTACAAATCATATTCTAGACATACTTAATAGAAAGACATATCATACATTTTTTTAAGGCTTATTTTCTTTCGTTTACTTGCAACTTACTTTTGTCAGTAGCCCAAGTGGTCAATGCCCTCTCGTTATATCTATACTACCTAATAATGCATTTAGGCTTTCTAAAATTAGAAGGCTTAAAAATTCAGACTTTTTTACTTGCTTATTATGGAAAAGCCAAACCTCATTCCATGCCTAACTCCTAACCAAAAATTAAGATAAGGAGCTCCAATTATAAAATGACATGTGTCACTTCTCAACTAAAAATTCATCTTTATTTTCAAATTAAAATATCTTTTTATCTACTTATTTTTTTTTATAATATAATTTCACCACATTTTCTAAAATTTTATGCTCTTTAATTCAACATACATTTTGATATATTTTTATGAGTTTTTAGTTTTTATAGCATTTGGTCGCTATAAAAATAGTCATCGGGTACCCGCCGGCGCATTGCGCGGGTACCCATCTAGTCAATCTTAAAATATCCTTTTCTATCCTTCATGTTTTTGTATTTCACTAATTTTGGTTCCAAATCACATTCTATTCAGACTATAGTTTATAAATGTAATTATCAAAAAAATCCACATTCAGACTTTAGTTTATATAAAGAAATTACAGTAAATACCACTATACTATACGAGAGTGAATAAACACCTTAATTTCTAAGAATGTTAGGAGAATAATCCTACAAGATATATTTGCAATTCAAGCAAATTACAATCTCAATAACATAGTAAAGAGTCGATGATAAGCAATATATAACACCAAAATGCGTAGTGGTTCAAGCCGAATATCAACAATTTGTTGTACTCCGCACCCGGATCTTCACCCGGACCGATAGTTGCTTTACTGGCGACTCAAAATTCTGTGACACCAAAACTCTAATTGAGTTCGCTCGGGGGTGATCGTCGAGGGTGGTGAGAAGAGTGAAGAGGAACCAAGGGCGGAGCCACAAAGTTTTCCTTGAGGGGGCACGCTTTGATAAATTTTAGAAACTACACTAGAAATTGATTTTTAGGGGAGGCAAATAAAAAAAAAAAATGCAAATATTTTTAAAAATTTACACTACAAAATTTTTCGGTAAAGGGAAAATGCCCCTCCCCTTTGACACCCCCTTATCTCCGCCAAGAGAGGAACTGTGACATTGTGATTTGAGGCTAGAGATATGGTGGTTGAGTCATTTGAAACAAAGGTTTGAACAAGAAAATGAGTTTTGGTTTTGTGACTCTATCCCATATGGTTTTCGTTTTGACTCTATCCCGTATTTTATTAGTACGGGACTGGGTAAATTGCTTTTTTTACGGGAAAAGGCTTAAGCCTTCAAGTTTTTGTTATTTATTTTTTTTTAGTCTCAATTTCAATGTTCTACTTCTTCGTTTAACTCAACTATTTTAATAGTTTATGCATTTCATATGAACAAATAAACAACATACTTTTGTCTTTTACCTGTTCTAAAACGTCTTTCATACGACCATGCATGTCACGTTTCATATGACCGTATTGGCTAAACTCAAAACCTGTTACACGAAAACTCTAATATGTTGTTTGGATTGAGTTTGCTCTGGGTGCTTTGGTGACATTGCGAGTGAAATGAGATGTTTGAGTTAGAGGTCTAAATCACTTGAAACAAAAGTTTAAAGAAGGAAATGAGTTTGTTTATCCCACATCAGTGAATGAGTAAATAACTAAGCACTTTATAAGTAAGACTACAAAGAAATTAAGTAACTGTGTATTTGACAGATTATCTTAACTATAATATGGTTTGTGCAAATCTCACTTTTTTCTTTATTTACAGTTACGTGATTATAATTAGTCTTATTATTTTTATGGTTTTTTTCTTTTTATACAGTACGTGATTATAATCAATCTTATTATTTTTATGGTTATGTGACTCAAATCTAGCTCACTGAATAAAAATGTGATGTTTTTTTAACTTGCGACTTAAATTGGTGAGATTCTTTGAACAACCGTTTCCTTTCGTTTACCTACATTTTAGTACAAAAGACATAGCAATCTTATCCTCTTTCCAAACTAACTGTAATTCTATGCAGGACTGTTTTTTTTTTTTTTTTTTTTTTTTTTTTGTATTAAATGATTTCTTGATTTAAGCTCAAACCCATCAGCTTTATTGATAAGTTTATTAAAACAGCTTTAATTGAAATGCTCTTAATTGAGTGTTTTGTTGATCACAAATTTATTTTACACACATTTAATTTATATGTGATGTTTAAATTTAATACGAGTAGTTAAACTATGTCAAGGATATTTGGAAAATGATAACGAGAATTAGTATGAGTTCGATGACCGTATAATGGTCATCTATCTAGCTTGTTGATGAATTCCACAATAATAATCGGCTATCACATGTTTGAAACATTAGTCAGTTAGTTAAGCATCAGACCATCAAAACAATGAAAAAAATATTTAAACGTGAACCTGATTTTGTTGTTATCGGCGTTAATTAATTAATCATGCGTTAAATATTTTCAATCTTCACCAAGCATACAATTGTTAGTTATAGGTTATTATTGGCCCGTTGTATTATGGCCCGGTATATTTTTGAAAGGGTTAAAGCCTGAGTCACTTGTTAGGGTTTACACTCTATTTGCATGGTTCGACGTTATGGAATTACACATGAACATTATCATTCTGCAACAGTTGCTTAACCGATTGCTGGGGAGAATATGTTGCACCATAACTCTAATGAAGCTAAAGTCGATCTTTTTCCCATAATAATACTGAAGTGGACACTCTAGAAATCTAATCCTGTAATTAATATACTTTAGTATTTGAGTTCAAAGTTAGTCTCATAATTAACCACTAGGAGAGGACATAAAAACAAATGAGTATTTACAGAATGGAATGCTCACAGCTCAATGTATTTGGAAGCGTTTAGAACATCATAGTCATTCTTTGTTTGAATGTGATAGCTTGTACTATAAAGATATGAGTTTGAAAGAGGTCTTAAAAGTTGAATACATAGATACCTAGTGATGAACATTGAAAATCTCACGGGAGGAATTGAACCACAATCCATATATACGACTCATATCTAGTATTGTTTCTATTTTCCCCAGATAGATTTTGTAACTGTAAAGAATGTCGCTGTGGTGTCACATTTCCTTAAACTCACTTTCGATATTCCACAAAATGTATATGTGTGAATTTTTATGCCTTATGAAACCTTTGGCTTGTACTTCATATGACCTGGTACATATGTCATGATTCATAGTTGCTTTTGTTAAAAACTTTTAAAGAAATGTGACCTGTTAGTTTGTTGGAATATAACGAGAGTACATAACGCAGAGTGAGCATAATGATAGTGTATGTCGTGGAGAGTGTAAAAGGGATGAGATGAATGTTAGGAATGGGTGTTTGTCCGGGTTGTGTCGTTCGTTGTGATGACGAGGAAGGTGAAATCGAACAACGACATTATAGCCTTGTGGGTGAAATGAGGTATTTGTATGTGTATAGTCGAGGGTGTGGATGTGCATGGTTGTAAACAAAAGCTTGAAAAAGGAGAAGAGGTTTTGTGTTGTTACTTTATCCCACATAGATGGATAAATGAACTCTAATACAATATATATATAAAAAAGATAGGATAACAAAGTTGAAAACAACTTGTAGACTCATGTAACTCTAATACGTGAGTTGGTGGTTTGTTTTTTTGTTTTTTTTTTTCTTTTACTTTTAGAATAATAACCAGGAGACTTTTACGTTTTCGTTCTGTGAGATACAATTGTCTTTCATTCACCTATGTGGGATATGAATTAAGGTACTTTTACCTATTTTTTTGTGAGACACGAGTTAGTAGATACTAACGCAAACTAGGTTGAGCTAATATCACTTCGAGCATGACAAGACACGAAGATCGAAAGGGAGTCAACCTTGCTGTTACTTCAAATAAGTTACTTGTTATTCAATCAAAATCAGACTCATATATTTATATCTTTAGAATTATTCTAAACTTTTTATGGAAAGTGAACACAAACACTAAATGGATTATCACACCATTAACCACTTCTCTAACAATAAGTTACAGAATTGAAAATTGTCTATGTAGTTTTGGCGAGATTATATGCATAGTCTTCGAAAGCACCTTTGTCGTTTAATTAAAGAACATTAAAGTTCACTTTCGTTTTAATTTAATTGTGACGGATGTTATTCGAAAATTAGCTATGACGTCAAAATATAACAACAAAACAAGTATTATCTATCATCTTGCAAACATATATTAACTAACGACGTCAGTGTGAAATGAAATATAGTTTTGTATAAACACAAATATTCCAACTATAAATATGCATAATTTTAGTTTTTATCCACCAAAACATCCCAATGGGTGAATAAATTTTTATTGTTCCATGAAGAGTAAGAATTCGTCTTTTTCTGAAAAACGTTTTAATAAAATACTATCTACTAACAAAAACAAGCTGGTCAAACTTGATTTGAAGCTAAAATACAGGTAAATTTCCTTATTATTTCTATAGATTATAAAAGGCGTGTTACAGATTATTTTATAAAGTAGCTTTTCAATAAAATCAAGGGTTAATATACAAAAAAGTTACTAAACTTTAAAAAAAAATTGTCCTAAGTCACTAATGTTTATCTTCTGTCATCTAGGTTACTATACTTCACGGGTTTTTCACATATGTTACTAAACCTTTTTATATGTGCCACCCTAGTCACTACATGGAAGGGCAACCGGTTGTGGCACATATGTTACTAAACCTATACAAACAAGTCACTAAACTTTGCGAAAAATTTGTCCTAAGTCACTAACGTTTCATTTCTGTCATCTAAGGTACTCAACTACACGAGTTGTTAAATATGTTATTGAACCTTTAAAATATGTTTTCGTCCGTTTTTTTACGGTTTCGTCCGTTTTCATCCCCTTTTTACGTTTTTATTCGTTTTCAACCGCTTTTTTACGCTTTCATCCGTTTTTTTACGTTTTCATCTTTTTTATACGTTTTCGCCCGTTATTATACGTTTTTGTCCGTTTTTATACGTTTTATACAAATTTTATAAGTTTTTATTCGTTTTCATCCGTTTTATACATTTTCATACGTTTTTATACGTTTTCGTCCGTTTTTGTCCCATTTTTTACGTCCGTTTTTATACGTTTTTATGTTTTCATCCGTTTTTATACGTTTTTATATGGTTTTGTACATTTTTTATACGTTTTTATTCGTTTTCATACGTTTTTATTCGTTTTCATCCGTTTTTATACGTTTTCGTCGGTTTTTTTACGTTTTCGTCCATTTTTCTTATGGTTTTGCCCGTTTTTCTATGTTTCATTCATTTTCGTCCCTTTTTTATGTTTGAAAACATAAGAAAATAGGCGACAACGCAAGAAAATTGGATGAAAACGTAAGAAAAACGGACGAAAATGTATAAAAAATGATGAAAACGAATAAAAACGTATAAAAAATGTATAAAACCATATAAAAACGGACAAAAACGTATAAAAATGAATGAAAACATAAAAACGTATAAAAACGAAGGTAAAAAATGGGACAAAAACGAACGAAAATGTATAAAAACGTATATAAACGGATAAAAACGTATGAAAATGTATAAAACGGATGAAAATGAATAAAAACTTATAAAATATGAATAAAACGTATAAAAACGTATAAGAACGGACAAAAACGTATAAAAACGTACTAAAAAAATGTGCAATGTTATCATTTTAAAGGTTCAGTAACATGTGCCACAACTCGTGAAGTTTAGTACCTTAGATGACAGAAATGAAACATTAGTGACTTAGGACAAATTTTTCGCAAAGTTTAGTACCTTAGATAACATGTGCCACAACTCGGTGTGTATACACGTCAGCTTCTTAACCGGTAACAATAGGTTGTCTCACTATTGGTATCGAAGATAACCGGTTACGTGAAGTATAGTAACCTAGATGACAGAAGATAAACATTAGTGACTTAAGACAAAATTTTTTGAAAGTTTAGTAACTTTTTTGTATATTAATTTTTGAACTGAACTTGCAGACATTAAAGATCAATCATGGTGATATGCATTGAAGAGAAATAGAGATTCACAGACAGCAAATTAACCATGCTTTTGCAGGTGCGTAATTTTATCTCTCAATGTTAACTGTTTACATAACATCCAATGGTAATATATATTGTTAGATTTAGTATGGCTAAATTCTGTATATGCCTTTATGTTGAGAACATGATTCATTTGAAGATGACAATCAAAGATTCTCATGATTTTGTGTGCGAGCCAAGATCCATATCAACATAGGAGTATGGTGCAAAAGCCAAATGCATTCTGCGTGGACCTCATACACCAATCAAGGCAGGTGATTCTTCTTCATCAAATGTGAATTTGGGATCATGAATTGCAGCAATGAATCAGTTCCTTTGCAAGATATTGGAGAATAAGATAATAAGAGAGAAGGAGAAGAATGAAGCTCATAACCACTATATAATAAAAGAAGAAATTGCAGGTGTGAGGGCTTAACTTGCAGAAGCGGAATAGTAGAAGGGTGACGAGGAGATTAACATGAAAGTGAATGAGCGAACAAATATGTATTTAGTTTCTTATCGAGGGTGAATAAAAAATTCTTAAAATTTTTTTAACAGTGTTAACAATATATGTGCAATTCAAGCACAATACAAACTCAATAACGTATAAAGAGTCACAGTTGCTTCACTGGTGACTCAAATTTGCTACATCAAAACTCTAATCTAGTGCTTGGATTGAGTTGGCTCGTGGGTGATTGGGAGAACGATAACGAGAAGAGTGAAGAGGAACAATGACAAAATGTGTCAACTGAGGTGTTTGTGTATATGTGGCTATATATATGGTGGTTAAGTCACTTGAAACAAAAGGTTGAAATGTGATGAATATGTTGGTTTTGTAACTTTATCCTACATTGGTGGATGAGGAAATATTGTAGGAGTTTATAAGTAAGGCTATGAATATATAGTTAGATCGAACTTTGAATTACCAGATGATATTAATTATAAAGTAAATCTGGTGATTGTAAAGTTAGAACTTTTTATGTGTATTAGTTTATTTGATTTTTTAACGTTTATTTGACTATAGCTTATTAAATATATAAAACGTCTCATTTTCTTACTTGGGGCTTTATGAGGGGAGATCATTAAAATAATCATTTCCTTTTGTTTACTTGTATTTTCATACAAAACATATATCATTTTTGTATTTTAGATAATATAATAACCAAAATATTATAAATTTTTCTAAGAACTTCTTGTAAGGTAATCAAGATTAAATAACAAAAGAACCTCGGGATAAAATCCCTTGAATACGGATTTATGCTAAAACCATGGCTTTATGGATAAGAACATAAGAACCTTCGAAATCAGTGTGATGTGTTAATTGTAAGTTTATGTATATTGAATGAATATAATGTTTGGTACATGATAAATATATATAGGATACAATATGGGCCTAAACACATAACAGGCCTAAGCCTTATACTAATCGACTAACATTTCCCCGCAGTTTGAGCGGGGGGAGACCGAACACTCAAGCTGTCTCGAAACTCAAAAAACAAGACAGAAGGTAAACCCTTGGTAAAAATATCAGCATACTGAAATCGAGAAGGAACATGCAGGACTCGAACTTGACCAGTAGCAACCAAATCACGAACAAAATGAATATCAATCTCAATGTGCTTTGTGCGCTGATGCTGAACAGGATTAGAGGACAAGTACACTGCACTCACATTATCACAATAAACAATAGTAGCAGAGGACAACGGTGTATTAAGCTCACGTAGTAAATTCCAAAGCCAACATGTCTCAGATACAGCATTCGCTACACCATGATACTCAGCCTCAGCATTGGAACGAGAAATCGTTGGCTGACGTTTAGAGGACCATGAAAGTAAGTTGTTGCCAAGAAAAACACAATAACCCGATGTAGACCGGTGAGTGCTAGGGCAACCAGCCCAATCAGCATCCGAATAAGCAACCAAGGAATCAGTGGTAGAAGAAAATAATTGTAAACCATAAGCCAAAGTCCCCTGAACATACCTTAAAATCCGCTTGAGAGCAGTAAAATGAGGCTCGCGCGGATCATGCATATATAGACAAACCTGCTGCACAAAGATAAGTAATATCGGGTCTAGTGAAAGTGAGATACTGAAGAGAACTCGCAAGACTCGATATAACTTACGATCATAAACCGGATCACCATCATCACCCAACTTAGACTCAGCGTCAACAGGAGTCCGAGAAGGGTTACAACCAACCATATGTGCACGCTCCAAAATCTCCATAGCATACTTACGTTGTGACAAAAACATCCTAGAAGAGTCACGCGTAACTGGCACACCCAAAAAATAATTAAGAGCACCCAAATCTGTCATAGAGAACTCCTTATGCCAAGAAGCAATAATCCGCTGTAATAAACTATCAGAGGAAGCAGTAAGCACAATATCATCCACATATAGTAGCAGAAAAGCAGTATCATCACCCTGTCGGTAAATAAATAAAGAAGAATCACAACGACTCGAAGCAAACCCAACAAGAAGAATATAAGCAGAAACCGTTGAAACCATGCACGAGGCGCCTGCTTAAGACCATAAAGAGAACGCTGTAATAAACAAACATAATCCGGATGCTCGGGATCCCGAAAACCAGTGGTGATGCATATAAACCGTTTCACCAAATCACCATGCAAAAACGCATTCTTGACATCAAGCAGATGAACATGCCAATGTCGAGAAATAGCTAAACTAAGAACAGTCCGAATGGTGCCCGGCTTAACAACCGGACTAAATGTCTCATCAACATCTACTCCCTCCACCTGTGTGCTACCATTGGTAACAAGACGTGCCTTGTACCGACTAAGAGTGCCGTCAGCCAAATACTTATGGCGAAATAACCACATACACCTAACAATATTGACACCCGCAGGACGAGGTACACAAGTCCAAGTTTTATTCTTAATAAGTGCATTATATTCATCAAACATAGCATTTCGCCAATTGGGATCATCAAGAGCATCTTTATACGACCTAGGTGAAGGAGAAACAGTGGACACATGACCAACATACTTAGGATTAGGACGAGTAGTCCCGACACGAGAACGTGTGACCATGGGATGAATCGAAACCCGATTTGGATTAACAGTTGGAGTTGGTGGATCTTGGGAAACAGAAATGGGGGTGTGAATATGAGGCACAGTTGGGGAAGGTGGACCGTGTGTAGGAGCATTACGCTCATCAGTGTGGATAGTAGGAGCATGCGGGTTAGGTGGATGTTGAGGTGAAGCAGTAGTAGATGTAGGTGACTGTTTGATGATATTGGAGATTAAATTTGAGGTGTCGTCCAAAAAATCATACGAGGGACTGACATTGGGTATCGTGGAACCAAACGGAAAAACAGTTTCATCAAACGTAACATGTCGGGAAATGATTATTTTATTGGTGTTGAGGTCCAGACAACGGTAGCCACGATGATTAGTAGCATGGCCCAAAAAAATGGAAGGTGTAGCACGGGCTCCAAGTTTGTGGTCAGCATCAAGATGAGGGTAACAAAGACACCCAAAAACACGTAAAAGACTATAAGGTGGTGTAGTGCCAGTAAGGCGGGTGTATGGGACTTCATTGTCAATGGCACGAGATGGTAATATATTCAAGAGGTAAACGGCCATGTTGAGGGCTTCAACCCAGTAGTTAGGAGGGAGATGAGCTTGAAACAGTAAAGTCCGAATTAGATTATTAATGGTGCGAATCATCCTTTCAGATTTTCCATTTTGTTGGGAAGTGCATGGACAAGAAAATCTAAATTCAATCCCATTGTCAGCAAATAATTTATGAAATGAGTGGTTATCGAATTCACCACTATGATCACACTGAAACGACTTAATTTCACTCTTAAATTGAGTTTTAACAAAATTACGAAACAACAAAAAATTGGAAAAAACATCAGGTTTATTAACTAAAGGATAAACCCAAACAAACTGTGAAAAATGATCTAAAAATAAAACATAGTACCGAAAACCAGACAGACTCGGAATTGGGGAAGTCCATAAATCCGAGTGAATAACGTCAAAAGAAGACTGAACTAAAGTAGAAGAACTAACAAACGGAAGTTTCACGTGTTTGCCAAGCTGACCCGCATGACAAAGCACGGGAGACTTCTACTTATTACACGAAATAGAATTATTGGAAATAACACGATGTAGCACTTCACTTCCTGGAATTCCAAGTCGTTGATGCCACGTATACTGACTAGTGAGATACGATCGAGGAATAGGAGAGGGCTGCGTGACAGGGTATAAATCTCCAGTGCTATCACACCGGAGCAGCACCCGACGAGTATGAAAGTCTTTAACAGAAAAACCAAAGGGATCAAATTCAACAGTACAATAATTATCACAAACAAATTGACGCACGGAAATCAAATTTTTGACGATATTAGGAGTAATTAAAACATTATTTAAATGAAGAGGGCGAAAAGGCATAGGCAAAATACTATGTCCAGAGTTAGTAACGGGAATAGAATGCCCGTCACCAACAGCAACAGATGAATAAATACACCAATTAAAAACATCACTAAGATTATTGACATTATCGTTAAGATGTGAGGACGCACCTGTGTCCATATTCTAGTTACCGAAAGTAGTATCCGGTAGAGTCCCGGCAGTAAAAGCATGTGGCGAAATAGTTTCTTGACCCGCAGGACCCAGTTGACCTTTTTGACCAATTGGACCCCCTTGACCCCCTTGATGAACCTACGTACCGAACTGAACCGGGTAAACGGAAGACCCCCCTTGTTGACTGATATGATTCCCTTGAACTCCCTGGTGCACCACATGTGCGTTCTGAACCCTCTAACCCCCGAAGTGACCCTGCATACCAAACTGGACCCCTTGTGGAAATGTGTGGACTATTTGTGGAGCCTGGTGCATAAGCTGAGGTCCAAAAGAACCTGGTGCATAACCTGCTTGTGGTGGAGTAACAAAACCCGGTGGGCCTGACATAAAAGCATAATATGGACTCGAATAAAAAACCATAGGAGGAGTATTAAGTTGCACATGAGGGGTATTTGTGCACACTGGGAGTCAAACCATAATATCCAAGTTTGACTAAGAGACCTTGCAAGATTTCGAGGTCAGTGGTTGTTAAATTGGTGCCAGTCATTAATAACAGTTTTGTAATGATCAGTTATGGTGTTGGAAACGTTTAGGGCTTGGTGACAAACAATAGAGTGGATCGAGAAACTGGTCGAGAAACTCGGTTTAATGGTCGAATAAAAAACACTTGATCTAAAGACCAGGTTTCTAGAATAAAAAACACTTGCTCGAATATTAAACTAAGTTGCTCGAATAATAAATTAGTAGGAAGGGTTTGGGAATCGTGATTTAGGGAATCTTGAAACAATAGGTGGTAAAGGTTTGTATTAAAGGAAATAGTAGGTGTAGTAGTATCAACTATGATTGGTTTAGAAGACAATAAATTGCCGGCAACTGTGATCAACAAACAGAGAATCAAAACAAAATCTTTGTCAACAATATCAAACTAAAAACTTGGTCGATAACTTTGATCGATAATTAGAACCTTTAATCTTGGTCGACAACTCTTGGTCGACAAACAAACGGAATCGTCGATAACTCTTTGATCGACAAACAAGAAAAACGACGAAAAAAATAAATAAATTTAGGGTTTAGTGGATCGAAGGTTAGGCTGTGATACCATGTAAGTTTATGTATATTGAATGAATATAATGTTTGGTACATGATAAATATATATAGAATACAATATGGGCCTAAACACATAACAGGCCTAAGCCTTATACTAATCGACTAACATTAAACGGGTATGAATAGTAGTTTAATAAAATCTCGGAGATTTGTAAAAATGCTAAAGGGAAAATATAATATGTATTAGTCACCTAGCTACTTTACCAAACCACCAAACTAGTGATAAGAAATGTAAACATGAACCTGATTTGGTTGTTATCGACGATAAACATACGTTAAATAGTTAACTGATGAATCAGAAAACACCACTATCTGATCTTCAGTCTTCGCCCAACCTATAGCTGCTTAACCAGTGACCGAGAATCTCTAACATGACCATAACTCTAATGAAGCTAAAGTCGATACTTGCAACTCTAATCATACTAAAGTGGAAACTCTAGTTATCTAAGCCAGTAATCAACCCTAGTTATTACCTTCCATTGGGAAGGAACATCACCTCCTAATCAACTACTAGAAAACAACACTACAACTCAATCTTATCTTTTGAAGTATCCAAGTCAGTTTTGTTTGAATATGATAGCTTGTATATAGACCTATAGATTTAGTACGAAGATATGCGTTTGAAAGAGGTGTTAGGTTTTCAATAGATGACATATTGATTTAGTCACTGTAAAGAGTGTTGTCGCAATGCATTTCCTTAAACTCACTTTGGATATTTAGTAAATTGTATGTTTAATATTTTATACTAATAATTACTTATGTGTTGTTTTCATTTCATCCTCTTATTGGAATCTTTGGTTTCTTCTTCATATGACATGGTATGCCATGAATTATGGTTGTTTAGATGTTTTCAAAAGAATGTGACGAGTGAGTTTCTTGGAATGTGTTGAGAGTATGTGAAGTTGAGTGAGCATACGAATGGTGTTTGACGGGATGACTGACGGATTGGAGCGGAGTAGAGTGTTTGTGTGTGCGGGTGAGGCTGTGAGGGTGGAGAGTTTGAGGAAAAAGAAGTGTTTTAGTTTTCTGACTTTATCCCACATGGATTGATGAACAAACTCTGCATCACTATATAACTAAGACCGGATAAATTAAACTAAACAAAACTCCTGATGCCTCGTACTAAACAATTTGCTAGTAAATTTCTATAGTACGGGGATTGGATAATTTGTTTTTTTATGGCAAAAGACCTAAGCCTTCAACTTTTTGTTTTTTATTTATTTTGTGCGGTTCTCCTTCTTTGGTTTATTCAACTAATTTCCGTTTTTTTCACTCCGATTTAGCATATTGGCTAGACTTAAGCTTAAGAATTTATGCATAATAAACAACTTTCTTTGTCTTTTACGTGTTCTAAGACGTCTTTAGCAATGGTTTATACTTTTATATGCGAGCCACAATGAATCTCATTATATAATAAGTTGGGTTAGCTAATCTTTTTACCAAAATTAAAACTGTAAAGTGAAATGTGTTACCTAGTTTCAAACAAGAATGTCATCGAATCTTTTTTTTAATGGTTTAGCAAATAGTATCTAACTTTAAGGTATTTATTAACCAACATGCAATTTTTTAATCAACCTAATCATAATATCCAAGTAACCTGCTACTATATGCATAATTTTCTTGTGCAAGTATCACTTACGTAATTTGATACTCCCCCCGTCTCATTTTTATTGTCCTGTTTGACTTTGACCAATCTTTCTTGTTCAACTTTGACCATTAATATATTTATTTGTGTTATATAATACATGATGAAAATTATACCAATGAAAAATACATTGAAAGCCCAATACATTCATATATTTTTCATCAAGTATTATATAACACAAACAACAATAATTATGGTCAAAGTTAAAGAAGAAAGACTAAGAAAGTAAATAGTGGACAATAATTTTGAGACGGAGGGAGTATTAATTTACAAATAAATGTTAATTTTAGTTTGGCATGTTGCCATGTAATTTTACGTTACATGGAATGTCACTTACATAGATTTAATTTATACCAGATAATAATCTAATACGAGATAACAATGACATTGGGGTGAGATGAACGCGAGGAGTGTGTGACTGGGTTGAGTTGGCTCGGTAATGACTAGGTGAAGGATGATGAGGGAGCATGGGCGGAGATAAGGGGGGTCACAAGGGTCACGTGCGCCCCTCGAAAAAAATTGTACTGCAAATTTTTTTAAATATATGTCTTTTTGTTTTTTTAATTTGCCCTCCTAAGAACCAATTTGTAGTGTAGTTTCTAAAAATTATCAAAGTGTGCCCTCTCGTGAAAAAATTACTGGCTTCGCCCCTGAAGGAGAGTAAAGCGGAGAAATGACATTGTGGTAAGATGAGGTGTTCAAGCCACATGAGAACCAGAAACAGACGTATATAAAGAAGGAAGTGAAGTTTGATATTGTCCTACATCGATAAATGAAAAAGTATTAAAGTGGTTTATGGTTGAAAACATGAAGACGATAGAATGTGTTGGTTGGGATTTTCGTGGTAGGTACAGTCCTTTCTTTTTTATGCTACTTTATTATATTATTTGTTTTATGATTTTTTAAATTAATTCTTATCTAGATTAATGAATAAAAAGACTTAGTACTTCGGTATTTGAGTACAAGTCATTGGATGGCATGATTTACATTTTTGATATCTAACTATGATGAACAAGTGGCAAATTGACGATGAATCTAAGAAACTATAAATTTTAAGCAATATATCTGAGACTAATTTTTTATGAGTATTACTCAAATTTATGTTCGTGGAGTGTCACTTACATATGCCTGGTCACAAAATAAAACTCTTTTATTCCAATAAATAAAATGTAATTTTATGTGATGACAATGTAATAAAAACTCATGACGTGTGCAAGAGTGTGAATTGTTCATTGGATACACGGAGAGTGCAGGAGGATTGAGATGAATGAATGCGAGGAGTGGGTGACCGGATTGAGTTGGCTCGGTGGAGAGTCAGTAGAAAATGATGAGAACACTTAAGTGGATTAGTGGAACAATGAGACAAAAGCACTGATAGTAGTATATGGCAAGAAACTTTGAAATTTTATTTTTGTAGGAATTAAAGGAGTATATGGATAACTTTTAATTGAAAGGATTGTCTATTGATTTACGTATAGAAATATATTAACAGCTTTGCACGTTCCAATTTCTTGAAGTAGTGATCACCTTAAAAACGTTTTTAACGGTTCTAATAAATTATACAAGATACATGTTCAATTCAAGCAAAGTACATCCTCAATAAGTCAATAACATATAAAGAGTCAATGGATAAGAAAGATAACACCAAAATGTATAATGGTTCAAGCCGAACATCAACAAGTTCGTAGTACTCCATAGTGACTCAAAATTTGCTAAACCAAAAGTCCAAAACTCTAATCACACTAAAGAGGAAACTCTAGTTTTCTACGCCTATAGTTAGCTGAACACATAATGGTGATCCATCTTTAGTCTAAGGCGATAATCACTTGTTCAAAATATTAGTCAGTTTGTTACTATTGTAGTATTGTATAACTAGTTATAATACCTGTGCACGCACAGGGTTTTGATAAAAAAATTATTCTGTATTAATACTGAATATTGTGTCTTTAAAGGTAATTACATATAATATATATAGTTATAAGTTTCGTGCAAGCACGAAGTTTACACATAAATCAAATTTATGTTAACATTTTAGTTCAGTATATACACATATAAGAATTTGCCATGAAAATTGTGATATAAGTACAACTAATACTTATGCATGAGTTTTTCATTATGCATTAATATATCCATTAGAATTTGATAAAATATTTGTAAAAATTTCTGTTAGGTAACTCAAAATTTAATTTTATTTAGCTGACAAAGATGTTGATGTTGTTATTTAAATTTCACTACTGATATTATGTTGTACACATGATGCAAGTTTAATAGCACATAATGAGCGTTGATAAAGTTAATGTATACTTATTTTATAATGAGCGTTGATATTATGTTGATGTTTTATAAAAATATTTTTCTAGATAGCCTTATATAAATAAATAAGAATTACATGAATCATTGTTATAAGTACAATCGTGTATATTTATTTTTATATTAAAGTAAACCGTGCTTACAATTTGATAGTTATGTTCACGTTTTCAGTAATTTAACTGTATTTAAAATTTGATAGTTATATTCACGTTTTCAGTAATTTAGCTGTATTTAAAATGTAAACTCGTGTCCACGTAGGTTATTTTAAAAATGAAATAAATAAGTCCTTATTAAATGTAAAAAAATTGATACTTATAATCTTATCTAAATTTATATGTTGTTATTTTAAAACAACATATACATTGTATTTTTTAAGATATAAAGTTTAAAGGTATAAAGTATAAGGGGGTATTTGTTTATAATCAAAAGTTATTAAAAAACATGGAGGTTTATAATATTACATTTAACTCTATATAATTTTTTAAAAATCAACCACTAAAGTTTTATTAATTATCTCATCTTTTTTTAAGTTTTTGTTTTCACAAATTTGACACCCATATTTTTATGTGTTTTTTTATCAACCAAATTTCTCCACCAAATTTATTTTAGTTTGACTAAAATCAATTTAATTTTGACTTTTATTAACCAATCACATCACATGATTTTGTGGCAAAATCGAGCTCTCCTATTGGCCCATTTTTTTTTTCAATGAGAAGGGTTTTTCCAAAAACACTCCGAAATGATGTAATTCTTTTATTATATAAAAGATTAGTGAATTACAAGACCACAAAATAGTGATAAAAAAAAGGAAAATGCAAAATTGCATATATATATGAAGCATGTATAAAAACTATTGTACTATGTGCAGAAAAAACTTGTACAAAGGATATATATGCAATTATTCACTTTGGGAGTGATATATATACATTTTTGCCTAAAAAGAATATAAACATACGCTAAGTTAAAGAAAAGGATAGCACCACTCCCCAATTTTGAGTCTTTCAGCCAACCTATAGTTACATAACCCGATGGAGCTAAAGTCCATTTTGCAACTCTAATCATACTAAAATGGACACTTTAGACTCTATTTATCTAAGCCGGTAGTCCATTTGTCAGCCCAAGAGACCAATTCATTCATATTTGTGAGGCAATGTAGCATCATCTGTTTATTTCAAACAACATGATTGATATGAAAGTAAATGTGCGGTGTAAGTTCACAAAATTTCTTCTAACACAACAGATGCAAATGGTTTTGACCCTTGGCATTGTCTCACTAGAAAGTACACCTGAGTAAACTCCAATATTACAATAAACGCATATATTTAAGAATAACTAATTTGAATTACCAACAACAAAGTCAGGATGGCCGAGTGGTCTAAGGCGCCAGACTCAAGTTCTGGTCTTCGAGAGAAGGCGTGGGTTCAAATCCCACTTCTGACAATATCACTAATTTTTTTAACTTTTGCTTGAATAGTTTTTGACAGTTGCTTTCACTTTTGCTTTATATGAGCATTAGCAAACTATGGAAGAAGAACTCATATGTTAATCCTAAAATATGTACTTTTATTGGTCAATGTAGAAAGTAGCCTCGCATACAAGAATCGTGCTATATATCTCCAAGTATTAACTAATACTCGCGATTATATCACAAGTTGATGGTTCAATTTAGCACTCTCGTTCCCAACAGGCTCTGCGTGTTTAAAAAATAATTATTCAACTACTTTCCAAATATTTGGTGGGAGTGTGTTAGATATATTAGATAAAGGATTTGTAAAATATGTGCATTTTGTTAAACTTCTACCGCTGAGCATGTCAATCTTTGATTTCAAGGAAATTAGCATCCTTTATTAGTTTTTCTGTCTTTTGGTAAAGGATTTTTGTACTTGATTATCATTACATTGAGCTATGTTTTATAGCTTCTATTTCTGTGACGATGATTCATTTGCAACTCCTAGGCCCTTTCAGTTCATGGTACCGTGTTTATTCATGTATTTAATACATCTAATACGTGTGATTGTGTAAAGTTGTATTGCGGTAATGCATTCTTGTTGTTGCCAAATGTACCTAATTTTTTATGTTTTTTATGTTTTGTATTTGGTTAATTATCCCATACTCTAGTTGACTGTAGATCTGTGCCAGATTTTCTCATTTCAGGATATTGAGATTCAGCCAGCCAGTCCTTAAAATGCAATGAATCTCATCCCCATAAGTCATGAGTCGTCTCCAAATTTTGCGTTGTCTTAAGATTTATGAAATTTAAGAATGATTTACTTCCAAACCAAGTAGGTACACGGTAGCCTTCAATCATGTTGTTGACGTAATAGAAAAGAACACAAAAACAAATGAGTGTTTACACAATACAAAGACAATGACTTGTTTCAAAATCGTGTGGACACATTGTATAACAACTAATTCTCACACAACTGATCATAGTTGCTTCACTGGTGACTCAAAATCTGTTCCACGAAAGCTCTAATCAAGTGCTTGAATTGAGTTAGCTCGAGGATGATTCGGAGGACAAATAAAGAGAAGAGTAAAGAGGAACAATGATATTGTGTGTGAATAGAGGTGTTTGTGTATGTGAGGCTAGAGATACGGTGGTTAAGTCATTTGAAACACAAGTTTCAAGAGGAAAAAGAGTATGTTGGTTTCGTGACTCTATCCCACATTGGTGGATGAGTAAATATTATAGTAGTTTATAAGTAAGACTGTGAATACAACGTAAACTTGACTTTTTATATTTATTAGCTTATTGGATTTTTTTGATCGTTGTAAAGTGTCACTTTTTATATTTATTAGCTGATTGGATTTTTTAATGTTTATTTTACTATAGCTTATTGAATAAATAAAATGTATTATTTTCTTACTTTGAGGCTTTATGAGGGGTGATTATTCGAATAAACATATCCTTTTGTTTACTTGCATTGTACAAAACATTTCACTTGGTGGTGCATTTTTTTAAATTCACTTGGATATTTCGTAAAATATATTTTGGATTTTTATGCCTTTTGAATGACATGGTGGATATGCATAGGGGAAGTACGACCAGTCATTTATTGGAATCTTTGGCTTGTTTTTCATATGACCAGGTATCTCACGATTCACCCGTGGTGGATTTGTATTTCTGAAGAGATCATGGCTTCATTTTACTTGTAGTTGTGAGATTCATGGTTTCCTTTGTTAATATAACTTCAAGGAATGTGACAGGTGACTTTACTGGAGTGACCAGTCCATGTACAGAGTGAGTTTGATAAACATAACGACGCTAAGACCAACTAAGATTGTTTGCCTAAAGTGTACTACTTTTTATTTTTCATGACTAGTTCTTTCTACGAGTACTCTTCAACCAATAAGATTTTATCCTTATATTTTTTTAAGTATTTTGATTAGTTGAAACTAAAGTTGAGAAATTTATCTTGAGACATCTCAAAATGAATAAGAGAATAAAATTTTTGAGATGGAAGAATTATCATTTTAAATGAAGTCCAATACAAGAAATGTTTATATTTTTGGGCTTGATGCGAAACATATATTATTAGGCTTACTACAGTTGGGCCTTATGACACAGTGATGATATACTCTAGAAGAAAATAAGTTGTCATGTTTTGTTGATGTTTTCGTATTTGACGTATAAGTTTTCTCAGACACAATGTACCAATATGGTTTTTCAAAGGTTGATACCCATGAAGTTCAAGTTAATAGGCGAGTAAACATCTAAAACCTATACCCATTTGCGTTTACTTTCTTCCGAAACAGACATCGGTTGTAATTTCTCAGTGCTAACCAAACGTCTGGTAACTTATTTAGCTTTTAGAGCATCTTCGTTCAATGCTTTCTTATATGAATGTTCATAGTGATATGAATGTGAGGTGGCTTCAAAATATGTAATAAAAGTTTGCTAAATTTGTAAATGTTGTGGCTATAAAACAACGACACGTGAATGTTAAAAATTGGTAAATATATATCATGGACAAGTTAAAATTAGTTCTTATGAGTAGAATTAAACCACCGTTTGAGTTTGGCACTAACTTTGGCGATGCACAAAATGGACTGCAAAAAAAGCAATTGTCTGGTTGCTTACTTCTTTTTCGATTGCTATCACCGTTGTTATAGCTCCGCCATCGCCCACGTCCATGGCAGTGCCCGCCTGCTTTAATCCAAATGTCCCTAGCTATATTCACACATAAAAAAGGTACATGATCGAATTGATATGTAATTTCTAGCTCTAACATCTAAAGCCAATTATACATCCCTGTTTTTATACATAAAATTTTGAGCAAATGACATGACATTATTGTTTTATTTCAAATTCTAGGAACTTTTAACATAGCTCTTGTTTAAAGAAATTAGGAAATGTGTAATGACACTATCCTAACTTTTAGAACTCGATCATTGGAATGTTTGGTAACCAGAAACTCCCTACCCAACAAACTATTCTGCAAGTAAACTTTTTGAGAAAAAAAAAGTTAAGTTTTTAAAATAATTAGGAATGTTTCCAGTTAGTTTATTGGGGTGTAATGACAGTTCGCTTAGCTGAGTTAAGTTACCAAAGGTGTTGGAGACGTCACATGTAACGCCGATCCATACACAAAGTGAGTGATGTGTTCCAGCTGACGCGTTGGAAGAGTGGAAGGGTAGTGAGGATAGAGTTATGGTTTTATGACTTTATACCAAATAGATTGTTGAATAAACTCTAATGCAGTATATAAGTAAGACCATGGAAATATTAAAATAATTCAACTTTCTATCTTTGTTCTGAACGATTTGATAGTTAATTTCTTTAGAGCAGGGGTTAGATAATTTGCCTTTTTACGTGAAATGACCTGAGCCTTCAAGTTTTTGTTAGTTATTTATTTTGTAGTCGCGTTCTTGTCATATACTGTTGGGATTTTAGAACTACGTTAACCATTAACTATTACGAGTACGCAGCGGATAAGGATCTAGTAATCACAATTAGGTTAACCACGTAATTAATAAACAATTAATTCATACAATAATTAACTAATAAAAAGATAAAAGAAAGCCTAACCTTGCTTGGTTATTAGAACGCAAGTCTAACGGACAATAAAACCAATACGAAACTAAGCACCTAAAATAAATGCCTCAATGAGTATCACATACAAACACTTAAACCAAGTACGTTCGATAAATGCTAGTCGAGAACGTTTAAACCAATCAACCCCTTGAATACTTGAATTGTCACGAACATAGAAAACCAAAAATTAGTCTTCTACTTATTGTTCGAAATACACAGCTTGTCCAATAACCATTAGTCTTCTATAACCCAAGAACAAAAACAATTAAAACCCTTTAACTTGGATGTCAGATTCTACATGGAATACAACCAAGTTATATGAACATTAAACCCTTAAATAACTCTTGAATATAATATGCAAGTAAAAGGTTTAATTGACTATAAGATAAAACCAATCTGCAATGAATGTTAGATTTTTTTAGCTTCTGACATAGTGAATTCGGTATTAAGGTTTTAAAAAATAAGATTGAATTTATGAATTGCATGCAAAAAACACAACCCTTGGACGAATATATATATTCTCCAAAACTTATTTTCCAAGCAAAAACCCAATCCTTGTTTCTTTCTATCTCTGTAGCCCATTACATAATTGCAAACGCCCCAATGATTAGAACCGGTCATGGGCTTAAACAATTATTAATCGGACCTAGAGTTTAAAACGGGTTTAGACAGAACGGGCCAAGTATACATTCAAGTAATAAAACGTTCATCACGTACTCTCGTGTTTAACATGTGTGCCCCCATCGGCTCACACACTTCTAGTCGTTTACGTGTGTTTATAACTCCCACAAACCAACAACTCCCACTTGGGAGTTGGTGTGTCGAATGGCACACAAAACTAACGACGGAAACGCCTAGCAAACGCTCTCACTCTCTTTTTAACTAAAAGTGTCTGAGCGAATAGTTTCGTAAAAGTTTCTCAGTAGCATGGTCATTCAATGTCTTGCTCTAATCATCATTTGTTATAAATACCGTTAAACCATGGATAATGGATCTCAAATCATTCCATATAGTTTAACCATTTAGAATCTCGTTATAGAATTTAATTAGATATACCAATTGTAATCAAGTATCATCTTGCATTACCCTTTGGGTTCGGCCGAACAATTATCTTATTAATTCTGGAGAGGCGCCATGGTATCTTTCTGCACATATCAAGTGGAGTAACAAATCATTTATTGACTACAAGTGTTGTGGATGCTGCTTCACATCACTCCGAAATATAGCTTTTATAACTACCTTGTTCAGATATCGTTTTGCGTATACTTACAAAAAATGATATCCACACATATCAGAACTTGCTTGTATCTCAAGTCTAAGGATGAAGATAACAAACAATTTTCAATATTTTACTTATGACAAGAATCCAAAAGTAAATGTTTGAAAGTTGGGGAATCCAATATGCATCTCTAGTGAATACATATGAGTTTGGCGGAAACAATCCAAATTCTCGTTAGAATTATAACCAACACTCACATTTGCCTTACATAACAATATTCCCATATTTTTAACCGACAATGGACATATTTAGAATAATAAAATCATTCAAGAATTAAACATGCAAATATAGGATAACAATTATTATATGAATGAATAACAAATACCAATTATCTTTATTCATCATAAAGTAAAAATTGTCTATCAATCCCAATTATCCAAATACTAAAACAGATATGCATGAAACTTATTTAGTAAGTTGAAGCCTAATTTTTCCAACATTATCAACCCTTCTTTTACAAGAAAAACTAAATAGTCATCTGAGTAAACTTTCCGAATACTTGTTTCAAATATCACATATAATGAGTGATTTGAAATATAAGATGAATGTCTAATCTCATATGCTCATACTATTGCAAGAGTTATAGTATGGAGATGTCGTCTTACCTTGCATGAGGTATTAGAAATTAACGACATACTAACAGTCATCTTTACAGTTTCTAAAAGTGTAAAGTATTCTCATTCATTAATGTGTAATGCAACAATGCTCTATGTTGAGCATAGCTAGTTAGCAGATTTATCATAGAAGATGAAATCCTACTACAACTAATATTAATAATCCTGTAGCATCATTTGTACTTATACAACATTATGCTTTATAATTCGAAAACATTTATAAAAACAATAATCTAAACACTCTCAATTAGATATTGTTGTTGTCAGCTCATTTTGTTCTTGTACAAAAGCAACAACTAGTCTCATACATAATATAATATATACATGATAAATCCTTAGTTAAACAACATAAGGTTTCCATCCATGTAATAAATTATTTCAAGTGAAATATATCATTTAAGACTTGCTCGAATGATATATTACATTTGTGTTAGACATAATTTTTGCATTTGTTAATTCCATATAAACATATATTCAAAGGTTGTTATATATTAAGTATCAAGGAAAAAAAACTCTCCCTCCCTTTGGCGACTTTGGAGATTATCTAAACCCTAAATCGTTCCACCCTTGATCTTCAATCTGTCCGATACAATTCTGACTAACGATTGGATTATAATCATCTATGATCTATCTTAATTCTTAATTGGTTATTGGTATGATTCTCGATCCTACTTGGTTCTTTTTAGGGTTGTCTCTTTCGCATCTTAGGGTTTTATAAGGATCGGTTCATTGTTTGCTCTTTATTCCCAATCATTGTAGTTTGAACTGATCATTATTATGGGTTGATTATTGTCCTTTATTGCTTATAAACCCTCGGTACCTAGGGTTTTACACGGTTTTATTGAAGATTAGACGTTAGCTTCTTGGTTTTCTGGTTATGCATGTATACTAGGTTTTGTGGTGATGGATAATTTGGGAGAGTCGTATGCTGAACCTTCACGTTCAGTTGATATTAACAATATTAACGATTCAAGTGTCTTTGAGCAGCCTCAATCGTTGGATTCGTTGTCGTATGTGACTATGAGGAAACACAAGAAATCTAGTAGGAATGTTGTTGAGGATTCACATGTCTCAGGTGTGGAGTCCTCTCTTAAGAGTAAGCATGATCTTATTGCAACTTTGTTTGGCGTATCTCTTAAAACACTAGAGGATATTGATGCTTTCACTAATGGTTTGGATGCTGGTATAAATACGGTGTGGGATGAATTGGATAATGATGTTCATAAGATGGCTAAGGATGCTGTCTTGGGTTTGTGGGAGGCTTTCAGGGCTGAACATAAGGCTAAATCTAATACCTCTATACCTGCTTCTGAGTCTCCTATTGTCCAATCTATGGACATTAATACTAATGCTACATCCTATGCTGGAGCTACAGGTTTAAGGGATGATCAGCCTAGAGGTGATACTAATTTTCGTCCCTTGGTTGCCGAACCTGTATTTGAAGGTGTTAACATCTCTATTCCCCTCAAAGTGGTTGAAAAAGTTAGTTCTCGTTTAGAACATACTTTATATGGCTATTTTATGGGAAAGAGGATGGCGTTTCCAGTTGTTGAATACTATGCTAGGAATAACTGGGCGAAACATGGCCTAAAAAGGATTATGATGAATTCCAAAGGCTTCTTTTTCTTCAAATTTGATACATTGGCTGGTGTGGAAGCTGTTTTGGAAGGTGGTCCTTGGATGATACGCAAATCTCCAATTATTCTCAAGAAATGGTCTATGGATACTTGTTTGCGTAAAGAAGAATTGACTAGCATTCCGGTATGGGTTAAACTGCATGATGTTCCTCTTCAAGTTTTTGAAGAGGATGGTATTAGTTTGATTGCTACTTTTATTGGTAAACCTGTTATGCTTGATTCGTACACGACCTCTATGTGTAAGGAATCGTGGGGTAGAAGTAGTTTTGCTAGATGTCTTGTTGAGGTCAATTCTGATGTTGATCTCGTGGAGGTTGTTACTATTGGTTTTCCTTCACTTTTAGGGGAGGGTTTTACTAAAGAGAATATCTGTGTTGAATATGAATGGAGGCCACCCAGATGTGGTATATGCAAAATATTTGGTCATATTCATGATCAATGTCCAAAAAAGGTGGTGAGTTCTCCTGTTTTATCCAATTCACATGTTGTAACTCCTACTGTGGTTCTGAACAATGATGGATTCCAAAAGGTGGGTAAGAAAAAGAGATCGAAGAAAGGTAAAGCCAAGTCTACGAATGGTAATCAGTTTGTTGGTCCATCTATTTACTCAGAATCTCATATATGCTTGAAGGCGGCACCTAGTGAACCTACTAAGGGAGCAAATACTATGGGTAATGCACCCTCATCGTCGTCTATGTTGAAGTCTACTCGCTCTACCTCTCCGGATGGTAATATTACTACATCTAATTCGTATGCTGCCTTGGTGAACGATGAAGATGAAGATGAAGAACATGTTACACATGTAAATAAAGAATCGGCTAACCCAATTACAGGTGAAAGTTCATCTTTCACGGTAGCTGCTGGTTAGCTAGGTTGCTTTGTTTCTTGGTTAAGTTCTTATGGCTTGTCATAAGTTCTAGTTTTTTGTTATTTTAAGCAGCTTAGTTGTCTACCTTGTTATGTATGCTTTATCGCCTATGTAACGGGCTGAGATATGGGACTTCACCCATATCCTTTGTACTTAAATGTTTTTTGGAGTAATACATTTACCGGGTCGTTTTGACCTTTTACCCAAAAAAAAGGTTGTTTGTTTTATTCCTTAATTTCCAAGTGAAGTTTCATTCCAAGCTTAAGGATCAATATCTAGCTTAAATAGAATAATATTTTCAACATGTAAATTTTAAGGAAAAGCACAATGCTCCCACTCAATGTTAGATGTACTCAAGAGTTATCTTAATTGAATTAGAATCATATTGTAATTAAATTCAAGATCCCAGCTCTTAGATGCATGATACAATCCAAAAACATGGATTGCATAAATTTGTATACTACATAAAGATTATATAGATTCATAACCCTTTTGATTACACACGGTCCTCGCAAAAGGTAATCATAAGTAAATAGTTATAAAATATAATTGTCATATTCAACCTACAAATCACATGTATGACAATTAAATATCTTTATATAATTAATGCGTGTATATATAAGAAAATTTAATCATAGTAAATTGCTTAAGTATGATTAAAAACTTCTTATAAAATGCCAAACATTAATATGTATACAATTTTGTCCTTGTGAGTCTTTCTTCAAAAGAAACTCATTCCAACCTCATAGGTTAACTGTTAGGCGAAATAACAATCAAGCTCAAAACTCAATTTGCCTTTTAAGGACTGCATCTTATCATTCACAGTTCTAAAACATTTGTCAGATTCAAGATGTGATAATATATTTTAGTAGTTAGCTGATTTACAATAATCTTCTAACTTATATCCCTCAGCATTGATATAAAATATCACTCAAGTGATGAGCATCCTTTCGGATTTATGAATGAGAGTAATCATTATACTTCGGTCGACATTTTCATGTTTAACCTTAGTATGATATTAATAAGTGCATTTTAGAAGGTTAAGTATTTTGTTCTCAAAAACTTTGAGATATGTGTATACTCCCACTTACTTTTGTAAGTAGAGACAATTCTCTAAATACTAAGTGTTTAAGCAAAAATAAATTGTCCTTTATGGAGAATCACAAAATATATTTTAAGTTCTCATCTCAAGATTTGTTAATAAAATGCTTCATAAGATTTTTACAAATTCAGAATTTAAATCAAGACATAAAGGAATTCCTTCCAACAACTCAAATTAGGGTTTATAGAAAAACTCTAATTTAGTATCACTCTTTAACCAAAAGTTCTAGCAATAGTTTTGTGTTTCGTCAAGCTAGGAAGAACACCAAAACTACAATATTCAAGCTAGGAAGTGTAGAAAAATCAAAAATCCAAAAGGGTTTATGATTCAAATGGTTTGAGTGGTAAAACCTCAAATCCCTAATGAATTAGGGTTTTCAGTTATAGGTTGTCTTGAATACCTTCTAGGTTTGAACTCTATTGAGTGTATCCATGACACACGTAATTTCCAACCTTGATATATTTTGGAGGTAGAGCAATTAAAGTTATCATGAACCAAACAATATAAATAAGGTTTGATCCAACACATTAGACATACCATAATGAAGTGGTATCCAATGAGTTATTAGAATTGTGAAACTATATAAGAATTCTATAGATAACTTAATTCTCTTTGGACCAAATACTTGTCAATTGGGTCGAGCCAAATTGCATATAAAGTATTTACGAACCAAGTGCATGCAATAATGTATATTCATTGAACAATACAAGAACCTTATGTTCACGTGTTCACAAGAAGACAGAAATGTTCAAGGATTATATGTTCATGTGTTAACAAGAAAACAGAACATTTCAATGATACATTATTATCTTTGAATAATTCAAAGGCCTTATGTTTATGTGTTAACTGGAAGACATAACACTTTTACTATATATACTTTATGTTATAAGTCATTGACTAATTCAAGGACTTTATAATTATGTCTTAACATGTAAGCATAATTATACTAACAAAGGTAATCATGAACGCAAACTCTTGAGTTCTATAGTAATTTCAAGTTAATTTTATACTTCAAAATTATGATCATTATCATATAACCATAATTATGTCGACTAAAACATGTAGTCAAATGTTGAAGTATCTTAACACTATATAATGACATTTGAATGTAGTAGGGCAACAAACATCTAGCGTGTTCACGTCCTAGTAGAATCATTATTAGAATGTAGTAGGGCAATAAACATCTCATGTGTTTAAGTCCTAGTAGAATTCTTATTTACATGTAGTAGGGCATTAAACATCTAACGTGTTTAAGTCCTAGTAGATTTATTAGTTTTCTTACCTTGCGGTCAAGATACACCAATAATATTGTAGTTCCTTGCATACACTTTGACATTTCTCCCACTTGTGTAAGGCACAACATCATATTATGAAAACAAACAACACGTGATTGATTGTTCAAACAATATGATAATGTCATTGATATCATAAGTAGTTGTAGAGCCATAGCCTTTAATAAACAATTGTGGATTATTATTCTATAGATAACGTTTCAGGAAGCGACGACAGAAAGGCAACGTGTTATCATATAAAATAAAATGCAATATCCTTTAAGCAATGGTTGTCATATTCGGAAAGTAATGAATTATTTCAAAGCAAGTTTGAAATGATATGGGTGACTAACAGGAAATAAATCTCGTAGCTCCCACTAAAATTGACAACATTACATGAATGATATTTCAGTAATAAAATGCAACTGCTCCCACTGGATTTGTCACCATTGTAAGTGTTACATTTCTAGTAGAAAGCATATATCAGTTTTATATACTTTCCTATTCTCTTCAAATGCCTACGAGTAGCATGTACTTAGGTATTGAACAGAGTATATGAAGTTTTACTTATGTAGACAATGGACTAGCCATTCTTTTATTCAATTAACTTGAATCTTTAGCATGCAATTCCTCCTTAATCGTCTACATAGCCCCAAGGGTAATAAGGACTTTAGGAATAATAAGAGTCCAAGAAGATTACCTAGCAAATATGCTAGTAATTCCTTTACTCTTTGCGGTTTAAACACATACATCGTGACAAGTGCAGGATGTTATTTATTTTGGTAGCTCTAAACACAATGTTTCCAGTTACACAAAATATTCTATCTTTCAATTAACTCTATACCACGAATGGGTAATGAAAGATCATAAACGAGTTTATCAATTTTGGAATCGTATCTTAGTTTGTCAACTAAGGAGAAAAGATAGGAATAAGTCTCACTCTTCTTACTAGAAAAAGAGACTAAGTTTGTCTTTCGAAGAAAAACAACTTTGTTTACGAATTATGTTGCAATAACACAATTAATCAGAACATAAAAAGTTCAATTCTAGTATTTTCGATAATTACATTTTTAAAAGAATTAACTACCTAATTAATTACTAATTAAGACTAAGATCCATCTTGCAACCCCACTTAATTACCATAGGTCTGACCAGTGTATAAAAAAATAGGACAAGAGGTAAGCGACGAGCGTTAATTGCATAATGCAACTCTTAGATTTATGAGACTGTTTATGGCATTAGTATCAAGTAATAATGTCAAAAGCATGTTTAGTTCTCATCTTATGCCTCAGGTTCAAGGTCTGACCAAGCTAACTCGAAATAAGTCGACCAAGTACGAACGTGTAAAAATAACAAGAGGTCTGACCAGTGAGAAATAATTACCATGGGTTGGAAAGGCCCTTAGGTCTTACCAGAGAAGTCAATCCAAGTGCACGTGTTCATAGTTGGATGGAATAGACTTAAAATTAAAAACAGGTATGCACATATAAATGTGGTAAAATTCGTGTACAAAGAAGCATGCAAAACAACTTTGTAACACTAATTTTAAAAACTTTGGTAATGACACTTTAGTGATCATCATGGTTCACGGTAGCTCCAATCGAACGCACAGGGAGGCAGAGGACCAGGTAAGCGATGAAGCATAACCTAGACATCCTTTCGGTGCAACTTTGCGCACCTCTTTGAACCCCCTTTTGATTTTGTTCTAGTGGGTGAGCCGTACATCCCAAGTGTCCATAGCGTCTAGTTTTTAAATTTTTGAAAACGTGTTTCATATATTAGGTCACTTTATTTTACAAAAACAAATTTTCCACTGATTAAATAGCAGGTCACAATGAGCATGGTATTTAGGCGTGCAAATAAAGACCAATATTAATGTTATGGTTACGATATGTATTATTCCATATTGCATACAATTAGGTGTCAAAGCAAGTAATCTATACATATATATGAGACTAAGAATGCCACATCACTAATGCTTACATGGCACAATAATGTTGACATGGCGCAACATTTGATTAGGTGGAAATGATGACTAGGCACTATTTCCAGTAAATAGTGTAAAAAATTTGTAACTTGCATGATTCGAACACTGGTCTTGACATCCACAAATGAGCAACTCAACCAGTGGATCAATTAACACAATGTGATACAAAATTGCATTCCCTCTCTAATCAATATACAACCATTACTCTGTTTGCATTCAAAGTTTGAAATGCATCAACCAACCAATTTTAAATGGATTGAAAAGGTCAAACACATAACTCCTCTTTAATATTATCTCCAAAAGATCGCCTGTCATATTTACTTTCAAAGAAAAACATTTCATCTAATATTCAATTTCAAAACCAAAATTAGGGTTCTAGCAACAAGATCAGTTCGGCTATTCACCATGCATATTTAAACGCGGACACCAAAACTATGTTCAGTTTTGCTGCCTCCTACAAACACAGATCCATTGGTATATTTTTTTACTACTACTTCACTTTAACCGTATGTTCTAATGTATACTAGGATAGTGATATAGGTTTTGGTTTTGTTTTAAGTGAATTATTGTGTTTAATAAAGTTTCAGATATTGGTTTTTTTTGTGAATTTGTTATGTCGACAACAACAGCATCCTACAACTATAACATATCAATACGTATGAATTTTGATTACTTATTTGTTTAAAAATTTCAAGATTTTGGCAAACCTTTTAATAGTGTGCGATGATGAATTGGTGACGTGTGCGATCAAAGAAGGGTTGGACACATGTCTATGTTCGGTTCACGTTCGATTACACTTTACTGTGAGAATCAAAAAGGTATGTACATGATTTGGGTTAAAATTATTATATTTTGATTTGTTTAATATGTGTGTTTGATTGCTTATTGTTATTATATTTGCTTTTATGAATCCAGCATACCCGCTTTAAGATTGTTTAATTTAGTTATCGAAATTTTTAGTCAAAGAGACATACGATATCAAGCGAACACTTATCACGTCCCTTATCTTACTGTCTTTTCAGGCATACCAGACTAACCGCGTTTGATTTTTCAGACATTGTTATCCGGCATGTGGTCGTACCCTATCCTGAAATTGCCGCACGTAATGCATTGACATCAACATCAGTAACAGACGTCAACAGATGTGGGAGACCATAGGAAGGTAAATTGTCAACTGAACTTTGTAATGTATTTATTTGTTAACGGCTGTATATAACTGATATATAACAGATGTTCGAAAGGATACACAGGAGGCCGAATCATGAATAACAACCCAACCACCAACAGAAGTTGTGACAGACATGCCGTACGGGAGCATAATTCCACCTCCTGCTACTGATGAACTTGCAGATAAACAAAGGCCCAAAGCTGAGACAATGTCTGTGACCATTCGTAAGGAGTTATTTTCAGGTTCAGACGAAGCAGAAATTGGGCCTGAGGCTGAAAATTCCAAACATGATCAGCGGCACAAACGGACCAACACCAGATGCTGAAATGGTTAGTGTGCAGTACGTATAATGCACAAACCTGTAATATGTAAGGAAAAAGGTAGGAGCATCTGTATTGCAATATGTGGAATGCGCTCTAGCGATTAACTGTTAGATCGTAAACTCACATGCTTCACGCTACTAGCCACTGGCCATGCCCTTCTTTGGTAATGAAAAGTGGCCATAATTTTAGTAACTACTAGGATTACGACCATGGCTTATTAGCCCAAAGTAACGTCAGTCGGGCCTTCTTTCATAGTTACATATACGTCGATATTTCCTTTAGGTTTGTGCTGATAGTTTGCCATTGTAATTTTTGCCCCGTGTTTTGGTTTCAGAAGGAGCACTGTCGAATGAAAAGAGCCAGGAATCGACAAGCACCCTATTGAGGTACTGTTAAATGCGACAAGTGTTGTGTAACCGTTAATCCCAATTTTGTTTTGCGTGGTTAATTATAGACTGTATTTCCAGTAACGAGCTACGAACTATTCATGTTAGATGAACTTACGCAATATAGGCCAAAATAAGGTAACCTTCGATGAGTTTATCTCCTCCGCTTCTGCTTACTCACAGCCTGTTATACTTTTGGATTTGTTTAGATATGTGCCTGCTGGGGAAACTTGCACGAATGGGCGTTCGGTAAACTGTCAAAGGCTAGGAAAGCTGCAGAAACATAAACTAGACAAAAGCTGAAGTTGACGGTCTCAAATGTAACACCAAAGGTGTCAACGATATATTTTCCTTCACTATAAGCTTGAATTTCATAAAAGGTGTATAATCTCATAACTTTGAATTTGTCTAGCAGGTCATAGATCCGGCTCCATAACAGATTCAATCATCACCGCCACCTTCCTGTTATCACAAATAATCGAGGGAGAACACGAGGTTTGGACTAGAATGATATAAAAGAGTTGAGCATCCTGTGTCACTCTGTTCATGACCTTCAGCGAAAGCTTGGACAGGAATAAAATTAACTAGCTTTCGGGCCTTAAGAAATATAACTAATTTATACCGCTTAAGCAACTAACCAGTTTTACCATTTAGCCTGATATTTCCATTTAATCTTTATCTTTCATCTATGATCTCTATAAATTTTGTTAACCAATGTGGCTGCTTTACCTTCTATCATAATTATCCAAAAAAGGATAAACCTTTTTCAGCAACCTCATTTAGCCATTTACATATATCTTTGTTTTCTTTTTCACAGAAAATTTGAAGTGATGTTCAATAAACAAGAAGACATGTTCATTAATTCAGCTTAAGGTTGCTGTAAAATGACCTCCTCAAAGCATGTTAACCTCACTATTACAACTTATGTAACGACGGTGAATGTAGTTATTGTACTAACAATAGGAAATCGGTTATTGCATTCATCATTATATATATTCAGAAATGATCATTATGAAGCTCGCATAAATAAGGACCATCCATTTTATCAACTCACTTTTCATTGTTCTTTTTACATATATTAAGTGAACATTTTTCTTTTTTTCTTTACAATTTTTGTGTTTAAGATATTTTCCATTATTCATTATTACGTATGTCCATTTACATTTCGTCAAGCAATGTTATGAAGCGAACCCGCCCATTGGGCGGGTTATGAAGCTAGTAATGCATATACAGGAATCACAAACATACAAGCATAAACATCAATATAAATAACCACATATTGTTCCGAGTTCTCTTGCGAGTCTTCCCCAAACGGAGAACCATAAGACCGTCACTAGGATGTAATACCTAGATCGCCCCATACATCACTTAGAAAAGCAATTGAGTAGGTCTTGTGGCCGGAAAACACATAAAACGCATGGCAATCTCAATTAACAAGTAATAACGCAATTTTATGTATATATAAACCAATATGTAATTCTAATTATCATAATAATTCTAATTAACAATTAATAAATTCAAATTAACTTTTAATTCTAGTTAGCAAGTAATTTTAATTAACATGTAATTCTTAATTAACAATTTAATTTCAATTAACAAAGTAATTTATAATTAACATGTAAATTAAATTCTAATTAACAAATTCATTCCGATTAATAATTAATTCTAATTATCAATATAATTTTAATTTGTGTGTGACTAGTTATTATTTATTAAAAATTGACAAGTATTGCATGTAATTGTCAAAATTAAAATAAAAAAAAATAACTAAACTAGGTTTTATGCAGCCTTTTAAAACATGTTTATTAATTCAGAAACGTATAACCCATAATCGCAAAAACGAGTTGACTTGTGATGCCATTGTTGGGATTTTAGAACTACGTTAATCATTAACTACTATGAGTACGCAGCGGATAAGGATCTAGTAATCACAATTAGGTTAGCCACGTAATTAATAAACAATTAATTCATACAATAATTAATTAATAAAAGGATAAAAGAAAGCCTAACCTTGCTTGGTTATTAGAACGCAAGTCTAACGGACAATAAAACCAATACGAAACTAAGCACCTAAAATAGATGCCTCAATGAGTATCACACACAAACACTTAAACCAAGTACGTTCAATAAATGCTAGTCGAGAACGTTTAAACCAATCAACCCCTTGAATACTTGAATTGTCACGAACATAGAAAACCAAAAATTAGTCTTCTACTTATTGTTCGAGATACACAGCTTGTCCAATAACCATTAGTCTTCTATAACCCAAGAACAAAAACAATTAAAACCCTTTAACTTGGATGTCAGATTCTACATGGAATACAACCAAGTTATATGAACATTAAACCCTTAAATAACTCTTGAATATAATATGCAAGTAAAAGGTTTAATTGACTATAAGATAAAACCAATCTGCAATGAATGTTAGATTTTTTTAGCTTCTGACATAGTGAATTCGGTATTAAGGTTTTAAAAAATAAGATTGAATTTATGAATTGCATGCAAAAAACACAACCCTTGGACGAATATATATATTCTCCAAAACTTATTTTCCAAGCAAAAACCCAATCCTTGTTTCTTTCTATCTCTGTAGCCCATTACATAATTGCAAACGCCCCAATGATTAGAACCGGTCATGGGCTTAAACAATTATTAATCGGACCTAGAGTTTAAAACGGGCCAAGTATACATTCAAGTAATAAAACGTTCATCACGTATTCTCGTGTTTAACGTGTGTGCCCCCATCGGCTCACACACTTCTAGTCATTTACGTGTGTTTATAACTCCCACAAACCAACATATACGAGTATCTATTTACTTATAAAATTATTTAATAGGTGCAATTTTAGCATGTGAAATAAACTTTTGTTATTATTATTACTAGCTTTACACTTTTATTTACTTTTATTATAGTCTTACTTTCAAGCGTTTATGGCTTATTTTACTGTTTTCCATTAATTTTATTCGGATCTAGTTTATTCTATAAGAGAATATGTATTTCTATAAGATGTCACAACATTTTTTTTAATCTCTTTGATAATAAATGTAAAAAAAGTGACAATCATATCTAGCTTATTGTATAAGAAAATATGTATTTCTTTAAACCTCATGTTTAATTTCTTTGATATCTAACTGTGGCAAAAATAACAAGTTGAATGGATGACGAATATAACTTAAAAGATTTTAAATCTAAGGGATGTTTTAATAAGCTTAGGAAGTGTTTGTTTAGGGTTGTCCCGTAAATTTTGAAGACAATTTGACACCAATACAAGCAAATTTTAGTTGGATTATAAAGAAGCCGTAAGTATAAACAATCATAGAAATAAGCATATCACAATATGCTAATCTATATTTTCAGTGGAAATCTATCTCTCAAAATATCAGTACGATTGCATAATGTTAATTATTGAATCCTATCTATACTACATTATAAAGCATTTGGGACATTCCTAAAAAGGAATGCTTAAAAAATTAAGATTCAACACTTGCTAATAATGGCAAATTTTAATAAGTACATCTATAATAGCATTTGTTGCAACACTTTAAAGCACTTTTTTTAGACATGTTTTTAAAAAAATAATAAAAAACAACAAAGTAATTTAATATAAGAAAAAAAACGTCCATAATATTAAATACCTAATAAATGTTATTTTTAAAACACCCCTAATATGAAAAATACTTGTTATTATACATATTGTACAAACTAATAAAACACACAAATCTTCATGCAATTTATATGTAAACAAGTTCATGGTACATATGTTTTTAAAAAAACGACCGGGCCAACGGGTCAACCGGGAACTGGAGTCACCACCGGTTCGCCTAGCCCATAAAAGTCGTCCGAAAATGATATTGTTAAATCAATAGAGTTTAAAAATGCATACTAAAATACAATGTTTAAAAATATTATTAAATCGTAAGAGTGTGTTAGGACCGTATGTATGGAAGATTTGGTGATTCGGGAGGTCTTGGAAGATGGAAAAAAGCCATCTTCAAGTTAGAGAGAGAAACTAGAGAGAGAAGGGAGAAACTAGTGTGTTTTATTAATGAAAGGTGAAAGATACACTAATGAGACTCACCCATCCATGGAAGTATGGAGGGGTATTTATAGCCAAGCACATACATAACTATTAAACTATGACATAACTAGTCCTTGTGTTTGGCAAAATAAGATAGATAATGTAATCCCGTAATGTCGTTCCATTTACGTGTTAGGAGCGATTCCAACAATCTTCCCCCAATGGGACGACATAAGGGATTACTTACAACATTTCCTACAAGTATAAAAAACAAATAAAGAAAGATCTTCATAAGCTCTTCAAATGCTGAGGAAGATGAAAGTTTACGCTCTTTGTCTTCTTCTTGTACCTCGACTTGAGAACTGTCTTCTTTACTTGTAGGAAAATGATGTAATATGCAAGAATTGGATTAACTTCCCCCCAATTCATGCCGCATGTCTTCGCAGACTTCTCCGTACACTCTTTTTTGGCGAAGTTTATGAATCAACTTCCCCCCAAACTGACAACCGTCTTCAGCAGATTCGAAACTTTGATGTAGTGAACATTTCCTCTAACTTTTGAAATTTTCAGTACGCAGCGGAATTTGTAGATGAGCAGTAAACCACACAAGGTAAATCTGTCTTGTTGCGGAAAATCCGTTCGGGGGTAACATGCAAGAAATCAACAAGATCTTCTCACTTATGTAGATGCTTCACACCAAACAAACCACGAATAACGAAATGAAACGACTTCCCCTGAATGTTGCGGTCTATCGGAATAATAGTTACCTGTGAATCTGCAATTACTCGATAAAATGACCGTGTGTGAGGCATCATAACATCCTATTTAGGTAACTTCACACACGATAACTCTGTGAAAGTGATACGATAACACCAAAGTGAGACGTTTGAACCACAGATCGTCTCATTTCTTCCCCCTGATTGAAGAAATTCATGAAAGGAGAGGGTTTTCATAAAAAAATACAAAAACATCAAAGGAAGCAGACACCACCTATACTCTCTTCCCCCCGATGTTTTCATTGAATCAGAATCATACACCACGTATGTTGATGATGAATTGAAGACATCGAAACCATGTATGTTCAAGTAGTCGAACAATTGTGAAGTACCATAAATATCATGTGAGAATCAATTGCTGATAAGACTTCTCTACTCGTGTATACACTTCTCAGCTAACTCTTTACCGACCCCATTATCATTCTGACGGATTTTTGTAGTGACTACTGATGGATAAAACCCAATATGACGAACTTGAGACTGAAGTAGTATAACCCGAACTTGTGACTTAAACTTGCACTATTGTCAGACGAAGAACCCTTTTTCTTAACTCCATCTAAAAAAGGTAAACTTAAAGTTTCTCAAATTATCCACACCTTAGTGTGACACTTGAGCACAACAACGTAACTCCTTAAAAGTGATAGTTATAAGCTGTGAGCACAACAACGTAACTCCTTACATCAAGTTCAACTAGATAACTCAAGTCTTAGTCATTCGAAACGGTTAAAGCTCGAACAAGGATCTCGAAGAATCATGCATCCAACCAACCCCGATATCTTCAAATACTAAGTACATGTACCGGTGATATCCCACTTCAACCTCAAATAAATAATAAAGAATTAACTCCGTAATCACATCTTGCGGTTAAATTCCCAAATCTAGCCTTCATTAACGGTTTAAATGAACTTGATAATGGTTTCTCGATCTTGTCAAAATTGTATCCTCGTGAAATTGGTAATACCAAAATACCTCATTCATCAAATGTTATCAATAATGTTATACCTAACATTAAATTTAGATAACATGTATTGATAGTTTTAGTGTACCCGATCCATCAGACCAAATTAATATAAGCATAATATACTGTAGTCCATTTAAGATCCAACTTTGTGAGGCCCAAAAAAATAACAATTGAAGCCCACCACCGAAATAAAACACCTTCGGCCCACAAATGGTTTCATCCGATCCAGTCATAGAAAAACTATCAATCAAATCTTAACCCTAAGTGAGACTGGGTATAAAAGACACATATAACATATGTTTAACCCTAATCACAAAACATCACCGCCCCCAATCTTGTGACAAAGAGGACGCAGCTACATCTTTTCCAAAACAAAACAAAAAACACAGCCTTTATCTCATCACAAACCCATATAAGCAACACCATTCGCCTCCTACTGAGAAGATAAAAATGAAACAACCAAACACTCATCCCAAGCCCTTTGTAATTAAGTGATAAAGATTGATGCTTCAAGATCCTAGGATGGGTCTCGGGTAGGTTTCTATTTTCCGTTTCTTTTTGTTTGTGTGGTTTTGAACGAACCAAGATAAGATGGTAACAATATTGTTATTCTCCTTATCTTTTTGTGTCGGATAAATAATGAAGCTATGCTTCAAAATTTCGGATCAGTGAAGATTTTTTCGTGTGAGCCTATCAATGGTTTTGATGTTTCTTTTACTAGCACGAAAGAGAAAATCTGAGATTCCTGTTTTGTTGTACGGATTAGGTTTAGTGATGGTTTGATGTTGTGATTATGAATGGTTAAAAGTTTTGGCAGTGGTCAAGTTGAGTCTAAAGATGGTTAAGTGATTGAGGTCGAGTTAAGATTGAGATATTGGTATTTGGTTTTTGAGTCAAGGTCAAAGGTCTAGTCTTCTTTTTCATCATTTCTGTTCGTCTTACGCGTAAAGATAGTTTAAAAATCTTATGCGTAAACCAAGATTTTCTTATTCGTAGAATAGACATACGCGTAATCCTTTTGCTTATGCGTAACTTTGGTTAGGCGTAAACCCAGATTCTTAAGCGTAAGCCTAGGTTTATGCGTAAAAGCATACGCGTAACAATTTCTTACGCATAACTTCACAGTTATGCGTAAATATCTCTAAAGATGCTCCTTATGCGTAAAAATAGGGTTTTGACTCTTTGACTTTTTTCCGGCGACTTTTTCCGACCATAATCCGTTCATCTTCAATAGACACCCAGAAAGAAAAAGCATAAGAGACCTTTATGTTGACCCGTTTGACCAATAGAAACATATAGACTTATCACGAGATGGATAAAAAAAATTATACTGAGTAAAGAAAATGAATAAAAAAACTGTTGAGACAAAGCAGTTTTATGAATATTCATCTTTACCATAACACCTTTTGACCATAAAATACAAGTAAACTTGTAAAAAATCTGTTAAAAACTAAAAAATATGTGAAAGGTTGAAACTTTTTTTAAAAACAGATTTTTAGACAAGAATATGACAAGATACATCACCAAAATCAACCATGATAACAAACCAACCTCGCTCTTGATACCAATGTTAGGACCGTATGTATGGAAGATTTGGTGATTCGGGAGGTCTTGGAAGATGGAAAAAAGCCATCTTCAAGTTAGAGAGAGAAACTAGAGAGAGAAGGGAGAAACTAGTGTGATTTATTAATGAAAGGTGAAAGATACACTAATGAGACTCACCCCTCCATGGAAGTATGGAGGGGTATTTATAGCCAAGCACATACATAACTATTAAACTATGACATAACTAGTCCTTGTGTTTGGCTAAATAAGATAGATAATGTAATCCCGTAATGTCGTTCCATTTACGCGTTAGGAGCGATTCCAACAGAGTCCCTCAAGAATCAACATATGCGCCTCTTGGAATTTTTTTTAATAAAACTTACCGTAAAAACTAAAAACTTTGTTTTATAAAAATCGGACGATTTTTTCAAAGCAAATGATGCAAAGGTGCAAAGTCCTAATTATATGATTATACACATTTACACATATCTATATCTATACTACATTATAAAGCATTTGGGACATTACTAAAAAGGAAGACATAAAAAACTAAGATTCAACACTTGCTAATATTGACAAATTTTAATAAGTACATCTATAATAGCATTTGTTGCAACATTTTAAAGCACTTTTTTTAGACATGTTTTTAAAAAAATAATAAAAAACAATAAAGTAATTTAATATAAGAAAAAAAACGTCCATAATAATAAATACCTAATAAATGTTATTTTTAAAACACCCCTAATATGAAAAATACTTGTTATTATAAATATTGCACAAACTAATAAAACACACAAATCTTCATGCAATTTATATGTAAACAAGTTCATGGTACATATGGTTTTAAAAAACAGACCGGGCCAACGGGTCAACCGGGAACCAGAGTCACTACCGGTTCGCCTAGCCCATAAAACTCGTCCGAAAACGATATTGTTAAATCAATAGAGTTTTAAAATGCATACTAAAATACAGTGTTCAAAAAATATTATTAAATCGCAAGAGTGCCTCGAGAATCAACATATGCGCCTCTTGGAATTTTTTTAATAAAATTTACCGTAAAAACTAAAAACTTTGTTTTATAAAAATCGGACGATTTTTTCAAAGCAAAGGATGCAAAGGTGCAAAGTCCTAATTATATGATTATACACATTTACACATATATATATATATCTATACTACATTATAAAGCATTTGGGACATTCCTAAAAAGGAAGGCTTAAAAAATTAAGATTCAACACTTGCTAATAATGGCAAATTTTAATAAGTACATCTATAATAGCATTTGTTGCAATACTTTAAAACACTTTTTTTAGACATGTTTTTAAAAAATATAATAAAAAACAACAAAGTAATTTAATATAAGAAAAAAAATGTCCATAATACTAAATACCTAATAAATGTTATTTTTAAAACACCCCTAATATGAAAAATACTTGTTATTATACATATTGTACAAACTAATAAAACACACAGATCTTCATGCAATTTATATGTCAACAAGTTCATGGTACATATTGTTTTAAAAAACAGACCGGGCCAACGGGTCAACCGGGAACCGGAGTCACCACCGGTTCGCCTACCCATAAGAGTCGTCCGAAAACGATATTGTTAAATCAATAGAGTTTAAAAATGTATACTAAAATAAAATGTTCAAAAAATATTATTAAATCGCAAGAGTGCCTCGAGAATCAACATATGCGCCTCATGGAATTTTTTTAATAAAACTTACCGTAAAAACTAAAAACTTTGTTTTATAAAAATCGGACGATTTTTTCAAAGCAAAGGATGCAAAGGTGCAAAGTCCTAATTATATGATTATACACATTTACACATATCTATATCTATACTACATTATAAAGCATTTGGAACATTCCTAAAAAGGAATGCGTAAAAAATTAAGATTCAACACTTGTTAATAATAGAAAATTTTAATAAGTACATCTATAATAGCATTTGTTGCAATACTTTAAAACACTTTTTTTAGACATGTTTTTAAAAAATATAATAAAAAACAACAAAGTAATTTAATATAAGGAAAAAAAAACGTCCATAATAATAAATACCTAATAAATGTTATTTTTAAAACACCCCTATTATGAAAAATACTTGTTATTATACATATTGTACAAACTAATAAAACACACAAATCTTCATGCAATTTATATGTAAACAAGTTCATGGTACATATGGTTTTAAAAAACGGACCGGGCCAACGGGTCAACCGGGAACCGGAGTCACCACCGGTTCGCCTACCCATAAGAGTCGTTCGAAAACGATATTGTTAAATCAATAGAGTTTAAAAATGCATACTAAAATACAATGTTCAAAAAATATTATTAAATCGTAAGAGTGCCTCGAGAATCTACATATGCGCCTCTTGAAATTTTTTAAACAAAACTTACCATAAAAACTAAAAACTTTGTTTTATAAAAATCGGGCGATTTTTCAAACCAAAGGATGCAAAGGTGCAAAATCCTAATTATATGATTATACACATTTACACATATATATATCTATACTACATTATAAAGCATTTGAGACATTCCTTAAAAGGAAGACTTAAAAAATTAAGATTCAACACTTGCTAATAATGGCAAATTTTAATAAGTACATCTATTATAGCATTTGTTGCAACACTTTAAAGCACTTTTTTTAGATATGTTTTTAAAAAAAATAATAAAGAGCAACAAAGTAATTTAATATAAGAAAAAAAAAACGTCTATAATAATAAATATCTAATAAATGTTAACCGGGAACCGGAGTCACCACCGGTTCGCCTAGCCCATAAAAGTCGTCCGAAAACGATATTGTTAAATCAATAGAGTTTTAAAATGCATACTAAAATACAATGTTCAAAAAATATTATTAAATCGCAAGAGTGCCTCGAGAATCAACATATGCGCCTCTTGGAATTTTTTTAATAAAACTTACCGTAAAAACTAAAAACTTTGTTTTATAAAAATCGTGTGATTTTTTCAAAGCAAAGGATGCAAAGGTGCAAAGTCCTAATTATATGATTATACACATTTACACATATATATATATATATATATATATATATATATATATATACTACATTATAAAGCATTTGGGACATTCCTAAAAAGGAAGGCTTAAAAAGTTAAGATTCAACACTTGCTAATAATGGCAAATTTTAATAAGTACATCTATAATAGCATTTGTTACAAAACTTTAGAGCACTTTTTTTAGACATGTTTAAAAAAAAAAAAAAAAAAGTAATTTAATATAAGAAAAAAAAAGGGCAAATCACCTAGAAATGTAGTTAACTTGCCACTTTTTTCCATTGTATGTATCATTCTTTTTTTTTTCTCATTCTGTCAATAAACTTCTATCGTTAGTCCTTTGTGTGTACCCGTTACCAAAAAAACATGCATCGTTAGTCCTTTATGCTAACGACCGTTAATAAATACCTTAAAATTTGGTTATCTTACGCTAAACTTGCGTCGTTGGTCCTTTATAGTAACAATCGGTAAAAAATAACTTAAAATTTGGTTTTCTTACGTTTCCGTCCGTTTTTTTTCACGTTTTCGTACGTTTTACACGTTTTCGTTCGTTTTAACACGCATTCGTCCGTTTTTCCGCGTTTTTACACGTTTTCATTTGTTTTTACACGTTTTCGTCTGTTTTTTCACTTTTCTTCTGTTTTTCCCCGTTTTTTCACGTTTTTGCACATTTTCATTCGCTTTTACACGTATTTGTCCGTTTTACGCGTTTTCTTCCGTTTTTCACATTTTCATGCGTTTTTACGTTTTCATCCGTTTTAACGATTTTCGTCCGTTTATGCACGCTTTCATCCCTTCTTACACGTTTTCATCCGTTCTAACACGTTTTCGTCCGTTTTTTCACGTTTTCATCCGTTTTTACATGTCTTCATCCGTTTTCGTCCGTTTTCCGCGTTTCGTTCGTCTTTACGTTTTGGTCCGTTTTAACACGCTTTCATCGTTTTTCGCGTTTTCATCCGTTTTACGTTTACATCCGTTTTGCGCGTTTTCATCCGTTTTCCGTTTTCATCCGTTTTAACACGTTTTCATCCGTTTTTACACGTTTTTGTCCGTTTTTCACGTTTTCGTCCGTCTTTACACGTTTTGGTCCGTTTTAACACGCTTTTAAGTTTTCTCACGTTTTCATCCGTTTTTACACGTTTACATCCGTTTTTGCAAAACGTGTAAAAACGTGTAAAAACGGATGAAGACATGTAAAAACGGATGTAAACGTGTAAAAACGGATGAAAACGTGAGAAAACTTACGAAAGCGTGTTAAAACGGACCAAAACGTGTAAAGACGGACGAAAACGTGAAAAACGGATGAAAACGTGTTAAAACGGATGAAAACGTGAAAAACGGATGAAAACGTGCAAAAACATGCAAAAACGGATGTAAACGTGTAAAACGGATGAAAACGTGAGAAAACTTACGAAAGCGTGTTCAAACGGACCAAAACGTGTAAAGACGGAGCGTGTAAAGCGGATGAAAACGCGTGTTAAAACGGATGAAACGTGAAAAACGGATGAAAACGTGCAAAAATGGATGTAGCGTGTAAAACGGATGAAAACGCGGAATAAAGCGTGTTAAACGGACCAAAACGTGTAAAAGGACGAAAGCGTGAAAGCGAGCGTGTAAAAACGGATGAAGACATGTAAAAACGGATGAAAACGTGAAAAAACGGACGAAAACGTGTAAAAACGGACGAATACGTGTAAAAGCGAATGAAAGCGTGCAAAAACGGACGAAAATGTGTTAAAACGGATGAAAACGTGTAAAAACACATGAAAATGTGAAAAACGAGGAAAAGCGTGTAAAGCAACGAATACGTGTAAAAGCGAATGAAAATGTGCAAAAACGTGTAAAGCGTGAAAAAGCGAATGAAACGGGGAAAAGCGAAGAAAAGTGAAAAAGCAGACGAAGCGGTAAAACGAATGAAAGCGTGTAAAACCGATAAAAACGTGAAAAAAGGACGAATGCGTGTTAAACGAACGAAAGCGTGTAAAGCGTGAAAAAAACGGAAGCGTAGAAAACCAAATTTTAAGTTATTTTTTACCGATTGTTACTATAAAGGACCAACGACGCAAGTTTAGCGTAAGATACCCAAATTTTAAGTTATTTATTAACGGTCGTTAGCATAAAGGACTAACGATGCATGTTTTTTTGGTAACGGGTACACACAAAGGACTAACGATAGAAGTTTATTGACAGAATGAGAAAAAAAAAAGAATGCTACATACAATGGAAAAAAGTGACAAGTTAACTACATTTCTAGGTGATTTGCCCAAAAAAAAAACATCCATAAGAATAAATACCTAATAAATGTTATTTTTAAAACACCCCTAATATGAAAAATACTTGTTATTATACATATTGTACAAACTAATAAAACACACAAATCTTCATACAATTTATATGTAAACAAGTTCATGGTACATATGGTTTTAAAAAACGGACCGGGCCAACGGGTCAACCGGGAACCGGAGTCACCACCGGTTCGGCTAGCCCAAAAAAGTCGTCCGAAAACGATATTGTTAAATCAATAGAGTTTAAAAATGCATACTAAAATACAAGGTCGCTGTAGAGAGAAAGCTGACGTGCCTCGAGAATCAACATATGCGCCTCTTGGAATTTTTTTAATAAAACTTACTGTAAAAACTAAAAACTTTGTTTTATAAAAATCGGACGATTTTTTCAAAGCAAATGATGCAAAGATCTAATTATATATATATATATATATATATACATATACATATATATATATATATATATATATATATATATAGATTATATATATATGTATATTTCAATATTAATAATTATACTCTTTAAAGTAACCCATTTGATTTATTGATAACTTCTTTTTACTTTATCTTTATAAGTAATCTTTTACTTGTATCATCCATCTATGTGTGACAAATTTAACATACATTATTTTTGAGAACTAAATTTTCTTAGTATAATGTAAGTGATTTTTAAAAGTCACTATGATGTTATTATTTATTGATAACTTATGACTACGGGCTATTGTTAACTACTTTTATCTCATACCTTTACAATATACCTACTACCAACTCATTATTGTCACCACATAACGTGGATAATCTACAATTTTTATATGAAAATTTTTGTTATTGCATAACAGTATTTAAAACTAAAATTATCGTCGTCCGTATATCTAGTGTATTGTGAAATATAGATCTAAAAACAATTTCGCTGAATATTTTAATTGTATAGCGCCCGTCGCTGCAACGCACGGGTACCCTGCTAGTAAATATTAATTCAAATATAAAAATTATCACATATTATTAAACTCTATGAGTAGTCACAATTTATATTATAACGTCTAAAAGACATTGAAGATGGAAACAAATGCGAGTACTAAACCAAAACGAACATTGAATAAAGAAAATAGATTCACGTGCTTTACCAGGCAAGAACATGATGTTATAACATACAAAAGCTGCATCTTTTTGTTTGTTATTTATTTTGTGGTCTCAACTTTTGTGTTCTACTTTCTTCGGTTTTTTCAACTATTTTCCATTTATATCACTCCAATTTAGCATATTGACTAAACTTAAGCTTAAGAATTTATGCATGATAAACAACTTACTCTGTTTTTTAGATGTTCTAAGACGTCTTTAGCAATGGTTTATATTTTTATATGCAAAAGCCACAACGAATCCCATTATACAAGAAGCTGGGTTAGCTAATTCTTTGGCCAAAATTAAAAATGTAAAGTGAAATGTGTTACTTGGTTTTAAACAATATAAACGTCATCGAATCTATTTTGTTTTAGAGTTTAACAAACAGTCAAATAGTATAAGACTTTAAGGTATATTTATTAACCAACATGCGATTTTTTAATCAACCTAATCATAATATCCAAGTAACCTGCTACTAATGTATGCATAATTTTCTTGTACGAGTATCACTTACATAAAAGATATTAAGTTACAAATAAAATGTTAATCTCAATCTGACATGTTGCCATGTAATTCCGTGTTACATGGAATGTCATTTACATATCTTTGGTCACAAAATAAATCTATCATAATTTTCTTGTGCGAGATAACAATGACATTGTGGTGAGATGAACGTGAGGAGTGCGTGTTTGGGTTGAGTTGGCACGGTAATGACTCGGTGAAGGATGATAAGGAGAATGAAGCGGAGCAATGACAATGTGGTGAAATGAGGTGTTCAAGTCACATGAAACAAAAGTTTGAAGAACCACATGAGTTTATCCCACATAAATGATCGAACAAAGACTTGAGCATTTTATATTTTGAATTATTGACATATTAAACATAATTCAATATAGTATGTTGAAAGGTTTTTATTATAAATCTCTCCAACATTGTCACAATGGATTTTTAATTTGCTTTAAGTTTTATTGTTTTCTTCATTTATATCGTAGTTAGAATTTTTTTTTTATATATATTCAAGTTACAATATAGCTTAATGAATTTCAAAACATAACGTTTTCATACGATTCATATTTAATCTCTTAGATATAACTAGTTATAACATATTACGAGGCAAATGTTAGGAGTGTCATAGAAAAAAATCTTTACACACATGAACTTGATTTTGTTGTTATCGACGTTAAACGTACATTAAATAGTCAATTGATGAAAAAGAACACAAAAACAAATGAACAAAGTTCATGACAAGTCAACGACTTCTTTTAAAATCATGTATACATTAGAAAGCTCGTAGTCGTAGTCTAGTTATATTATTAAGTAGTTTGTTTTGTAACACCGTGGAGGACGGACGGGTCTTTACCCACTGTATGCCTGATCCACAGCCCGTAGGTGGCGTTTGTTTGTAAGAAATTATAAATACCCTTTACCTCCCAAGGAAGAGGGTTGGAGCTTCAATACCATTTTTCTTTGTTTCACATAGTTCCCAACTCTCTTCCCTTTCTCTCTCTATACATACTTGAACGCCCCACTTTGATCATGGTTTAGTGTGATTGTGAAATCCTATATCCTACAATTGGTATCAAGAGCCATGGTTTGATCAGTCATCTTTCATGCTCTTTGTTTTGGTGGATTTCATAAGATTTTTGGGGTATTAAGTGTTTAGAAGAGTTTGATTCATTTGGACTAATTCTAGTGTTAAAGTTTGAATTTTGCTTGTACTTTTGTGTTTAGGATCATCATATGTGTTTTTGTTTTGAATTGGAAGGCTTAAATCTTTGTGGTTTGGTTGTTTTTGATTGATAAAGTGGTTATTTTTGAACTTTGTACAAAGCGAGTTGAGTCTCGGATATTTATTTCTTCGAAGCGAGTTGCTTTGTTACTGGATGCGAGTTGTTATATGCGACTTGGCTATTTAGCGAGTTAAGCTTTCAAGCGACTTGGTGGTTAAGCGAGTTGTGTCTGTTTGCGACTTGCTATTAAGCGAGTTGATTCTTAAAGTGACTTGTTTCATTAAGCGAGTTGATTGTGTTGCGAGTTGATACTAAAGCGAGTTGGCTATTTAGCGACTTGTTTCATTAAGCGAGTTGATTGTGTTGCGAGTTGATACTAATGCGAGTTGGCTATTTAGCGAGTTGATTCCTTAAGCGACTTGTCTCTTTGAGCGAGTTGATTGTTTAGCGAGTTGATAACTAAGCGAGTTGAGTGTTTAGCTACTTGTCTATTGAGACGTGTTACTTCTTCGTGATACATTCTTACGGTTGTTCTTTTGGTTTAGTAAAATCCAGTGAAAGAATCAATTTCCCGGTTTAATCAAAGAATAGTAAAATCCCGTAGAACTTGTAATCATGGCAAACATCGTTCCTACTGTTGTTTCTTCCGTAGGCGAGGACGTTCAAGCAGAAGGGTCAGATACACGTCCACCTATGCTTGACAGAACTGATTATGACTCATGGGCACAACGAATCCGATTGTACTGTTTGGGAAAAGAAAACGGAGTCAACATACTCAAGTCAATCGATGAAGGACCTTATCAAATTGAGACTACAAGAGACATAATTGATACTGCTGCTGATGGAACAATGATCTTTGGATTAGACAGACCAAAGACGTATGATGAGCTTAATGATAAGGAGAAAAAGAGATTCGATGCTGACATCGGGGCTTCCAACATTATACTTCAGGGTCTTCCAAAGGATATCTACAAGCTCATCAATCACAACAAGAAGCTAAGGCAGTCTGGGATAGTGTCAAGATGCTTCTCTCTGGGTCTGAGTTAACTAAGGAAGACAGAGAATCACAACTGTATGATGAATTTGAGAACTTCAAGATGAAATCAGATGAGAGTGTCTATGACTACTACGTGAGATTCCATAAGCTTGTGAATGACATGAGGAACATCAAAATAACTACGCCTAACATTCAGCTGAATTCAAAGTTTGTAAACAACATGAATCCCGAGTGGCACAAATTTGTCACTTCTGTGAAGCTAACCAAAGGACTAAAGAATACAAACTATGAGCAATTGTATGCATTTCTTCTTCAGAATGAGAGGCATGCTATGTTTGAGAAAAGGATTCTGGATCAGTTCAAAACCAATCAGGGAGAATCAAGCTCACCAAATGATTCTATAGCTTTCTACACCAATGTTGGAATTACCACCAAAGCTTCTCAAGTTATACCCATGGGTAATGGTAATCACAAACTCATTCCCGATCCAATGTTCAAACAAGCTGATGCTGATACAGCCATGTGAAACTTCATTAATCAACTGGCTCTCATGATTAGTCAAAACATGAACTCTCTCCCACACACCAACAAAAACCTCAGAACAGCATCCAATCCACACAATCAAGCCACTGTTAGAGATGGGAAGGTTATGGTGCAGCCAATTCAAGAAAGGCAGTACGAACAAGGAAGAGGTGGAGCTGGTAGAGGATATGTGGCAAATCCGAACAGGGGAAGGAATGGAAATCAGGGACAAGCAAAGCCGATAAAGTGCTACTACTGTGGAGGAGAGGGACATATTGCAAGGAATTGCACATCGCCTAAACGCCCTCAGAATACTGAGTACTTCAGGTATAAGATGTTGCTTGTGCAAGCTCAGGATAATTGAGCAGCTTTGGATGAAGAGGAGTTATTTTTTCTTGCTGAAGGCAATGCCAAGACCTATGATGCAGATGTGGATGAGCAGCCAATTCAGGAGATAGGTCACAATCATCGGAATGCCTTCCAAGTCGCATGTGATGCATACGACTCGGCGTCGATGATGAACCTCGCACACAAAATTTCATGGCTAGAATTTCTCCAATGGTCTCTCCTAAGGTCTCATCATCACAGCAAGCTGGTCCATCCAAAGAATCAATCATCTCAGAGGTATTAAAACTATATGATGAAGTTGGTGAGCAAAACACGCATAATAAAGTACAATCTCTTGAAACTTATGAATGAGATATTGATAATCAGGGAAATGACAATATTGTCCCATATGATCAATATGTGAAGCAAAGTGAAAGTGAGGTTGTACCAAGTAATGCATCTTCTGCAGTCAATGATGACTGTGCTTTTGATGAATACACTGCATGTACCCCTGATGATTCTGTTATCTCTGAACTGAATGCCTATAAAGAACAAGTTGCTATTTATGAACAACGTGCTAAGTTTGAGTTAACCACACGTGAGCAGGAAATGGATGACCAAATGCGTACAATTATTAGAAAAAGTAATTTTAGAGAAGAAGTATTAAAAGAAGAGTTAAACTCCTTACAAGAAAAGCTTTCTAAAACTGCTAAGCAAAAACAAGAACTTCAAGAAAATGTGAAAATGCTTAAGCAAGAATTCAATGCTAAGGAATCAAAACTTTTGAATGAGTTTTCCAATCTAAAAACTTTGAAAAACAAGCTTGAAAATAAGTTGTACGTACAAAGGAACACTATTCAGACTGCTCACTTGATCACTAAGCATAGAGTCTTAAGCGATAAGCATAGCATTCCCCTTGTTGAGGAACCAAATCCTGAGGTCAGTAAAAAGGCTAGAACTGCTCATAAGGTAATTTATGATGGCAATGAAATCCTTAAGCCTAGACAGAAACCTAGTTGCGTTGAGTGCACTGAGGAAGATAAGAAATCAGATGAAGTCACTAGGGAAAAGATGAACAAGAAACTAGATGATCCTAAATGTAAAGAGAAGAAAATAACTATCAAACTCCATGATTACAAAAAGGAGAATTGGGTTTCATTGGCCTCAAACATTGTTAACACCTGAACAAGTGTTCTGGAAAAAGGATCTAGATAAACAAAAAGCAGAGAATCTTGTTGTAACAAACCCCCCTCTTAGGAAAATGCCTTCAGCTACTGTGTATCCTCCTAATACACCAATGCATCTAGTCCCTAGAACTATTGCCACTAAAAGCAAGACCTTAACCAGTCAATATGTCATCTTTCAATTATTTGTTGATTTTGAGAAAACGTGTAAGAAAAGGATCACACCCACTGGGATAACTGAAGGGGAAAGGGGTTTTGAGCAAACTAAAGAATGCTATTTAACTGAGGTCATGCCTTTCTTTAAACAACTAAAAGATCAATTTGAGAGTCTTAAAAAGGGGAAGGATTCAGATATTAAAGAAATGGAAAGGGAATTTGATGCAATGATAGTTGAGGTTAGTGACTATGAGCATGAATTAAAATATAATGAGATTGAGAGGAAGAACTTGCATACATTAAATGAGAATCTTATTTCTGAATGTATTGCTCAAGATGTGTTTTACACTGCTATGAATCACTCCATTACTGCTTCTCGATTTCATGAATTATCTATTGCATTGAAAGTTTCCCATGATCGTGTCATTGAGCTTGAAAACAAAAACTCAGAACTTAGTGAGAAAATTGATCGAGATGATCACGATAATTTGGTAAAACATCTTTCTAAACTAGAAGTTGAACATTTTGATTTGCAACTAAAATATCAACATCTTAAAGAAAATGTTAAAACCTCGAAATATCAAGACATCCTCGGATATTCCGAGTTTGATCGATTTTGATAAATAAACGTGATGAAGCATTCAAGCTCATTGTTGCACGATCAGAAAGTTGAAAGCCTAAATCTCTCAATTAAAGGGTGAAAAGAACAATGTAACTGGCTCTCAAATGCCTCCTCCTTTAGATTCTCAGTATTCTTAAACTTTTCATCTTCAAAACATAGTAAATGCTTTACAAAAGGAAAACGAAAGCTTTCTAGAAGAAAATGAAAAAGTTAAACGTCACTTTAAAGAGTTATATGATTCAATGAAAGTCACTCGTGACAAAAACAACGAAAAATAACTTCTTTACAAAAGGAAATTGAGAATCGGGGTCGGGAAAAGGAAAGCGCCACTTGTTTTTAATGAGAATGTCGCTCAAAGTCATCCTCATACCAAGCAAATATCTGTATCTGTTAAATACATTCTTCCTCATCTTAGGAATAATGAACTTGTGTTTCATAACTATTGTGCTCACCTTAAGGATAGTCTAGAATGTCTCCGTGAGATTGTGGAAGATGATTTCATAAATAAGCCTCTTGATAGAGAAATTAGGTTTGCTTGCATTCAGGCCAAACGATCTCAGAAACTGCTTGAATGTTTAATTGCAACATGTCCTAAATCCTTAGGTGCGAAAGGTAAAGCTGTGATGCCTTGTTCTATGCCTAGTGCCAAGCATACAAACCATTCCATACCCAGTTTTAAGAAAGTGAACACTAATATGCCTTCTAGTAGTTCAGATCCTTGCACATCTAGTTCAGGAATGCAAAAGGTAGATCAACCAACTAATTTTCCCATAATTTCCTCTACAGGAGTAATCAGTGACATTAAAGCAAGCGGGTCAAAGCCTCCAGGTAATACCAAGCAAGATAGGACCTCGCAAGCTATGAATGCACATTGGAAGAGAATAGAAGACCAACCTAGGAACTTTAAGTTTGAGTTGAATAAAACGAATCGTGTTGATTCTAGTATTAGCCATAGGCGTACTGTAATTAATTCGAATTCTACTACTATCAAAACCATGTAATGATGTGCTTGAATTAAGCATTACTAATCATGAATGTAGTGTGAATGTTTTGTCTAATGTTGTCAAATGCCCAGTTAAAATTGTTAATGCAAAAATTCATGCTAAGAAGGCTAAAAGGCAAAGGCGTAAGAAAGTTAGAAAGCATGGAAACCCACGGGAAGAACATTTAGTAAGATAGGTTATCAATGGATACCTTCGGCCATAAGACTAATCGATTGCCCTCAATCTACTAAGACAATGCCCACTAGCAAATGGATATCTCTTGGTAGAACCATTCCCTTAAGAAGTGAACACACTTTGAATAGGTTGAATATTGACATTAGCAAGCATCTATTTCTCGATGATTCCATTGTTTCTACTCCGATGTGGGTGTTCCAATCACTGTTACTAACCAAGTGGAACCCATTATTGCATGGGGTTTCCAATTATCCAGTTATCCATTCTTGTCTGTGTTCATCTGCAGATCGTTCAAATCGTTCCGTGGTACTGGACTCACATGTTCCAAGCATATAACTGGAGACCGGTCGCGGCTCATGAACTTCGTGAGCAAATTCATCGGGACAGTTAGATTCAGGAACGATCATTTCGGTGCAATTATGGGTTATAGATATTATGTTGTTGGTGATAGTGTTATCTCCAGGGTATATTATGTGGAAGGTCTTGGTCAACCTTTGTTCTCTGTTGGTCAATTCTGATTCGATCTAGAAATAGCCTTTCGAAAACATACTTGTTTCGTTAGAGAACTTGATGGTAAGGAACTTTTAAGAGGAACACGTGGTTCAAATCTATACACCATCTCTATCGAAGATATGATGAAGTCTTCTCCAATTTGCTTGTTGTCAAAGGCTTCGAAAACAAAGTTATGGTTATGGCATCGTCGTCTCAATCACTTGAACTTCGGCACCATCAATGATCTCTCCAGAAAGGACTTAGTTGTAGGTTTACCTAGACTTAAGTATGAAAAGGATCATCTTTGTTCAGCATGCCAATTGGGAAAAAGGAAGAAGTATGCCCATAAACCCAAACCTACAAACTCAATTACAGAAGTTCTTCATACAATTCACATGGACTTATGTGGGCCAATGAGAGTGCAGAATATCTTTGGGAAGAAATATGTGTTAATTGTGGTTGATGATTACTCTAGATTCATATGGGTCAAGTTCTTAAGGACAAAGGATGAAACTCCATATATCATCATCAAACTCATCAAACAGTACCGCGGTTCGACTTAACAAAACGTCGAATCATCGAACAGCACAATGGGCTGAGTTTGTTAACAAACAACTTAGTGAGTTTTATGAAAGTGTTGGAATCAGTCATCAAAGAAATGTTCCACGAACTCCTCAACAGAACGGTGTAGTTGAAAGACGAAATCGAACTCTTGTAGAAGCCGCAAGAACATTCTTTGATTTACTCAAAGGTTCCAATGCTTCTCTGGGCTGAAGCCATTGCCACTGCATGCTACACACAAAATCGATCCCTAATTCACACTGTTCATGGAAAAACTCCATATAAACTTGTCCACAACAGAAAACCTAATCTCTCATTCTTTCGTGTGTTTGGTGCATTGTGTTATCCAACTAATGAGGGCCAAGACTTAGGCAAACTTAAAGCTAAAGCGGACATTGGAGTATTTGTAGGGTATGCACCAAACAAAAAGGGACACCGAATCTACAACAAAAGAACCCGAAATATCACGGAAACAATTCACGTTATGTTGCTGACCCGGTCCAATGGCTCCTGGACAATCCAGTTCTGGACCCGCACTTCAAAACAGCCCCATTGGTTCATCCCTTGTACCAAATCCCTCTCAAGCAGCTCCATATGTACCTCCTTCAAAAGATGATTTATGGAAATTGTTCGATCCAATGTTCGATGAACACTATGAACCAAATGCTGATGAAATGTCAAATCCATCACAGAGGCTCTCCTATCCCTGTGAATGAAGTCCATCCTTCATGTCAATATCATTAAGTCAAGAAGCGCCTGCTGATCACTCTGTCTCATCAACAAATCATCAATCATCGAGTGTACATCATGGAAATGTTTACGTATCAATGATGGAGAAAATCCCTTTGCTACTCGAAGATGCTCCATTTGAAAACATATATTTGCTTTCGAATCATCTTGAGAACCATCTTCATCAAGAGAAATCGACTCAGCTACTTCCTCAACAACAACCACATAAACACCTTAGGAAATGGACTCATGATCATCCATTGGACAACATCATTGGAAACCCCTCTCGTCCGTATCAACACGTAAACATCTTGCAACCGATGCCTTATGGTGCTTCTTCAACTCCGTACTCTCTAAGGTCGAACCAAAAGATGTTAAAAGCGCCATGAATGAAGGCTGCTGGTTCAATGCCATGCAAGAAGAAATTCATGAGTTTGATCGACTTGATATATGGGAATTAGTACCTGCTCCAGATTGTGCTATGATCATTGCTCTAAGGTGGATCTTCAAAGTGAAGCTTGATGAGCATGGCGATGTATTAAAGAATAAGGCTAGATTGGTTGCAAAAGGATACCGTCAGGAGGAAGGTATTGACTTTGAAGAATCATTTGCTCCTGTTGCTCGTATTGATGCTATCAGAATCTTCTTGGCTAATGCTGCAAGTAAGAACATGGTAGTCTATCAGATGGATGTAAAGACGAGGTTTCTTAACGGAGATCTTAATGAAGTTGTCTACGTCAGCCAACCTGAAGGCTTTGTGAATCGAGCATGCTACTTCACGTTTATCGTTTGAATAAGGCTCTTTACGGTTTAAAGCAAGCTCCAAGGGCATGGTATGATACGCTATCAAAGTTTCTTCTATCTACCGGATTGACAAAGGAGCGATTGATCCAACATTGTTCACTAGGAAGTCAGGCAAACATTTAATTCACGTTCAAATTTATGTTGATGATATCATCTTTGCCTCGAATGACCCCAAAGAGTGTGACCGTTTTTCAAATGAAATGGGTTCTAAATTTCAAATGTCAATGATTGGACAAATGTCATTTTTCTTGGGATTACAAATTTCACAAAGTCCCGGAGGCACTTTTATAAATCAATCTAAATATGCAAATGAGATTTTAAAGAAATTTGGATTTGATTCTAGTGACCCTGTTGACACTCCCATGATTAAGCGTACTAAAGCGGATGAGGACCACTCGTGGATCATGGTAGACCAAACAAAATATCGTAGTATGATTGGATCCACGATGTACCTCACGCCAAGAGACTGATATTACGTTCATTCGTATGCATGTGTGCTAGATACCGTGCTAAGCCTACCAAAAAGTACCTTGAAGCGGTTAAACGGGTCTTCGGTATCTCCAAGGAACCATCAACATGGGACTTTGGTACCCGAGCGGACACGGTATGTCACTAACGGCATATGCGCGCATGCGATCATGCGAGGGTGTCAAGATACTCGCTCAAAGTACATGGAGGTGCTCGGTTTTTGGGTGATAAGCTTGTGAGCTGGTCGTCAAAGAAGCAAATGAGTACTTCTATTTCCTCTACAGAGGCAGAATACATAGCCATGTCATCCTGTTGTGCTCAAATCCTATGGATGAGATCTCAATTAACGTTCAGCACTCAAGAGCAAAACATATCGACATTCGACATCATTTCATCAGGGAACAAGTGGAAAAAGGTGTGGTGGAACTCTACTTTGTGAGGACTGAATACCAATTAGCAGACATCTTCGCCAAAGCTCTTCTGTTAGGATCGTATGTATGGATGATATGGTGAATCGGGAGGTCTTGGAAGATGGAAGAAACCCATCTTCAAGTTAGAGAGAGAAACAAGAGAGAAGGGAGAGAACTATGTGATATTTTATTGAAAGGTGAAAGGCTTACACAAGAAATCTCACCCCTCCATGGAAGTATGGAGGGGTTTATATACCCAAACACATACATCTATGGGTAATTGACATAACAAGCCCATGTGTTTGAGGTAACAAAGATAGAAATAGTAATCCCGTCAATGTCGTTCCATTTACGAGTTAGGAGCGATTCCAACAATCTTCCCCCAATGGGACGACATAACGGATTACTTACAACATTTACTACAAATATAGAAAACAAATAAAGAAAGGTCTTCATAAGCTCTTCTGGCAAGTGGAGGATGATGAAAGGTTACGCTCTTTGTCTTCTTCTGGTACCTTGACTTGAGAACCGTTTTCTTCACATGTAGGCAAATGATGTAATATGCATAAATTGGATTAACTTCCCCCCAATTCATGCCGCATGTCTTTAGCAGCCTTCTTTCAGACTCCTTTTTCTTGAAGTTTCAACGGCACTTCCCCAAATGACAACCGTCTTTAGCATCGAAACTTTGATGTAGTGAACATTTCTCTAACTTTTGACATTTTCAAGACGGCGAATTTGTAGATGAGCATAAAACCACACAAGGTAAATCTGACTTATTGCGGAAAATCCGTTTGGGGGTAACATGCAAGAAATCAACAAGATCTTCTCACATATATAGATGCTTCACACCAAACAAACCACGAAAGCCGAGCGAAATGAAACGACTTCCTCCCGAATGTTGCGGTCTATCGGAATAGTAGTTACCAGTGAATCTGCAATTACTCGATAAAATGACCGTGTGTGAGGCATCACAACATCATATTTAGGTAACTTCACGCACGATAACTCTGTGAAAGTGAGACGATAACAACAAAGTGAGACGTTTAGACCACAGATCGTCTCATTTTTTCTTCCCCACGATTGAAGAAATTCATGAAAGGAGAGGGTTTTTCAAAAATACAAAAACAACAAAGGAAGCGCACACCACCTATACTCTCTTCCCCGATGTTTCAATGAATCAATCATACACCCGTATGTTGATGATGAAATTGGAAGATCGAAACCATGTATGATCAATTAATCGAACAAGTGTGAAGTACCATAAATATCTCGTGAGAATCAATTGTCGATAAGACTTCTCTACCGTGTATACTCTTCTCAAAATAACTCTTTACCGACCCCATTATCATTCCGACGGTAGTAACTCTGATGGAAAACCCAATATGACGAACTTGAGACTGAAGTAGTATAAACCGAACTTGTGACTTAAACTTGCACTATTGTCAGACGAAGAACCCTTTTTCTTAACACCATCGAAAAAGGTAAACTTAAAGTTTCTCAAATTATCCACACCTTAGTGTGACACTTGAGCACAACAACGTAACTCCTTAAAAGTGATAGTTATAGTAGCCGTGGAGCAGAGCAACAACGTAACTCCTTACATCAGGTTCAACTAGATAACTCAAGTCTTTGTCATTCAGAACGGTTTAAACTCTCGAACAAGGATCTTTAAGAATCATGCATCCAACCAACCCCGATATCTTCAGATACTAAGTACACGTACCCGTGATATCCCACTTCAACCTCAAATAAATAATAGTGAATTTTCCGTTGAGTCACATCTTACGGTTAAATGCCCAAAACTAGCCTTCATTAACGGTTTAAAATGAACTTTGATAATGGTTTATCCCGATCTTGTCAAAATGTATCCCCGTGAAAATTTGTCGTGAACCATAATACTACTTCATGAATAAAAAAATTGTATCCAAAATTTGTCAAGGAAATTGGATACCAATTTTTTGTGAACATTAATACTATTGTAACGCAAGACCATCCAAAGCCCGTGATTTTATGATTAGGTCAATGATAGATCAGTCAATAAGTAAATTGATATTGGCCCACGGACCATCCAAAGCCGGTATCCAAATCAATTCTAAACCTAAGCATACGGGCTATAAGACACAAATATCACCACACAATTCTAACCCTAATCACAAATAAATCAGCCCCAACATATCACAACAAAAAACGAACAATCACCATCTCCCAAATCCAGATGTAACACAAACTCATCTCAACATCTAATCTTGTCATACTCACACCAAATGACTCCCATATCTTTCATCATCTCGATTAAAATAACAATCTTGACCAAATTAATTGAATGCCCTAAAGAACAATCAAACCCCTGTACCGAGACCTTAGATACTTTTTTTGCAGTTCAATCCAGTCAAGAGAGCACGAGAATGGCTTAAAGACCTTTTGAAGGGTCATTGTAAGATCGACATATGGTTTTAGAGTAGTATTTGTTTTGAACGAATTAAAGAAAAGATGTAACACAATTGTTATCAATCTTTTCTTTCATTTCGATATATAAAAAAGCAAAGCTTCAATAATGATCGATGATGATATTTTTTTTTTTTCGTGTTTATCGACCTTCAAAATTTCTGATATACACTAGTATTACACTAAAACCAATGAGATCATTTAGTATTTTATTTTCAATAAAGTTTGTGTCGTGTTGAGTGACAGATGAGGGTTGTGATTGGGTTTGTGGTTTTGTATGGAGATGGGATTAGAGATGTGGATTTGGTCATGTTGAGAATGTCGAAGCTGTTGTGGTGGCTAAGTCACAGATGAGTATAGATGGTATTTGGTTATGTGGTCAAGGTCAAAGTCGTCTTCCTTCTTCTACATTTTTTTCCTTATGCGTAAGAATGACTAAAATGGTCTTAGGCGTAAAGATGGTCGAAAGGCTTAAGCGTAGCCATGGACCTTACGCGTAGCCATGGACCTTACGCGTAGCCATGGACCTTAGGCGTAAGCCTATATGCGTAACAATTCCTACGCATAACTTCACAGTTATCGTAACTTTCTGAGAAGCTTAGCGTAAAGCTTATCGTAGCCTTGTTTTGCGCATTATTCCATACGCGTAAAAATCCTTATGCGTAAGTTTAGGGTTTTGACCCTGTTGACTTTTCCGGCGACCTTTTCCGACCATATTCGTTCAAATTCATAGTAACCTGAAAAGAGACATAAACCCAGAAAAAGATACATAAAGACATCATCTTTTTGACCCATTTTGTACAATGACTATGTGACCAGTTGACCAACAAACTTTCACGGATATTTGGACAACAAAAAAATATGAGTGAAACGAAAAATGAATAAATCTGTTGTTTGTAAAACATTTTAAGACCATTTTCATTTCAGTTGACCCATACTATTTTTGACCAGAAAAATACATTTAACTTGTATAAAAAACTGATAAACAACAAAAAATGTTAAAAGCTAACAACTTTGTTAAAAAACAGATTTTTATACAAGATTTTGACAAGATAAATTCACCAAAAATCAACCAATGATAAAATCCGACCGGGCTCTTGATACCAATGTTAGGATCGTATGTATGGATGATATGGTGAATCGGGAGGTCTTGGAAGATGAAAGAAACCCATCTTCAAGTTAGAGAGAGAAACAAGAGAGAAGGGAGAGAACTATGTGATATTTTATTGAAAGGTGAAAGGCTTACACAAGAAATCTCACCCCTCCATGGAAGTATGGAGGGGTTTATATACCCAAACACATACATCTATGGGTAATTGACATAACAAGCCCATGTGTTTGAGGTAACAAAGATAGAAATAGTAATCCCGTCAATGTCGTTCCATTTACGAGTTAGGAGCGATTCCAACATCTTCCTAGAGAACGTTTTGAGTTTATTCTTCCACGTCTTGGTCTAAAGAGTCTACAACCAGATACACTCAAGCGTCTTCAAGAGGAAGACGAGGAGTAAAGGTCTTTATTCATCTATCTCTTGTATATATTTATTCAAAAAAGCAAAATACAAAATATGAAAAACCCTCAAAAAGAAAATATAAAAATATAAAATTCTCAAAATCCATAAAAATAAGAAAATCTTGAAAAATTCTAAAAATATTGTTATTTTGTCATGTTTTTCCTTATTCGATATCATCTACGGACTTTGTGTTGACATTCAAATAATGTCACGGGTTTTTAGATGTTCTTCGAATGCACATAGTTTTTGCTTAAAAAAAAAAAAAAAAAAAAAATGGTGGTTTAGTGTCATTTCAGGCAGTAACCCGTTTTAAAAGTAAAGAACAGAGCCATGCTTTATCTTATTTTTCAAAATCTCATGCTCTGATTCTTAAAACAAAGGTTTGTCATCTAAAAGACAAATGCTTATCCTCACAAATATTTTTCCGTCTAATGACTCTTCTGAAAAATATTTGCCATCTAATGAAAACTAAATTGCTTTGAAAATACCTCATACTCTATTACTCGTATAAATCATTTGTGCTTATCATCTGTCAAAATCTCTATCTCTCAATCAACAACTTGTGTCATTGATTGAGGGGGAGAATGATTTTATTCGAATTAAAAAGGTTATTTTTCAAACAATTAGCACGTAAATAAGCAAGGTTTATTGTTGAAAAAATCAAAAGGAATTATGTTTTATACAGTTGATTCAAAACCTTTGCCAATATTATGTTTTCAAAAGACAATCATGCATGTTTAATCAATGGAGTTTAAAGTCTCAAAATCCGATCCTTATCAGTCAAAACGTTTTCATAATCAAGTCACAATTCTCCTTAAAAAGCTTTCAAAATCAATTTAAATCTATGAGAGATCACAAATCTCAAATGATTTGATAATTGTGATCGGGGGAGAATTTGTGATTTAAATTGGATTAAAACTGATAATTCGGTAAATGGTTTTATAAGGATGTACAAGCTCTCCTTCCCACATGTGCCAAACGATTTCAAATACATGAGGCACATGTTGAGGGGGAGCATCTATCTGAAACCACTAAGATTTGAAACGTGATCAATTTATGTCAATGTGCAGTCTTTTCCTAATATGTGCAAAACATTTTCAAATATCTATGCACATATTGAGGGGGAGCAAAAATTTTGAAAAACTCATCCTTCCCCAATATGCTTTTTCTACTTGATTTAATCTGGGAAGTGATGTTGATATCTTTTAGAAATCAGTAATCAAAGAAGTTAATTCTTCCTCTTGCCTCCGTGTGCTAAAACGATTTGAAATACATGAGGCACATGTTGAGGGGGACCTCTTTTTCTAAAAATATCAAAAATAATTCAGGTACAAAATGCTTTGATAATATATCACAAGTATCTAGATTGATTTTCAAATGGTTTTCAATTGGTTCCAATGGCAGATGAAAAATACCAAATAGACCGACCAACTTTATTTTATTTATGGTGATATAAGAATGATAAGGTTAGGTATTTGTTCCCATGATCCGCCAGAACCGGAGGGATCTACCCAGGGACAATCCACTAGATAGTGTAGAGTCCTTAGCTATGATGAAAAAAAAGGAGAAAAGTGAGTTATGGGAAGAGTGTGGACTGAGACTGAGCTAGTATTGGAATAAACCCAACAAGGTTCTAGTAATGAAGTCTCGGTAAGCACTGAAGGGGTTGAAGAATGAAAAAGAATTGAATGTGAAAAGGGTGAAAACAAGTGGCCCTCCAATTTTTCAACCTTAGGGCAGAAATCGGGTTCAATTCATATGCTACTGGTGGTTACCAAGGTAACACCGGTATTGAAGACAAGACGTCATGGACCCAGTGACGCACTGCACTACAACTTCCCAAGCTACTCAAGTTCCTCTTAAAAGGACTTGTTTCATTATCACAGGGAACCGACATTATCTATCAACTTTCTCTTAGAGTTTGTTGATATTGAAGAAGGAGACCCTCTCCCTAATCTCCGGCATAGGAACCAAATATGCACAATTGAGTCTAGAGCCACGAGATCATCTATAAATCTCATTAGGACACTTTCAATGAAGACTCTCTGTTTCACACAATGTGGAAAGAGAGATTAAATCTTATGAGTCCTACGCATTATCCTTGTGGTATTGCCAGAACATCCGAGTGATATGTAAACATATTCACAATGAAGATGGAAAGCCTTCTGGAGCCAACATCAAACAAGCTCCTGGTAGGTGGAATGTGAGATCTAGTTAATAGATCAACCATGTGACAACTGAACAGAAACAATGGGGCGATTCAATCTTTTGAATCAATCCTGGTTCAGGATATGGATTGACGGATACCTTTGAAAAATCGGTCATTGTGCTTAAAAACTCTTTTCTTTAGCACATCGACTGAGTACTAATACTTCAAAATAAAAGGTGTTTATGATTGATAATTGATTTTCATTAAAACCTTCGTTGTGTTTCAAAAAATAATTTCTATTGAGCGATACACGATTGTTTATCAAATATCTTTTTATCAATCAGTGAATCTCAATTCGCTGGTTCACTCACTCCGTGTTGTCTTCTTTGAGACGTTCCGGTTTGAGAACAGCTATAACAGCTAGAAACCCATCGTCAAAATTCTTCGAATATACACGATCACGGGCAATACATGTACTGATCAACGGGGAGCCGTGTACCTCAATTCAACGAAAGTGATCAAAGACACTTTCGTGCACTTTTATTGCTAACTGTTGTATGCAATGCGCCCCGACGTTTGCAGTTGTTTAGAATGAAGCGGTCAATCCATAGCCGCATGCTCACTCAACACATTCATCTCGAAAGAAATCATGATTAGTACATCAATGACTCCGATATTTTCACTCCATGCTTCTGCTACGTTGCGGCCAATATCATGAATAAATAAAAGCTTCCGCTACTCTGATGAGAATATATCATGATCCAGAATGTGAGCATGTCGGTCCCTATGTCACAACATCACATAATACCAACACCACAATGGATAAGCCATAGATTTATGTTAGCTGATGATCTCAATGCTGGCTCAAAACTCATCATCACGTGGATCAGTTAAAGACCTCCACTTGAATTATCCAAACATGCAAAACATGAAGAATCAAAGACTACGAGCTACTGAGCAAATGACTTAATCAAGAAACCTCGAGCAATCTAATGTAATATCTGTTTGTATTCATTGTAAATTGAGGTGACCTCCCTTAGGGGGAGATTGTTAGGAATTAGAAAATTCAGTCATTAAAGAGTCGGTCACCTCAAGTATATGTATACATTAGAAAGCTCGTAGTCGTAGTCTAGTTATATTATTAAGTAGTTTGTTTTGTAACACCGTGAAGGACGGACGGGTCTTTATCCACTGTATGCCTGATCCACAGCCCGTAGGTGGCGTTTGTTTGTAAGAAACTATAAATACCCTATACCTCCCAAGGTAGAGGGTTGGAGCTTCAATACTATTTTTTTTGTTTCACATAGTTCCCAAGTCTCTTCCCTTTCTCTCTCTAGAACTTTCTCTCTCTATACATACTTGAACGCCCCACTTTGATCATGGTTTAGTGTGATTGTGAAATCCTATATGCTACACACATCCAACCTAAAAACCAGATTATATATTTTATTTTTACGATCTTATATACTTAAATGGGTTCACGGGTTGACCTGTTTAATACTTACTCAACCCAAACACGACCCGTTTATTAAACGGGTTAGACAGGTTGACCCGTTTTTTACCCAAACCTGTTTATCCTCAACCCAAACCTGTTTAATTTCGTGTCGGGTTCGTGTCGTTTATCGTGTCGTGTCAAGAATTGCCACCCCTAATTAACACTATAAGCATTTATTTTAGAAAACTAAATGTAGTAGTTAGGGGTGTTCATGAGTTAGGTAATATCCGAATAAACCGAAAACTGAAACCGAACCGAACCGAAAATAACCGAACCGAACTCGTAACCGAACCGAAATTGTCAAAACCGAACCGAACCGAAATAAAAGTTCGGTTTTCGGTTCGATTATGGCTTTAGCAATCCAAACCGAAAACCGAACCGAAAACCGAAATTAAATAAAAATATATATTTTTTTATATATTTATATTAAAAAAATATATTTAAAATCTTTTTTAATATATATATAATATTTTTAAGCTTGAAAATTATTTTTTTTTTCAAAAAATATATATAAATAAATGAATAAATTATTAAATTTAGGTAATTCGGTTATTCGGTTCGGTTTTCGGTTATTGGAAGTTCGGTTTTCGGTTCGGTTTAGTTAAATTTGAATTCGGTTCGGTTCGGTTCTCGGTTATACCCAGAAAAAAAATTAACCGAACAAACCGATAACCGAACCGATGAACACCCCTAGTAGTAGTATATGTTTTCCATTAGAGTTTTCTGTGTCATAGTATTTTTCGAGTAGTTTTACAATATACAGTATACTCATAGATACAAGCCATACTTTAGCATAGTGATTTGTACCTCTCCCAATCTACAAAGAGTGTCAGAGCACAAGTACACAACCACCATCTTCCTTTCATCATTTCTTTCTTTTACTTTGGTACAACCAACCAATGTTTTCAAACCCGGGTCGACCCGGCCGGTTCATCCGGTCGGACCGGTACCCGGCCAAAAAACGGGTAAAAAAAACCTGGGTTTCTAAAACCGGGTCAACCGGTTAGACGCTGGGTTTTGAGTGACCCGGTCAACTGGTCATGAAACCCTACGGGTTTGGTTTTTTTCAATTTTTTTTATAAAAACCGGGTTGACCCGGTGGTCGAACCGGTTGACCCGGTGATCAAACCGGTTGACCCGGTCGGAAAAAATAAAATAATAATAAATGAAAAACCGGGTTGACCCGACGGTCGAACCGGTGCCCGGTGACTTGACCGGGTCGATTAAAAACCCGGTTTTTAAAACATTGCAACCAACCATACCTTTAACTTTGCAAAATGAGAAAAATAGTAATATTAATAACATGAGTTGAGATCAATATAGAACTCATATTTGTCATAGAACAAATGAACCAATCATAACCCTCCATTTTTTATCTAAATTAATACAAAATCATTTTCCACATTTTTTTTTAAAACAACATATCTTACAAACGGTAAATCTTCAAAATATAAAAATACACATCGTGCGAGAATTAAATTATCTTTCTATAGATATGCACTTTACATATTTTTGACAAACATTTTTTCAAAAATTCCGTCAGAAAAAATCATATATGATTTTTACGAATCATATATGATTTTAAAAAATCATGTATGATTCGATTTTTACTAATCATATATGATTTTTACAATCATATATGATTCTCAAAAATCATATGTGATTCGTAAAAATCGAATCATATATGATTTTCACAAATCATATATGATTTTGGTTGACCGAAATTTTGAAAAAAAAAAGTTGTTAAAATATATAGTAGTGCATATCTATAGAAAGATAATTTAATTCTCGTCACGATGATATAATTTTTATCGCGTAACGATTAACGGTTTTGGAGATATTTAATTTTTTTTAAAAAGGTGAAAGTTTATCATAATAAAAAAATGAATGGCTATTATTGGTTGATTGGATCTATGATAAATTTTGATTCTATATTGAACTTTTGCCTTAATAACATAATGTGCATCCAACTAAAAAAGACAAATAAAACAGTCCAACATTTTGAGTAATATAGCAACGACTAATTAACTTTAATTTTTTTTATTATTATTATTTTTGGGTGCAGATGACTAATTAACTATGTGATGACATAATAATCATAGTTTGCGTAAAGTAACATGTTACATGTAATTGAAATGAAAGTACGCACTTGATGCAGTACAAACCACAATATTTTCAAGTGGTGTTCGATATGTTGTATGTGTAACATCGCGAGTGACACTTTTAAGTTGTACTACATTTTTTGAAAATGGGTATATTTAGACTTAAGATACTTAAAATATATAGAAAAATAAATTAGAAAAATAAAGCACTTATTTAACAACACCATACCCCATACGGCCATACCAAAAACTCTATTCCCTGCCACTCAATAGTCAACACCGATTACACCACGTCCATATATTGCTTTGTACCTAAGAGGGTCCCATTGGTCACGCCCAACGGCGTTAAACCCCCAAACCATTTCAAACAACGCCAAGCGTTATCGTTAAACCCATTGAAGTGCACCATATTCACTGCCGTTAGTCCGTAGGCGTTAAGGGCTAACGCGTTAGTGATTAAAAAAAAAAATCATTTCACCCCCTAAACCATTTCAAATAAATTTTCACTTACACCCCTCAACCTATTCAAATTCAAATTTAAATTATCTTGGTCAATTCTGGTGGGATAAATTCAAATTCAAATTTGAAATTTAAAAATCAAATATGAGCGGGATTTATTCAATTTCAAAATCAACTCGCTTTATATATACAACTCTACCAAAGTTGTTTAGAACACACAACACACACAAGTTACACACACAACTCACACACACAAAATGTCTCGAAAGATTTTTCTCAATTCCCACCGAAGTTGGGAAACCAGCTTTCCAAATCCAAATCACTTGTCGGAAACCTTTCCAACTACATCGAGAACCGATGTTAACTCTACACCACTAGAAAATGTCTTTCCGGTGGGTTTTGAAAACATCCCGTACCTCCCAATTGTTCCAACTTCACTGTGAGCATCCACGGTGGATTTTCAAAACCACCCCAGCGGTTAAGTGAGGCTTCCTTCCGGCAAGCTGGAACAAGATGAAGAAAACGTTAGGGGAGATTATGGAAGTGCAAGCTCAGAAGAGGTCGCCGCCGTGAGCAGCAAGCACGGAAACTCAAGACTCCAAGACAACTTCTCGACATAATGGCGCCGATACTTTAATGGGGAGTTTAATTCTCCGCAACCAGTTCTGAGGGTTGGGACTCGATGATTCGCTTTTTTAAGTTTTAGTAGTTTTATTTTCATCAAGATAGCGTAGTTTTAATTTTTAATGTAATTCGTGTTTAACGTTTAATGTACTTGGTGTTTTAATGTTAAATGTGATATGTGTTTTAATAAATGAAGTGTTTATTTAGTTTAGGGTTGAAATTGAAAATATGAAATGTTATTGATGTTATTGGGATGTTATGGTTGGGTGTTTTGATGGATGTTAAATGTTTGATGCTGGCCGACGATGAACGGTGTTATTGGTGTTAGAGCACTCCCATCCATAACACCATAACACCAATAACACCGGCCCACGCCCACATCGACTTTTAACATTTAACATTAACATCCCCAAAAAACACTCTCATCCATAACATCCCAATAATACCATAACACCAATAATATTTCATATTTTCAATTTCAACCCCTAAACTAAAACAAACACTTCAAAACTAAAATAAACATTTCATTAACACTAAAAACATATTACAATACGAGATTAAAAAATAAAATAAAAAAAAATAAACTAAAAAAACACACACACCACTGAATACGAGATTAAAGGAAATACGATCTACCTGACGAGGTTTCAAGTTATATTTTGATGATTCATCTTTTTTCGTCATTGATCCACTGCGACCATTGATCTTCCCTCAAGTCTCGTCATCAAAAACTTGATCTCTTCCAACCGGTTATTGTGAGATCTTTTTCCCCGCACGTGGCCCGACACGCCGCGGAGACTTCTCGTTTCAAACGAAACTCGTTTGCCATAGTTTCGATGGGGAAATAAGGCGACGAGCTTCGTTCCTCGTGCTTGTTCCCCGAGTACTTGTTGTAGTCTCGGATCGTGATTTCTTGGTAGCACGTTTCTTTCCATGGGGCGTGGTTGTTCATCATTACCAAACAAAGCCTCGTTTGTTTGGCTTGGGACTTTTGCGTTAAATCAACCGGTTCCGGCGTCTCCCATTTCTTATAATGACCAAAAACATCCCAAGCGTCATCCGGACCAACAGCTCTCTGTTTTCCTCACGATACCATTGCTTTGCCCGTTTCATCACATCCACCTCACTTTCACCGATTCGTTGCTCTTGTTGCGCACGTACGTAACAAGAGTTGAACTTTGTGCATATCCTGTTCAACGATGTCCATTTGCTTGACATCATGTCCTTGATGCGCCGTTGAAAGTTGAGTCTATTGAACTCATTTGACCGATACCAAAGCGTATCTCTAGGTTGGCACTTTCCAACTTTTGGATCCTCCGAAACAGCTATGTAACACCTTGCAAGTAATGCTTCCTCTGCTGAATTCCAACGATTGGTAACGACAACCTCCTCATCAGAATCAATTGGTTCGGGCTCGGGGTCTTTGGATTTTTGGATTTTCACTTAATCGACCTTTTCCTTTTTTTTTTGGTGGAGATATGGGTGTCAGGCAACATCTTGTGTTTCAGTTGTGATTGTTGTGGTTGTTGTGTGAATTGTAGATTTTGAAAGTTGGAGTTTAAGGTGTTTTGTTGGTTTTGTTGTTGCCAAAACAGTAATGTTTGTTGTTGTTTCCACATTTCTTGGGTTGAAAAGCCTAGTGGGTTGGGGTTTGAAGATGAACCAGCGTTCGGGTTAGATGATGAACCCGGGGTTTGAGGATTCCACCCATCATTGAGAAGATTGAAGAAAGTATCGTCGTTGCCTCCGACATTGTTTTTGCGAGTTAATTGGAGTTGATAGATTGAGAGTATTGAGAGGATTTAGAAGTGGAAGTGTGAATAAAAATGGTGTTTTGATTGTGTATTTATAGTGGTAAAAAAAGGTTTTTGAATTTTTTTTTGGGAGAATTGCATATATACCCACTAAAACTTAAAAACTTGCATATTTCCCCACAATACAAGTTTTTATTGCATGATATACAATGCCTTTTAAGCATGTTTTGGGTATATATGCAAATATGCAAGTTTTAGTGGGTATATATGCAATTGACCTTTTTTTTTTTTTTTTTTTTTTAATCAATTCTAGCCGTTAGGGACTAAAAATGAAATTTTTTTTAAAAGTTAACGGCTAGTAGCCGTTAGAGGGACTAGATTTGAAAAATTTTTGAAATTTTTTTTTTTAATACGTTAGGGGATAACGTTAGGGGAATTAGCCGTGACACAAACACACTTCCAAGGGTAATAACGGGCCAACGCCGTTATTTTTGGCTATAACGCCGTTTCGGCGTTAACAATGGAAGTGCTCTTATAATGTTATGGTTGGGAGTGCTCTAATGGCCTCTCTCAAAACTCAATCTCTGATATATCAAACTTGCTTTGGCTTTATGAATTTCATTTTTTTAAATAATATGGAGTATACACCTAATTTGTCAATTCATACGTGCAGAAAGGAGCTATAATGTAATTTTTTCATCTTTTTATTTACTTTCATATTCTCATCTATTTATCTATTTATTAAAATCAAGTAATCAAATATCCGTCTTATTTATTGAATTCATGAAGATATCCAACAACTACAAGGAACCAAAAAATTCCTAAAACAAAAATACTTGAATTTAGTTTACAGTTGATAGTTTGAGAAAAGAAATTTTTTGATGAGGTGAAATTCCATGAACCAATAAAAATAAACAAGAAGCTAGCAATCCAAAGATGTTCCTTTGGACAGCAGATTAAGAATCATGCATACAGTTGAAACATTTATTCTATCCTAATAGCTAATCCATTTTCAACTTCGACTTGCACTTACCATTCCTTAGCAATGTTTTATCACAATAGCAACCTCCTAACTTCTAGTTTGAGAAATTATAGACACCTTTTGCTGTTGAATGAGCGGTAGAAATCTATTCAAACAAAAAACATGCACGAATAAAGTTACACAACCCACATATTGAAGAAAGAAATGTTGGGATTTTAAAAGGAAAGTGTAAGAAATACCGAATACGTGAATTGATATTCTACCTTTGCTTGTTTTCTTCCTTAAATGAAGACACACACTTGCACAAAAACAAAAAACCAAACCCAAATATATATAGTAGTTGCATTAGAAATCTAAATCTACATAAACCATTAGAGAAATAGACCCAACAAGCTAGAGTAGAGTAGCTTGCGCTCATTTCTTGCAATGTCACCGGAAAAACTGGTTGAGAATTGTGGCTGCAATTACTTTTCAGCAAATGAGTGAATGAAAACAATACAGTGAGAAGAAGCGAGCTATATAGATTTTGAATAGAAGGGGAAAGGGTATGGTTGAATACTTATGCATTAATTAAGAGACCTCCTTTTTCTAGTGTACGAAGAGTGTTGGAGGCTCAAGAAATTCAATCTACTACATACACCTTTTTATTTTGCCTACGTGTCATTTTTTAAGGCCTCCACACTTGCCTATGTGTCAATTTTTTGAGGCCTCCACAGTAAAATGAGGGCCTTGGTTTTGTTGAGTTTATAATACATGATATACAATAAAACATGTAGACATCAAGAGTACATAGCGGAAGACTAAAGATCATACCAAATAAATTAATTAACTGAAAGTATGCGTAACGTACCTCTTGCGAATGTCAGATCTCTTGAGCAAAACAAAGAAGTGGTTTAAAGAGTTGTCCCTTACCGTTCTACAACTCAAACCAATTGGTGTAAGAACAGTGTCTTACTACCACGTTCTTGTACACACGAATTAACCAACGAATCAAGCGATTGCTAGATCTAACACAAGTCCTCGTTTAATGGAAAAACCAAAACCAAACTCCCTAACAATGGGGTGTTCGGCCGAATAGGGACAAGAGAGAGGAGAGGAGAGATCTAGGGTTAATTCAATGCACAAAGTTATGAAAAACCCTATAACCTAGCCTTGTTTATATAGTGTATGGAAAACTTTGGGAACATGTTAAGGATTTGGGTTGGGATAACCCCTATGGCCGGCCATGAGACAAGCCCAAAGAAAACCCATAACTTTTCCTTTTCAAGATTTTCCATTACTAGTCCTTCTCTTTTCATTTAACGGTCGTTAGTCATTTTTCCGTTAAATACTTAACGATCGTTAACCGGACTTAATGTGCACTAATTAATCGTAAACATAAACATTAATTATTAACTTTAATTATCATTCGCTAATGTGTGCAATCCCGTGGTCACGAGTTCGAATCCGGACATTTACGTATTTGTAAATATATACATTTCCAACAGCTCCCACTTGGATATGTTTACAAAACGTGAAATGACATTGGTTAGCGTCTAGCAACACGCCAATGCCCCCGGTACAACTCGTGTATGGTTTTCTGGAGAAAACCAAGTTTTGATAATTCATCATCATATTCATCCTTTTGTTTCTAATACCATGTTAATAAGAATATGGATCTCACTCATTTCTAAATTAACTATTCTGTTTTTTGCTTTATGTGATTGATCAAGATTACCAATTCTTCTGAACATATTCCAGAAGACCTTGGGCATGGCCATGCAAACATCTTAACAAACCTACGAGGGGCCCAACAGTATTATACTTCAAAATAAATTTGAAGGAAACAAATCCCGTTTTGAATACAAGCAGGATTCACAAATTTCGCAACACTTCTGAAAACAACCCTTATAACTACCAGTTACGTATAGCGTTAGATTGCTTCACAAAAATGCACTACATCCATGACATATCTCTGGTATCTCAAGTCAGAGGATAAATATCCATGATATACTTAATGACAAAGATCCATAAAGTATTATCATGCGGGTGGGATAAGTCCTATATTCAATTCATTGAATATCATCTGAAATTAGTCACGCTACGCATCAGCATACTTTCAAGTATACTCTAACTAATACTCAGATTTGTCTTAATTCAATATCATTCTCATGTTATTGATTGACAATGGACTATTTAGAATAACTTAAGTTATTCAAGGATTTAAACATGCAAATATAGGATAACATCATAATAAATGAATAATAAACATAACAAAATACTTTATTTCATTTCAATAACAATGTTTACTATATCCTTTATCTAAAATACTTAGTCACAGATGGGCATGAAACTACTAGCTAAACGAAGTCCAAACTTATCAGTCAAATGATTAAGTTTTTCACCAGGTAAGGCCTTCGTTAAAGGATCTGCTAGGTTATCATCTGTGTGAACTTTGAGCAACTCAATTTCACCTATCTCGACTTGCTCTCGAACATAGTGATATTGTCTAGGATAGTGTCTGGTGCCCTTCATGACACGGGTTCATGGGCAAAAGAAATTGCAGCAGAATTGTCACAATATACTTTAATAGGATTTTCAATCGACGGCATAACACCAAGCCCCGAAAACAAACTTCCTTATCCAAACAGCTTTCATGGCAGCCTCGACGCGCGCTATGTACTCACTTTATGTAGCATACATCGCAAGTGTTGTCTGTTTCTTGCTCTTCCAATCCACAACACCTCCATTGATGACAAATATGTAACCCGTCTGAGACTTCGTATCATCTTTGTCACACTTCCAGATGCATCACATAACCTGTAGCAGACGGAGTTCTACGGATTTCCCCATACACTATGAACATATCTCTTATAGCCCTAAGGTACTTGAGAATATGTTTAACAGCAGTCTAGTGAATTTCACCCGGATTCTGTTGATACCGACTGGTCAAGTTTTGAGCAAGCGCCACATCAGGCCTTGTGCATCGCACCGCATACATGATAGATCCTATAGCCGAAGCATAAGGAACTTTCTTCATACGCGCCATCTCAGCAGGTGTTGAAGCACAGCCTTGACTGCTCAAACCATGATTTACTTGCATTGGCAAAAATCCCTTCTTGGAATTTTGCATATTGAATCTCTTTAATATTTTGTCAATGTAAGCACTTTGGCTTAAACGAATTAGCCGCCTTGATCTATCCCTGTAGATCTTGATTCCAAGTATGTATGCTGCTTCCCCTAAGTCCTTCATCGAAAAACATTTACCAAGATAGGCTTTCACCTCATTTAGACTTGGTATATGATTTCATATGATTAATATGTCATCGACATACAGAACAAGGAAAGTAACATGACCCCCACTAGCTTTGTGATATACACATGACTCATCAAGATTTTGAGTAAATCCAAAACTTTTGATTTCTCCATCAAATCTTTTATTCCATTGCTTTGATGATTGCTTCAGTCCATAAATGGACCTTTTAAGCTTGCATACACGGTTAGGAAATAATGGATTCACAAAACCCTCTGGCTGTGCCATATAGATGTCTTCATCTAGACGACCATTCAGAAAAGCAGTTTTTACATCAATTTTCCAAATCTCATAGTCATAGTGTGCAGCTATAGCTATGAGAATCCTAATAGATTTTATGTCTGCTACAGGAGAGAATGTCTCCTCGTAGTCAATGCCATAGGTTTGAGTAAAACCTTTAGCCACTAGACGAGCCTTGTAGGTGTGTACATTGCCATCCATGTCAGTTTTCTTTTTGAAGATCCACTTACTTCCAACAATTTTCGCATTGGGAGGAAGGTCAACTTCAATCCAAACTTCGTTATCTTTCATGGATTGCATTTCCCCATTCATAGCAATCCGCCATTTATCCTTTTCAGGATCAGCCATGGCAGCCTTATAGTTGGCAGGTTCATTAAGATCCCAACCATATTTTCCTCCACCTCTACGTTAAGACATAGACGGTCAGGTACGTATAGTCCTTTCAGACCTACGAATGGGAACAACTTCGGGAGGAGCGCCTAAGCTTTCAGGCTCTTCTTTAAGTTGGCTAGTAGTTTCAGAAGGTGTTGTATCTTCTTGATCATATTCTAGATCATATACTCTCCCACTGAGTTCTTGAGATATGAGATTCCTTTTAAAGAAATCTCCATACCTAGCCACAATGACTTTGTTCTCAGCTGGGTAGTAAAAGTAGTAACCCATAGTTTCCTTAGGGTATCCTACAAGATACACTTAACATATCTGGCTTGGAGCTTATCAGGTGTGTCACGTTTAACAAACGCTTCACATCCCCAGACCTTTAAGTAAGAAAAGTTGGGAGCTTTTCCAGTCCATATTTCATATGGAGTTTTAACAAACTTCTTTGTTGGAACCATATTCAAAATGCGAATAGCAGTTTCAAGGGCATAATCCCAAAAAAGTAAAAGGAAGAGTCGTAAGTTCAAACATTGATCGTACCATGTCAAGTAAAGTACGATTTCTCCTTTCAGATACACCATTTTGCTATGGAGTATAAGGAGATGTGAGTTCTTTGGATAATTCCACACTCGGCTAAGTAATATTTGAACTCTTGACTTTTATACTCACCACCTCTATCGGATCGAAGAGCTTTAATCTTCTTACCGAGTTGTAATTCTACTTCACTTTTGAAAACCTTAAATGTTTCAAAGATTTCATGTTTATGTTTAAGTAAATAAACATAACCATAACGACTAAAATCATCCGTAAAGGTTAAGAAGTAGGAAGCACCACGTTTTGACACATGTCTAAGTGGACCACACACATCGGTGTGTATCAATCCAAGTAGATCAGAAGCCCTTTCCACTTGTGGTGAAAAGGTTTCCTTGTCATCTTCCCAGCTATGCAAGACTCGCATTTGTCAAATGATTCATCATTGACCGTTTGTAAAGGCCCATCGTGTTGCAGCTTTTCCATGCGTTTCTTGCCTATATGGGCAAGGCGACAATGCCAAAGATAAGAAGAGTCACAGTTCAACTTGCTCTTCTTATTGCAAATGCTATACAACGAATTATTTTCATTGGATATACAACCATCCATATCAATTTCAAACACACCAAGAATAGGAATTGCATTAAAGTAAAAAACATTATTTAAAGAAACTGAAATTCCATAACTTGTAAAAGTATGCACAAAACCAATATCTTTTAACAAAGAAACAACACCCCTAACAATGGAGGGTGCATAATGACAATTATTTAGTTCTAAAATTAAGCCCGAAGGCAACACTAAATCAAAAGTCCATATGGCTTCGATAGCTGCACGCTTTCCATTTCCAACGTACAAGTATCTTTCTCCACAGGTCAGCTTCCTTGCTCCTCTAAGTCCCTGCGATGTATTACAGATGTGAGTACCACATCCTGTATCATATATCCAGGAATTTTGCTTATGAGGAAAAGAAAATAATTCAAACATAAAAATACCTGATGAGCTAGGCACCATCTTATTTTTTATTCTGAAGGCACTCATTCAGATAAACTGGACAGTTTCGCTTCCAGTGGCCTGGTGAGTTGCAGTGGTGGCAAGTTAAATCCTTCTTAGGATTCTCCTTTTCTTTGCGGGTTCTTCTTAGGAGCTAGTGGGATGACAACTTGCTTCCCCTTTCCTTTTCCTTTCCCTTTCTTATCCGCTTGCGGCTTTGCTTATTTACCCTACCACCCTGTATTGCGAGTACAACAGGTGTAGGAGCCTTCTTTGGCAATCTCTTCTCGTAGTCTACAATCATTGCATGTAACTCATTCACTGTCTTCCCCGTGCAATGCATGTTAAAATTTCGGACAAAATCACCAAATCGTTCCTGATTAAGGGAATGATTGATGAGGCCGACACATACATCATTCGAGTAACCACAGCCGAGCTTCTCCAATTGGTCCAAGTGATGTTTCATCTCGAGGACGTGGTCGAAGACAGATTTGCCAACCTCCTGCTTGCAGCTATGAACCTTTTCAATAAGTTCATATAGTTCAGCTGCAGGTGGCTTCTCAAACATACGTTTGAGTTCATCTGGCATGCTCATAGGCGAATAGTGCTCAAATTGTTTTGCAATTGAGCAGACATCCCCGAAAGCATTAGACACGCCACATCATTGTGCTTCTCATATTCAACACGATATGCCTCTTGTTCAAGAGCAGTTGCCGTATTGAGAGGAGCCTCAGGCAGAGGTGTAGTCAAAATTTCAACCCTTTTGGCAACACGAAGGATGATCCTAAGTGAACGATGCCAATCATTGAAATTAGGGCTAGTCAGCTTGTCTCTTCCAATCATATCTTTGTAAGCAGACGTCATTAAGCTCATAGTGTTTTCTGGTTAAGCCATCTACAGAAAAAATTCAAAAAACCATAATTAGTATTTTGATAATTTTCCTTTTCAATAAACAATTAAATACCCAAGGTTCATATTCATATAACCAATTAATTATTATTGAAAACTAGGATCCAAATTGTCATAATTTCATTACGTCAGTTGATCTGCTAGTAATGAACCTTAAACAAAATGGTAGAGCTTTGGCTCAATTGCCAATTTCAATTGCAATTCCTAGATTTATGGGATTTACATATAGCCAATTTCAAACGCCATGTAAACATGTTTCATCCCATCTTATGCCTTGAGTTGCTAGTTCTCACCGCCTAACTCAATTAAGTTGTCCAACTTAAGAAACTGCAAAATCGTCCATGCCCGTTCTCACGACGTGGACATTTTACCTTCGATTCGATCTAAGTCACGTTCTCACACAAATAAAAGGTAATCTTAGGTGTTTCCGTTTCGCTGGATGGCATATAACTCAAATTAAAGGGTAATAATTTTGATGTCAAATCAAATACGTACAAAGATGTCATGCATTCATCTTTGTAACATAGGTTTTATGAAAACATTTATATCTTGTTTTAATGTATAAGCTTTTCATCATCAAACTTTAATTGAGGTATTGGATTCACCAATCAAGGAATTTAGTGTTAATTATCATCCGTTATACCGTACTTTTGCATAAATGTAAACACTTAGTGTTTCGGGTAATTACCACGAAATGGCATGGAATTAAAACTAATTAAGCGCCTTAAGATGAGCTTGCACATTTTATGGCTTACTAAGTAGCTCCATTCGAACTTACAGGCAGAGGACCGGTAAGCGCAAAAGCATAACCTTAGACATCTTTTCGTGTATGTATGCGCACTTCTTTATTAAGCCCTTTATAGTTCATTCTCATGGGTGAGCCGTTCAGACCATTTGTACCAAAGTCACCAATCAATTAAACGATTATGATTACTATGCTTAAAATACATGTTTCACCATTGTTTAGGTCAGTTTATTTTTCTTGTAAAAATACCCTTGTTACACATAACAAACAAGCAAGTATTTAAAAATAAACATATAAACAATGAATGCATAAACAAAAATCATGCATATCAAATAGCCACATGCAAACCTTTTGATAAATCCTATTAATGATCAATTCTAGATCTGTCAATATGTATATATTTAATTAAGACTTTCACCCGTTTTCAGCTATGTACAAGGTGAGCCACATGCATCGATTCATCGATTGCGTAAGTCAAAATTAAACATATAGCACATAATTGATTAAATAATAATTATTGAGGTCTTCCCCAATTTTAGATCTATCATAATTTAATGTATATCACTTAAACAAGAAAGACATACAATAAAAGCAGATCCATGATAAAACATGCATGTAATTATCATGGACATAAAATTACACTTAACAATTAATGCAAGTAAACAGAGTTACGCAATACACATAAAGTTGCATGCATCCTAGGGTTTCTAATCCAATTAAAACTTTAGTTTACAAAACCCTAATTATGGCACCAAAAAAAACGCCCCCCCTAAAAAATTAGGGTTTAGGTTTTGCAAACCCTAGATCTACGCATACAAATAATAACACAACATGTTTATTTTAATTATGTGTTTCAGTAATTAATTACTTGTTATACAAGGCTCGTGATGCCACTGTTAAGTTTATATTACATGATATACAATAAAACATGTAGACATCAAGAGTAAACAGCGGAATACTAAAGATCATAACAAATAAATTAATTAACTGAAAGTATGCGTAACGTACCTTTTGCAAATGTCAGATCTCTTGAGCAAAACAAAGAAGTGGTTTAAAGAGTTGTCCCTTACCGTTCTACAACTCAAACCAATTGGTGTAAGAACAGTGTCTTACTACCACGTTCTTGTACACACGAATTAACCAACGAATCAAGCGATTGATAGATCTAACACAAGTCCTCGTTTAATGGAAAATCCAAAACCAAACTCCCTAAACATGGGGTGTTCGGCCGAATAGGGACAAGAGAGAGGAGAGGAGAGATCTAGGGTTAATTCAATGCACAAAGTTATGAAAAACCCTAGAACCTAGCCTTGTTTATATAGTGTATGCAAAACTTTAGGAACAAGTTAAGGATTTGGGTTGGGATAACCCCTATGGCCGGCCATGAGACAAGCCCAAAGAAAACCCATAACTTTTCCTTTTCAAGATTTTCCATTACTAGTCCTTCTCTTTTCATTTAACGGTCGTTAGTCATTTTTCCATTAAATACTTAACGATCGTTAACCGGACTTAATGTGCAATAATTAATCGTAAACATAAACATTAATTATTAACTTTAATTCTCATTCGCTAATGTGTGCAATTCCGTGGTCACGAGTTCGAATCCGGACATTTACGTATTTGTAAATATATACATTTCCAACAGGTTTATATAATAGGTAGACATGAACAAAATAAACAACTTACTTTGTTTTACCCGTTCCGAAACGTCTTTCATATGACCATAACTCTAATATGGTTATTTGGTGGAGGATGATGAGAAAAGTGAAGAGGGATAATGACATTGTGAGTGAAATGAGATGTTTGTGTATGTGAGGTTAAATCACTTGAAACGAACGTTCAAAGATGAAAATGAGTTTGTTGGTTTTGTTACTTTATCCCACATTGGTGAATGAGGTAATACTAGAGCCGTTTATAAGTAAGACTATAATTGAATTAAATACTGGAAGCATGTATTGCACCATATTAACTTACCTCTAAATATGGTGTGTGCTAACTTTATGGTTTTTTTATAACGAGCCGTTTCCTTTTGTTTATGTACATTTTTGTGCAAAAGACATAATTTAGTGATTAAAATGACGTAAATCTTAAAATTATCCTTTTTATAAATTAATTTTAAGATTCTTATCTATCTAATTCTATACGTTAGACTAATATTTGCTTTTTTTTCATTCAGAAGTTGAACTAAGTCACGTAGATTTGAAAAATGCTAAACGAGAATTAGTTTGTGTTCATAGAGAATTTAATGGTGATCTATCTTGTTGACGAATTCCAGCATAATAACCGATTATCACACGTTTGAAAAATTAGTCAACGGGTTACTATCGTATAATAACTAATCATCAGCCCACCAAAATAATGATAAAGAATTTAAACATGAACCGGTTTGTTGTTTTCGACGTTAGCCATGCGTCATATCTTCAGTCTTCACCAAACATATAGTTGCTTAACTGATGACAGATAATCTTTTACATCATAACTCTAATGAAACTAAAGTCAATTTTTCTCCTCTATTCATACTGAAGTGGACACTCTAGTTATCTAAGCCTGTAATTAATATACTTTAGTATTTGAGTTCAAAGTTAGTCTCACTTCCTTCGAATTAACCACTAAAAGAGAACATAAAAATAAATGAGTGTTTACACAATGGAATGCTCACAGCTCAATATCTGCTTTGACAAGCGAGTGTACACATTATATAACAACTCATGCTATTTTTTTGGTTCTTCAGCTAGTGTGTTTGGAAGCTTTTAGAACATCATAGTCATTCTTTGTTTGAATGTGATAGCTTGTACTATGAAGATATGAGTTTGAAAGAGGTCTTATGATCATTTGAATAAATTGAAATTCTCACTAGAGGAACCACAATCCATATATACGACTCATATGTAGCACTGTTTATATTGTAAAGAATGTCGTTGTGGCGTTAAATTTCCTTAAACTTGCTTTTGATAATCGTGAAATGTATATATGTTTGAATTTTTATGCTTTTTGAATGACATTGTCTGACTAGGGAAATACCAATTTATGTTGTGTTTGTCACCTTTATCGAATATTTGGCTTGCATGCACTTCATATGACCCGGTATGATGTCACTATTCATGGTTGCTTTGGTTAAGTTTTTTTAAGAAATGTGACCGGTTAATTTTTTTTGAATATAACGAGAGCACATATATTAAACGGAGTGAGCATATTGATAGTGTATGTCGTGGAGAGTGTGAATGGGATGAAATGAATGTGAGGAATTGGTGATTGAGTTGAGTCGTTGGTTGTGATGGTGAGGAGGGTAAAGTCGAAAAATGAAATTATGACATTGTGGGTGAAATGAGGTGTTTGAGTGTGTATAGGCGAAGGTGTGAGGATGGAGATGTGCACGATAGTAAATAAATTCTTGAAGATGTTGTTTTTGTGACTTTGTCTCGCGTAGATAGATAAACATACTCTACAACATTATATAAGTAAGACGATAGGGCTATAATTTAGTATCTCCTACTAAATTGATCGTATTTGTTATTTGCTTACATCACAAGTACGTCAGTTTCAATTTGGTATCTTTTGCGAACAAAAACGAGTTTTTACGCTTGTGGGATACGTGGAGATGAACGGGAGGAGTGGGTATTTCGATAAAAGTTTGAGATGCGGTTAAATATATATAACTTAAAATTTTAACATAACTTATGCAACTAGATATTAGCGTATCGAATAATTATAGTTGCAATTTACTTTCGGCACATAAATGTCTAGTTTTTTTTTTCCTCGTATTTCTTTGGAGTATTTGTTTTGTAGTCTTATTTTAATCCTTTTCTTTTATTTAATTTTACTGTTTTCGTTTTATGTCATTCTAATTTAACTTATAGAATGAACAGACTTGGCGCTTCTATTCTATTTATAGTTGATCTCTATTTAAATTATCATATTGTAAGTGTAAGTAGTATTTGGAGAAATTTAGGTTTAACATTTTTAAACTTATAAATAGACAAATAACTTCTTTTTATTATTATTATTTTTTTATCATCACAAATATAAGCATTAGCACTGATTCTCGTTCTTATTCAAATTTTATTATGTTTTGGTAACATATTGTATGAATGTGTTGGCTTATCATATCTATGTTGGGAGTAACTAAACCAGAAGCATTGATAGTCGTATAAGGCAAGAAACTTTGAAATTTGATTAGTGTAGCAAATAATGGGGTATAGTATATGGCTGATTTTTACGTATAAATATACATTGTGCACCTTTGCACGTTTCAATTTTGTGGAGTCACGATCACCTTAAAAACGTTTCTAACGGCGTACAGTAAATTCTACAAGATACATGTAGTAAGGATACTGTCTTTGTAGAAAGTCAAAACTACAATCGCAAGAAGAAATATGCTGCGATTTAATGTAAGTATACGAAGAACCTGAATCATAATTAGCTCTAAACAGATATGAGTTTGAATGTTTATGGACATTGAAAAACTCATTTTTAGAGCCACAACCTCATATAAACATATTAGTTTGAATGTTTATGGTCAGTAGTGTTTCTGTTTTCCTTGAATGTAATTAGTAATGAAAAAATTGTCGTGGACTTGTGGCAATGCATATCTTTAAACTCACTTGGATATTTCATAAAATGTATGTTTTGCCTTTTGAAATACATGGTCGACTCGGCATATAGCAAACGAAGTACCACTAATCATTTATATATGTTATTTTCATGATGATCACCTTATTTGAATATTTGGCTTGTTCTTCATATGATCACGTGCATACGTAACAATTCATGGATGCTTTTGTTAATATAATATAGGATTGTAATTGTTGAGCTTGATGGTGTTTGGCGGGATGATATCGAAGAGAGCGGCGGTCTTGGTGACTTCACATGTGACGCCAATCCATGTGCAGAGTGAGTGTGACGTGTTCTAGTTGATTCTAGTTGATATGTGGGTAAGTGAGGCTAGAAGGTGGAATGAGTTTTGTTTTTGTAATTGTCCCACATCGATGAATATGTAAACTTTGGAGCAATATATGAATAAGATTATGAAGCTATAATTAAAGGTAGAAATGACATACGTCTATTTACGTACTGAGTATTTCATTAATAGATGTATTACGTTAATGTTTTTTTTACAAGTTCGGCCGTTCGCTTCACTAGAAAACAAGCTCCCATTCTCTTCGATGGAAAACATGCTTCCGGCTATTTCTACTCATTTTGTCATGCATCGTTACATTTCTGAATGTCTGGAAATTATCTAGTTGGACAAAACTTTTTATGTGTGTGAACACTTTCTAGCTAGTATTTGTAGTTAGGTAAATTCAAAACATATGTTGTAACAAATTGTTAAACAATATACATTAAATAAATACCACTAATACGAGAGTGAATAAACACCTCTAATTTCTAAGCGTGTTAGCAAATTAATTCTACAAGATATATGTGCAACTCAAGCAAATTACAACCTCGATCAATAATGAAGTAAAGAGTTGACGATAAGAAAGGTATAACACCAAAATGCATAGTGGTTCAAGCCGAACATCAGCAAATACGTTGTACTCCGCACCCGGATCGACCAATGGTTGCTTCACCGGTGACTCAAGATTCTATTACATCGAAACCGTAATGGAGTTCGCTAGGGGGTGATGAGAAAAGTGAAGAGGAACAATGGCGTTGTGATGTGAGGCTAGAGATATGGTACGTGGCATGTAGACTATGTAAGCTTCTCATGTTTTTACATACTCAAGATATGATGCCTACGGGGTGTTGGGTTAAATCCCACATCGCTGCATAAGGAAAACTTGCAAACCCACTTTATGCATGATAACTAGAATTATACATTCACATGTTACGTTTGCTCGTTGCGTAATTTGGCATCCGTCTTCAATTGCTAGATTACGATTTTTCTTTTTTTTTTTAGGTAAAGGGTTTATACCCGGTGAATATTTAAAAAATGATGATGTTGTTAGGTACATGGGACCCTAAAAAAAACCTAACAAGACACTCTATATGCTTTGCACATACACAAAACATAACAACCAAAACCGAACCACGAGCAAGAGGACCTACGCAAGATAAGCAATACACACAAGGACCTCTAGATACTAACTAATCAGCCACCATCTGGTATGATACTCGAAATCTTCCACGTCCTATACATTTGTTCCACACGAGGCTTTTTCTTGAACCTAATTGATGCAATCTTTAGCCTCACAATATCAACCACAATCTTACACAACTGCTCCGAATTTCTTTCACCTTTTCCATGAACTCTATTGTTGCGTTTTTGCCATACGAAATACGAAGTAGCAGCTACGATTAGACGACCAACAATACTAGTAACGTTATTCCTATGAGCAATAGGGAGTAACCAATCAACAATGTCACTCCATTTAGACGAATAGAAACTTATTTCAGCTTTGTTCAATACTTTGATCCAAACTTGCGACGAATAAGCACACTCGGAGAAAAGGTGATCATGAGAATCAGGTTGCACTTTGCATAGCGGACACCGAAGCAAGTTTAAGTCAATATTATTACCGACATCCCATTTCCTCATTCGATCGTGTGTCAATAACCGTTTCCTCATAACTAACCACATGTGGACAACATGTCTTGGGATACAATAGTACGACCAAACTAACTTGAACCACTCGACTTCATTGCCATGAACACGGACAGAATTCCATGCATTTCGGACTTAAAAAGATGATAAAGTGCTATCATGAAGCTTCCATTCTAACATATCAATCTGGTCATGATGCAAAGTTGGGACACTTACCTGATTTAAAACGGGAAACAAACCAAACCAGGAATGAGGTCACATCCATGAACCATCAGAAATCATGGCTGCCACTGTTTCTTGACGATCAAACCCGACATTGCTAATGGCTCTATGTGACACGTGATTCATCAAAGGGCATCGAACTTCCCATGTGTCGAACCACACTGATGCTTTCTCACCATTACCTATTTTGTACCAGATATGGGGACGAACAATGTTACGAATTTGCAATAGCTTACGCCATCCCCAACTCACATTTGATATAAGGCTAACGTCCCAAAAACTACGATTTTTCAATTTGTATGCATGAATCCATTGAACCCACATGGACTCCTTGTGCGTTATAAGCTTCCAAATATGCGATGCCATTAACGCTATATTAACAATTTAAGATTTTTCTTGTTCCTTCGTAAATTGTACTTTTCCCTTTATGTTAACTCATACAAAGTGGTAATTTGATAGTAAGGTTTGATAAGCCCAAAAGAATGTCTCAAGTTTTAACTTCTTAAACTCCCAATTACCAATAAGTACAAACCAACAAATGGCATATCATTAAAACTATGTTTGTGGTTTATTGACAGAGATGATATTTCCTCTTGCTTAATAATCTCACATATTATTTTACTCACAAGATTCTGACATATGGATTAAACCGACGTTAGATGAAGACCGATAATGAAGGGAAAACACATTTTATAATTTTGTGTGAGTAGTGAGATGAGTAGAGATAAAATGTGAGAAAATAGCTGGTGCTCTTATACTGGTAAAAATATAAATAAAGAACACTCCGGTAACTAATAAGAAACACACTGCAAATAACTTGTATTTGTTTCCTTAGTTTCTTACGAAGGTCAAAAAACACCTCACAAACGTTTTTAACAGCTGAAATAAGTTCTGCAAGATACAAACTGAATTACTTAAAGAGTCAATCGATTGGAAAAATAACACCAAAATGCATAATGTGAACTTCGAACTGATGTCAACTACCATGAGAGTTAGAGATGTGGTGTTTAAGCCTAACTTCAAAGTATAACCACTCACGATTGTATCTTGTCCCACATAGACGAATGAGCAAACAGTTGGTAATATATAAGTTGAAACTCTAATGTATCATGTATAGCCATGATGTGGTAATATTGAATAGTTAGTTGTAATCATAATTTACATTCGGTGTTACCATTTCTAGTTGTTTTTATATTTTTCGACATTGTAGGATGAAACTAAAGGCTTAAATCCCATTTTCTTTTCGAGTTATTTTACTGTTTTTTGTTTTATTTATGTTATTGTAATCTAATTTATTAAATGAATAGTTAGTTGTGGTAATATTGAATAGTTAGTTGTAATCATAATTTACATTCGGTGTTACCATTTCTAGTTGTTTTTATATTTTTCGACATTGTAGGATGAAACTAAAGGCTTAAATCCCATTTTCTTTTCGAGTTATTTTACTGTTTTTTGTTTTATTTATGTTATTGTAATCTAATTTATTAAATGAAGAGACTTGACCCTTCTATACTGATCTAAAGTGGTAAATGAGTGATGAATGTAAATTATCAGTAGTATATGGAGAAATTTAGGCATAACATTTTCAAACTTAATAATAGACAAATAAATGTATTTTATCATAACACTGATTCTCGTTCTTAAAAATAGACAAATAACTTTAAATTATCAGATTAGTATGAATGTGTTGGCTTGTCATATCTATGTAGACAATAAACTTTGAAACTTGATTGTTGTAGCAATTAAAGGGGTATAGTATATGGCTAAGTTTAACTTGAGAGAATTGTCTACTGATTAACGTATGCAGATATATTCAGAAATACCAATATACTTTACCGTTGTGCACAAATATAAATCATGCACCTTTGCACATTTTCAATTTTGTGAAGAAGTCGCGATTATTTAAAAAAACGTTTTTAACAACTCTAATAAATTCTACAAGATACATGTTCAATTAGAGCAAAATAAATCATCAACAAGTCAATAACGCATAAAGAGTCGATTCATGAGAAATATTTCACCAATAACGCATAAAGAGAAACAATGACATTGTGATTTGTGAGTAAATTGAGGTGTTTGTTTTTGTTAGTTACGCCACTTAAAACAAAAGTTTGAAAAAGGACGTGACTTCGGTTTTGTGACTTTATCCCACATGGATGAATGAAAAAACACATGCCTAATTTATAGTTTGAATCATGAAGATGTTTAATGAAATTCTATATGGAGTAATCGGAAAATCTTCTTAATAAAATCTCTTTTGCACCCCACAATCATTATATAAAACTAATATACCATATTGTTGTGCACAAATAAATATCATGCACCTTTGCACATTTCAATTCGTGAAGAAGTCGCGATCAACTTAAAAATGTTCTTGATAGCTATAGTTAATTCTAGAAGATACATGTTCAATTCAAGCAAGATACATCCTCAATAAGTCAATAGATGAGAAAATTTAACACCAAACGTATAATTGTTCAAGCCGAACATCAACAAGTTCGTTGTACTCCACACCCTGATCTTAACCACCGATCATAGTTGCTCCATAGTGACTCCAATTTTGTTTAAATATCCAAAGTGATTTGAGAAAATTCACTGCCACAACACTCTTTACAGTGACTAAATCAATAGTGACTCAAATTTTGTTTAAATGCCCTTCAATAAAACTATTGTAAGCTTAGACCTATGTTATTTGACTTTTCAAAAGTCAATTATCATCTTTAATGCATGATTACCAGCTAAGACTGGTATGCTTTATATGATCCTGATGGTGTCTTTCATTCATAGATTGCATAAATGATAGGGCTAATGACTTCATTGCATACACATATTGCACACATAAGATATGATACAAAGCATCAAAACTGAGAAAACTAAGAAACATTAACATTGATTCAAGAAACTTGCAAACCATCAAAATATTTCATTGACATTGATTCAACAAACTTACAAACAAAGGCAACACTACAAATAACATAATGAACTAAAACTGAGAAACATTACAACTACTTGCAGCCCTACAATTTAGTTCATTACACAAATTGCAATAACAATACCAATCACCACAACAACCAAACTCAAGAAGATTAAAAATTTATCATTAACATACACTTTTGACTTAATACCAGTCAACTCCTCCTTCATTTGTTGCATCTGAACTTTTAAAACTTCAATATGAGCATCCTCCTTCACTTGTTGCATCTGAGTATTAGAGACTTCATTCCCATTTAACATGGCCAGGTATCTCTCTTTTTCCAAATACAAACTGAAAACCTTAGCTTTGTAATACTCACTTGGTAGCTCCGGGTCTAGAAACCCATAAAATCCACATTTTTACTCTTTTCCCTTTTGTGACACGCCTTGAGTCTCCTAGCAGGATTCATAGGGGTCCAAGACACTTGCTCTTTAACTGGACATGGTACTGGACATTCACAATGGGTAGCATCAATGATTTATTGAAGGCTCCTTTCTTTGTATTTAGAGGTATAAGAAGAAGTAGATGACATATTTTCTAGGGTTTGTGGGGGAATGAAAAAGGGGTGAAATAAGGTAGGAGAGAGAGAGGGATAATAAAGAATATTGAGAGATTAAACAAAATAAAATGAGGTGGCATTGTGACCGGGTCCACGTAGGATGAAACCGGTTAGGAGGTCACCGAGTACACACAAAAGACGGTTTGAGAAAGCTTTGTGATACAATGGCAAAAAAAAAGTTGCCTACACATAACAACAAAAAGTGACAACTTTGATGTATTTTCAAAAATTAGCCCTGAAATGTAGCATTTTTCAAACCTTAAATATAGAAAAACAAATAGGAGTGAGCTTGCTATATATAGTCAAAACTTATAACACCACACATGTTGGATCAACACTTGAGGCCCCATTGGAGATATTGGGCCATGTGCATTTGATCATTCTGTACAAAACCTATCCAGCCCCATCACCCATGCTTGTTAATTGTTAGAGCTTACTTGTTGGCCACTTGGCCTTATGCTTTTGTTGAAATTTGGATAAGCTAATAAGCACATTTTGTAGGCTTATGAGCTAATAAAGAACATGACATTGTTGACAAAATGACAAAATTGATGGAAAAATGAAGGCAAAAAAGAAAATTTGTGCGGAATTAGGTATGTTTTTAAAAAAAAGACAGGTGTGAGAAGTGTGGGTTTGAAAATAGAGGATGAAAGGTGAAGAAAGGAAGCTAAGAGGAAGGATAGGGTTCTTAATAGGTGGGGTTCGCAATGGTTTCGTCGTAATAGGTATGAGTTCATATTGGGTGTATAAAGAGGGGTTCACAATGGAGAAGAATTAGTTTTTAGAAGGAAAGAATTGGTCATTTAGAGGAGAGATAATTTCAATTTATTTATATATATTATATAATATAAAAGTATATTATTAAATATTGCGATTTTATGTTGTTTTTTACGAAAAAATATTAGAAAAACTTATGAAAAATACAGTGAAATGGATATCAAATTAAATAGCACCAAATAATACGTTATTTGGCCTAGTTTGTTTGAATTTTTTGGTTGTGATTTTACATATAACTGAGATTAAAGACATGAGTATGGTCTAAAGGTATCCAGGACAATTTACTTTTATAAGTGAGGGTGTTTTTGTTAATTCAAATTTACTTTTAAGTTATAAATAAGAATATGTCGCAAAGGTTAAGTTACATTAAAAATAAGTTACATCTTGATCTTAGATCACAGAAATTTAAATTTTCCTTTTGTTTTTATATGACAACTTATGCTTCTAAGTAGCTTTACTCATTCTTGGATAATCATAAGTAGGTTCACTTTTAATAACTTCAAATTCATAGAATTTATGTGAACGAAAGCCAACTCATTTATAAAGAAGGAGGAAGTGAGCTTTGATATTGTGCCATATCGACAAATGAACAAATATTAAAGCGGTTTATAAATTAAAACATGAAGGTGATAGAATCTAATGATATATAGATACCTCAAATGTTGATAGTTATTGGCATCTTCGAGGTAGATATATGTCATTTGTTTTTGTTTTTCTACTTATATTATTTGTTTCACTATATTTTTAAAAGTATTTCTTATCTAGATTAATGAATAAAAAGACTTAGGTTGTGTTTGATAGCCACTTAATCAAAAGACTAAGTGAAAAAAGAATGAATCGGTAAGAAGTATTGGTGTTTGGTAACTTTTTTTTTTCACTCTTAATCATTGTACTAAGGATGGAATGAATGAGCATAAATAAGATGCAAAATAATTCAGCAACAAAATGTTATAGAAATCTAATCTTCAATGGGGGTTTTTTTAGCGACTTTAAAATTTATTTGTCATCACAATACCTATTACTTGTGTATGTATTTTACTAGACTTTTATTTCACTGTGTATCTATCTCATTTTTGTTTTTTTCTCTTACCATTCAATTGCGTATTATGATTTTATACATTTTAGGTAGACAAGATTTACCTAAAAATTGTAGACTTATTCATGACTTGTAGATTAATTGAATAAGCTAAACAATATTTACCCAAAATTTTAATGTATAAATAATCTATAAGATGATACATATCAACACGTAAAGCTAATTTTGAATGTATAACAAATTGATTATTATAATTGAAAAAATAAATCACACATTCAAAATGTTACGATTGTAATTTAGTTTGTAATTTATGCCGTACACATAGTAATTGTCAAACAACAAGTTTCATTTAGAACCAATTTCATTCATAAACTTTAAATTATTCAAATACTTATAATAATTCAGTGCTAAATTATTTTGTTTTATCAAAATGCCTTTTAGTATTTCCGTGCAAGTCATTAGATGCCATGATTAACAGATATCTAACTATGATGAACAAGTGGCAAATGAATGATGAATCTAATTTATGGTCAAGTAATAGTATACGACTCTTAAGATATTTATGCATGAAAATGATGAATTATTGTTAAGAAGCATGCAATTTGTTATCAACAAAGTCTCAAATTTTGAGTAATATATCTGCTACTAACTTTGTATGAGTGTAACTTGGATTTTAACTCGTTATTTATTTACTTATTTATTTATTTTTTATTTTTTGAACGATGAGTTAGTACAAACTTATAGTTAGTGATTCGATTTCACAATACTTACCCAGAAGGTAGTCTCTGCCAGCCTCGAATCGACGTATCTATGGAGCAGAACCCACACAGATCCCACCCAAGATGAAAACCCACCATGGAAAGACTCGAACCTGAGACCTCTCACATGTGGTAACACCTCCTAGAAAGCTCCTAAGGAGACCTTGGTGGCCAACTGAGCTAAGCCTAGTTGGTTAAATTTTAACTCTCTTATTCCAATAAATAGAATTTAGTTATATGTGGCATGTACAAATTGAGTGTGAGTTGTTCGTTGGATAGGCGGAGAGTGAAGGAGGATTGATCAAGATGAATGAATGCGAGGAGTGGCTGTCCGGATTGAGTTGGCTCGGTGGTGAGTCGGTGCAGAATAAAGAGGACACTGAAGTGGATTGGTGGGACAATGAGATTGTGCTCACTGAAATAAGATGTTTATGTGTATGTGAGGCAATGAGATTGTGAGTTGAAACAAGAAACAAAGACATAAACAACACTAATCATGATACAAGGTATGTCATGATTTATGGTTGTTTTTGTTAATGTGTTCAAAGAAATGTGACGAGTGAGTTTGCTGGAATGTGTTGAGAGTATGTGAAGCTGGGTTAGCATACCAATGGTGTTTGGTGAGATGTTGCCGTGAGACGTACAACTTGGAGATGTAGTAGAGAGAAGGAATAATGATATTGTGGGCGAAATTAGGTGTTTGTGTGATGCAGGTGAGGCTATGAGGATAAAGATGTGGTGGTATGTCACTTGTGGGCGAAATCAGGTGTTTGTGTGATGCAGGTGAGACTGTGAGGATAGAGATGTGGCGGATATGTCACTTGAAACAAAAGTTTTGGGAAAGGAAAAGAGTTTTGGTTTTGTTATATTATACAACATGAATTGTTGAACAAACTATAAAGCAATATATAACTAACACTATAGAAGCATCAATTAAGCAGATTTGGAAGCGTCTTATCGAAAAATTTACTCAATAAATTCATTCCGAGTTAATTATCCGATACATGATTCCAAGCTTCTTTTTTTGGGACTTATCCGATACATGCTCCGAACTTATTTTTTTTTTGGAAAAAGACTTAAGAGTTATTTTTCCATTTTCTTTTTTTGGAAAATACTTGAGCATTAACCTTTTGCTTGTTATTTATTTTGTAGTCTGAATTTAATGTTTTGCTTCTTCGGTTTATTCAACTTTTTCCCATTTATGTAGTTCTACTCTAGCATATTGGCTAAAATTAAGCTTAATTGTTTATGCATTTCATATGAACAAATAAACAACTTACTTTGTCTTGTTCTTGTTCTAAGACGTCTTTTTTAGCTTCCATTAATTAGTTTGGGGTCTATGTTTATATGCAGACAACCACAATCACGATCCCATTATATAATAAGCTGGCTTAGCTAATTTTTGGCCAAGAATAATAAAACTATTTATTGAAATGTGTTACTTGATTTCAAACAAGATAAATGTAATTCAATCTTTTTTTGTTTTATGGTTTGACAAATAGTATCAGATTATAAGGTATTTACTAATCAGAATTCGAATTTCTAATTTTCTTTGACTTTGTTGAATAAAACCAAAGCCGTACGCCTTTTTTTTCCATAGTTTGTAATTATTGTTGTTTGTTTATGTAGTTACAATATGAGTTACTTTCAAATAAGAGATTAAATAAACATGAGAAAGTTGAGAAGAAATCACTACACCTACACCTACAAATTAAAAATTGTTTTACCTTAAATTTTCCCCTCAATTGAAATGGATAGCTAGAATTTATTTTTATCTTTCTCATTTAAAAAATAAAAATTAAAAAATAATAAAAAGTTTTCATGCGATTCATATGTATCTAGTTATGACGTATTCCGTGACAAATGAATGATGAATGTAATCTAAAAGACACGAGTATAAAAGATAACAATAATAAAATAAATAAATAAAAATGGTAGTTTGACATGTTGCCACACAATTTTGTGTTACATGGAATGTTGTATGCTTGGTCACAAAATAACACTTTCTTGTTCCAATAATTTTCTTTTAGTTATATGTCGTAGTAGCACTGTCATAAAAACATGGTTATGATTATGATTATGATTTTGTATGGGTATTGTTGACACGAAATGCTCTTAACTACAAACCAAACTTATTGAATTAGTAGAAGGCATCATTTTCTTACTTGCCACTTCATGTGGAGAGATTATTCAAACGATTATTTCCTTTTGTTTATGCATTTCCGTACAAAAGACATATCATAAAGAGATCATTTTCGTATGTTGTGTTTAGTTGTGACATAAGCTAAATGTGAAAAGATTAAATGAACAACGATCATTTCTTTTTTTCTTTTGTTAACCATGATTTCCGACCTTTTGGCCGACTAATTCACAGGATTTAAACCCACTGCCACACATACTGATGTGGTCAATGCCTCTCGACATAAAACGTGGCAAAAACAAAAGGTAGCTCAATATGGCACACCATATCTATAGAGTCGTAACTCTGCTACCTTGCTTGCAATATATATGGCACAACATCCACTACTTTTCTGCAAGCAATCGAGTCTCTGCTAGCCTCCCGCGGCTCGTCCACCTGGTGTTACACACAAGTACACAAGTGAACAACAACATTATACCCTTGTGAGTGAAATGAGGTGTTTGTGTGCGTATAGGCAAGGGCGTGAGGGTGGAGATGTGCATGGTAGTAAACTGAAGTTTAAAGAAGGAGAAGAGTTTTGGTTTTGTAACTTTGTCCCACATAGATGGATAAATAAACTCTAGAGCAATATATAATTAAGATGACAAGATGTTAAATAACCAAATTGTCTATATTATGTATATCTTTTAACACGTGATATAGATGTTTGTTTGTTTTACGATAACAACTAGGAGATTTTTACTCTTTTTTTTTACCGGATACAAATTGACTCATTCCATAAATGGAAGGTAAGCAGTTTGCTAAGAAGCTGATAGATATATATGTTGATGAGGATCCATGGATTTGGACGTGGGTGGTAAACATAAAACTGATAATAGTGCCAACAGCATACAAGTTTTACCAGGGTTTACATTCATGGAAAATTTAAGAAGTGAGGAAAATAAGGGGATGCTTATGTACCAACTCTAAAAACTAAACCATTTTTAGCATGGTCTATGAGGAGGATGAAGTGCAGAAAGAAGTTATTGAGGACAAGACTGTATTATTCAGTTGAGAATCCAACTTCCGCTTTCGACATTGATATTGACTCTTTAGCAGCAGCAGCCTCTGATGACACCGAGTGTGTATATGGGCCAGGATACAACCTCGTCTTGGCCTTTACATATCGAAAACATATTTACTCTATGTGGAAACTACAGAGAGCTTTCTCATCACACGCCTGCACCATTACCTACCACCAACGACAACATGACTAGTAGTACGTGGTGAAAGATAAGTGAAGCCAACTGCCAAAGATAACCTGAGGCAAGTTGTGTTTGATTTAAAGGAAAATTGCAGCATTACTTTTAGTAGTAACTGTTCAAATGACAAGAAGAGTGATGTGAAGGAAGTGGTTGTCAAGTGCGAGGCTTGTAAAAAGTTCAACCGTTGCTGACTTGAGGAAGCTCATTGAAATCTATCTTGCTGCTGCTGCTGACAATCATGCTTTTACCTTTCTTGCACTTTGAGGGGCATGAGGCATCACCTTGCTTGTCTACGTACGTCCATCATCGAAACTAAATTCCAATCGTATTCCACTAGAAAACAAGCTCCCGCTTACTTCAATGGAGAACAAGCTTCTGTTTGCTTCACTAGAAAACAAGCTCCCACTTTCTTCACCAGAAAACATGCTTCCGGCTATTTCTACTGATTCTGTCAAACATCGCCACATTTTCTGAATGTCCGCAAATTATCTATTTTGCCCAATCTTTTAATGTGTGAAACCCTTTAGCTAGTATTTGTTGTTAGATAAATGCTAGACATATGTGATATGTTGTAACAAATTGTTTAACATCAATTAGCTTTTGGACTTTTTGTCATCCCACATCGGCTTGTGAAGGAAAGTAGATAGAGGGAATTGATTGTAAGAGAACCAATACACAAGCCCCACGAGCATAACAAAGACTCAAAAAGATATTAACAAATTAGAGTAAATACCACTACTATCCAACATGTATTTATTTTCTTACCGAGAGTGAATAGCTTAAAAAAGTTTTTAACAGTGTTAACAATATATGTGCGATTGAAGCAAAATACATACTCAACAACATATAAAGAGTCACAGTGGCTTCACTGGTGACTCAAATCTGTTACACCAAAACATTAATCTAGTGCTAGGATTGAGTATTTGAGTTGGCTCGGGGGTGATTCGGAGGACGATAATGATAAGAGAGAAGAGGAACAATGACATAATGTGTCTTATCCTAAAAAAACAATGGTTAAATCACTTGAAACACAAGGTTCAAGAAGGAAATGAGTATGTTAGTTTTGTGACTTTATCCCACATGGATCGACAAACAAACTTTACATCACTATATAAGTAAGATTGTGGAAATATTAAATTAATCAGTTAGAAAGGTATGGATCTAAATGATTTGCAAGTAAATTTCTCTCGAACCTAACCGGCTAATTTGGTTTTTTTATGGTAAAAGACCCCTTCAACTTTTTGTTTGTTATTTATTTTGTCGTCTCAAGTTTTGCGTAATACTTCTTTGGTTTATTAAACTTTTTTTAATAGCTTATGCATTTCATATGAACAAATTAAAAAACTTACTTTGTCTTTTTCTGTTTTAAGACGTCTTCTTTTGGTTTCCATTTAATTAGTTAGGGATCTATTTTTATATGCAGGCAGCAACAACCACGAATCCTATTATATAATAAGCTTGGTAAGCTATTCTTTTCGCCAAAAGTTTTTTTACTATAACACTACTACACAAACAGCTTTTTCCCACGGTAAAATCCGTGAGAAATCCTGTGGAAAAAGGCCATTTTCCACATATTTCACACGAAATTATTCGGTTTGTTAAAACCTCATGGGTAAATATTTTCCCATTGATTTTCCTACGGGGCGTTGACTATTTCTCACGAATATCATTGTGGATAATCCGTGGGTTTAATTTCCCACAGATTTCTCACGAAAATTTCCACAATTTTAGTAGCCATTTTCCACACATATTAGTGGTTTTTTGCCACAAATTTTCTACGAATTTCACACTACAATTTCTCCAACAAATTTCTCAAAAAATTTCCCACGGTCTCTAGTTGCCATTTGCCACACGTATCCGTGGTTTTTTTGCCACAGATTTCCAATGATTTTCCCACTACAATTCTCCCACAGATTTCTCACAAAATTTCTCACAGTTTCTAGTAGCCATTTTTCACACATATCTGTGGTTTTTTTTGCCACAGTTTTCCAAAGTTTTTCACACTACAAATTCTGACGGTTTTATCACATATTTCCCACAGAAAGATAAATTTTCCCCAAACAATTCTTTGAGAATTTTGTGATTAATCCGTGGAAAACACGTGGCTAAATTCCGTGGTATTTTTATTAAAATAGATTTTCCGAACCTGTAAATACAAAAAACTAATATTTAGAATAATAAAAACCATTAATAGATCACCAAAATAAATAAATCAATACCCAAAATGCATAAATGTGTCGCCCAATGGACATAAATCCGTAATCCAAAAGACATAGGTTAGCAACATGTTATCGGACAACGCAACATCGAAATTGTGTTCTAGATACGACAACCCAATTGTTCTAACACAAAAACTAAAGCCTAATGCCAAATTAGACTAGCTAGGACTGGGATCCGATTCAGCAGTTCGGGGAGGATAATTTTGAGCAAAAGACTCCAACCTATCATTGAGTGTTTTATGCCAAGCCTGTATGTCCGCTGCTCTTTGAGCCTCCGCAGCTGCCCTTTCATCCTCCATCTTTGTCTTCAAATCATCGTTTTACTTTTTGAGAATCCATATCTCTTGTTACATTCAATTACACATAACTCAATTAGAATAACAACAATACGATAAAACAACCAAGATAATAAGGGAAATCAGGTAACATGCAACAGTAGTGACATTGGTAACACGCAAGTTCTGATAATTATTACCACATGACGTGACCATGGCATGATTCATGTATCATGTAATTTTGCACTCACAGTTAGGGGTTTCAATACGGTCGGGTTGACCCGACCCGAACCCAAAAAGGTTAAATCGGGTTCGAAAATCTTGTCGGGTTGTTTGACCCAAACCCGATAACCCGAATATTGACCCTAACCCGACCGTATAACATATCGGGTTGTGCCCATGGCAGAAAATTGACCCAAGCTTTTGGGTTATCAAAAACAAAGCAACGTAAATACAACTCAAGGCACTTGTTTAGCACTTCAGACTGACCGTCAGTCTGTGGGTGATACACGGATGACATTTTAAGTGACGTGCCTTGTAACTTGAAGATATGAGACCAAAAGGAGCTAGTAAAAATCTTGTCTCTGTCTGATACAATTGACCGAGGGATCCCATGAAGTTTAACGATTGTCTGAACAAATAATGTCGCCACTTGTGGAGCAGTAAATTGCGCATGAAGCGGCAGCAAAATGGGCATATTTAGCACGTTGGCAAATTTGACATGCACGAATATAGTTGCGAATATCTCTCCGCATTCCCGGCCAAAAGAAATAAGTGGCTATACGAGCATAGGTGCGTAAAAATCCGGCATGGCCACCAAGTGTTGAAGAATGAAACTCGACTAACAATTTGGTTATCAAGTCACGAGCTTCTGGTGGTATAAACATGCAATTTTTCCGATACAAAAATCCATTCTTGACCTGATATGAAGACATTGCAGCGGGATCCTTCTCAATGAAATAAGAACAAGTATCCATAGTTTTGGATATATACAAATAGTCCAAAAATTGGAGACTTTAGAACAAGTTATAATGTACAATATGATAATGGACATTTATGGACCTGCTTTAATTGTGCCAGCTGTGTTTCTCTATTCTCTATTAGTTCTGCTTCAAATATTTTAAGCTGTGTTTAAGTTGTATGATTGATCCGGTCTCATTGGGTGGTTTCTGACAGATGAAAACAGCTGTGATCTTCAAGCATTTTCCATATTAACATCAGATCATAAGATATCAACATGTCTCAAAACTTCATTTCTAGTTTCGCTGCAATTAATTAAATTGCCTTTTCCCACTCTCTGTTTTTTAGGTCCTAACCAAGTCCATATGTTACAGTCCCAAATTTCTACACGTGGTAGCTAATTTTAGAGTTTACACGTTGACTGTGAAAAGTTTGGAGTCTTGAACATCTTACCTTCTCACAGCCTTCCGTAATTCCTTAAGAGGCAAGAATTCTATGGACTTAGTTTCAAATTGGAAGAGAAACGAGTCAAGCTGAGTCCAAGGGGTTCCCAATTATTTCGACCCATACAGAAAAGTAAATGTACGCTGAACCCGGATTTCCATTACCTCTAATATTTTAGACAGTTTTTTCGTAGCGAGTAAAGGTTCTTGTGATGTTGAGATTGGACCTCTTTCTTTCTTTGAAACATATCTTCGCATCAGGAATCTCTCAATCCAATCCCGATAATATATAAACTACGGAAACCAAAATAGGTTTGTAGTAAAGGGTGGTGGTGGTGGTGGTGTTGGTTGCGTGGTGGTAGAGGGTGGTGGTGGTGGTTGTGTTTATGATGTGGTGGCTTCCGATAAAAAAAAAAAGAATAGGGTAAATTGGAGAAGAAGAAGAAGGTATATTAGTCATTTCACGTGCCACTTAACGAGAGTTAGTGATCGAATAGTGCCTCTCAGTAGTTGTTTTGCAAAAAATGTAAACATTAGTGTTTTTTTTTTTTCAACAAAAATCGTCTCGGTGTAATCCTTACCTATTCCTTGATACTTTAGGGACCAAATTTGCAATTTAGCCTTTTATTTATTTAATAGTCTTATTACTTTCAAACATCTACCATTTATTTTACTGCTTTCCGTTTATGTTATTTGAATCTACCACCAAGCGTAAAATCTGAAACAATCAACTTTTCAATCTTTTGCATAATAAACGCTTGTAACTCAACCACATTCTCATTCATAACATCCCCAAACACTCCATATTCATTTGAAATTCATTCCTCAAAAACGTTACATCTTTTTAACCATTTCACAATAGACCGTCGCACCGTCCTCTAAAATAGGGTATGGTGGTGTTTGGATATAGTGGTTTAAGAGGAAAAGGTGTATCGGTGATTCACCGGGTTGGTTAAAATGTGAAAAGATGGAATAAGAAAGTTGTCGTCGTCTAAGTTTATGCTAAAATATGTTTTTCTAGTACTAGTTAGTGTTATGATACAAAGCTCACAACTCCAATTACTTCTTTTATTAGCAAGTGTACACATAACACGTTATAAATGATTTGTTGACGTAACAAATGAATGATGAATGCAACGTTTTGAATTCAAGGGGCGCATAATTTTATCGTTTCTATTAACCATATATGTGACTCATAAGTAGTGTTTCAACTACACTCGAATAGATTTAGTAATTTTAGAGAATTTCGTTCTGGCAGTGCATATCCTTAAACTCACTGTGGGTATTTAGTAAAAGTTTATGTTTTAAATTTTTATATCCATGGTCTGAGACTGGGGGAAGTAACACTAATCGTTTATATATGTCCTTTTCATCCTTTTACGGGAATATTGGGTCGGTTTTTCATATTACCAGGTATGCCATGAATTATGGTTGCTTTTTAATGCTTTCAAAAGAATGTGAAGAGTGAGCTTGCTGGAATGTGTTGAGAGTACGTGAAGTTGAGTGAGCATACCGAATTACCAATGGTGTTTAGCCGGATGTTGTTGAGAGATTGATGGCTAGGAATGCAGTAGAGTTATTTTGTGTGTGCGGGTGGGGCTGTGAGGGTGGAGAGATTTAGGAAGGAAAAGAGTTACTATGATTTTGTGACTTGATCCCACATGGATTGAAGAACTAATCACTATATAACTAAGACTGTGGTGCTATGAAATTAATGTATCCATGCCTGTACTAAACTATTTGCTAGTAAATTTGATTGGATAATTTGCTTTTTTTTACAAGAAAAAACCCTAAGCCTAAAACTTTACAAGAAAAAAAACTAAGCCTCAAAATTTTTGTTTGTTATTTATATTTTCATCTCAATTTTGTGTTCTGTGTCTACAGTTTATTCAATTATTTTCCATTTATCTCTTAAAGAAGTAATTTAGGACATGACGTGAAGTTTTTTTTGTGTTAAACAATCAACTTTTCTAATATGTGTACATTTTTTTTAACTTTTTAAGAAATAAACCCCAAGTCCTAAATTATACTATCTTAAGTCACTTCTTTAATATGTGTGTTTCTCAACTATCTTTTAGTTTTTTTCTATATGTTTCTCATGCTATTTTTTGTGTGTATAGAACTAATGTATATGGAAGCGCTAAGAGTATCAAAGTCATTTTTGTTTGAATGTGATGAACACTGAAAAAACTCATTAGAAGAGCCACAATATTATATCCATATTATATGACTCATAAGTAGTGTTTCTAGAATTCTAGTTACCTGAAACTCCTTTGAATATTTCGTAAATGCATGATGTTTTGCCTTTTGAAAAACATGGTGATAAATAGCAAGGGAAGTGCCACTAATCATTTATATATGCTATTTTCATGATGATAACCTTTTTTGAATATTGGCTTGTTCTTCATATGACTAAGTACAGTCACAAGTCCTGGTAAAGTGCAAAGGAGGATGAGGCATCCCTGGTTGCCACCAAACTTGCAACATGCAATAATGGCCAAATGAGAAGCTTGTCTGCGTATGTCCATCAAAGAAACTAGATTCCACTGGAATACAAGCTTTCCGTTTGCTTCACTAGAAAACAAACTCCGCTTCTCCAATTCTCCGTTTGCTATTTCTACTGATTTTGTCATGCATCGCCACATTTTTGAATGTCTGGAAGTTGTCTAGCTTGACTAAACTTTTTATGTGTGTGAACACTTTCTAGCTAGTATTTGTAGTTAGATAAATTCAAAACATATGTTGTAACTAATTGTTTAAACTCAATTAGCTTTTGGACTTTTGGTCATCCCACATCGCCCTGTAGGAAAGCACGTACTAGTTTACTTGCGTATTGCTGTATCGATATGAGCTTTTTTTGTTATATTGCAAGTATATATGCTCATAAACTTTGTTTCTTCGGGAGTTTTGCAAACCCCAATAAGCTTACTATTGGGTTGAAATTGTGTAGGGATGACCTTCATTCCACGAGCATAGGGGCAATATGTATTTATTTTCTTATTGAGAGTGAATAAAAGCACCTTAAAAAGAGTTTTAACAATGTTAACAATATATGTGCCATTCAAGTGAAATACAAACTCAATAACGTATAAAGAGTCATAGTTGCTTCACTGTTGCACCAAAACTCTAGTCTAGTGCTTAGATTGAGTTGGCTCGCCGGTGATTCCGAGGACGATAATGAGAAGAGTAAATAGGAACATTGACATTGTGTTTGAACTGAGGTGTTTGTGTATGTGAGGCTAAATATATGGTAGGTTAAGTCACATGAAACAAAAGGTTAAAAAAGGAAATGAGTATGTTGGTTTTGTGACTTTATCCCACACTGTTAGATGAGCAAATACTGTAGGAGTTTAGAAGTAAGGCTATGAATACATTATAAAGTTGATTTGGAATCATTAGATAGTACTCCGTATTAACTATAAAGTAAATCTGGTGATTTTATGTTTAAATTTTTTATGTCGTGTTTTCTTATTTGGGTGAGGGGAGATTATTGGAATAATAAATTCCATTTGTTTACTTGTATTTTCGTACAAAACATAGTACGGAGTAGCAATTTTGTATTTTAGATAATATAATAAATTTGTCTAAGCGCTTCTTGTTAGTAACATGAGATACTTTATTTTGCACACTCAAAATTCTTTGCATACTAGAGAATAAATCCCCACCTTCCATATAGTTTGATCTAATAGTAGTTATTAACCTAAGATTTAATATGTCCAAATCTAAGTCCATGTTTTTTTCTTATCTTTTTATCTTTCTTATTTATTTTCTCATTATTTGTCCTTTTTTTTAATCACATTTTTCCGCTTTTCATACGTTTTCGTCCGTTTTCATCTGTTTTCTTGCGTTTTCGACCGTTTTCTTGCGTTTTTGTCTATTTTCTTACGTTTTCGTCCGTTTTCATACGTTTTCGTCCGTTTTCTTACGCTTTCGTCCGTTTTCTTACATTTTTGTCCGTTTTCATACGTTTTCGTACGTTTACATACGTTTTCATCTGTTTTCTTACGTTTTCATACGTTTTCGTCCGTTTTCATCCGTTTTCGTCCGTTTTCATACGTTTTCGTCTTTTTTCTTACATTTTCGTCCGTTTTCATACGTTTTCGTCCGTTTTCTTACGTTTTCGTTCGTTTTCTTACGTTTTCGTTTGTTTTCTTACGTTTTCGTCTGTTTTCTTACGTTTTCTTCTGTATTCTTAGGTTTTTGTCCGTTTTCTTACTTTTTCGTCCGTTTTCTTACATTTCGTCTGTTTTCATACATTATCGTCCGTTCTCATACGTTTTTATCCGTTTTCATACATTTCCGTTCGTTTTCTTACGTTTTCGTCCATTTTCCTATGTTTTCGTTCATTTTCTTACGTTTTCGTCCGTTTCCTTACGTTTTTGTCCGTTTTCATACCTTTTCGTCTGTTTTCTTACGTTTTCGTCTGTTTTCTTACGTTTTTGTCCGTTTTCATCAGTTTTCATAGGTTTATCTATGCTTTCGGCTGTTTTTTTACGTTTTCGTCCATTTTTAGACGCTTTCGTCTTTTTCAGATGTTTTCATACGTTTTAGTCCATTTTCATTCGTTTTTATACGTTTTCGTCCATTTTTCAAATGCTTTTTCCGTTTTCATAAAATTTTATACGCTTTTCATTCGCTTTTATACGTTTTTGTCCGTTCTCATAAGTTTTCGTCCGTTTTTTGCAGTTTTTATACGTTTTCCTCTATTTTCATACGTTTTCATGTTTATTATTTTACTTTATTATATTACACGTCTAATATCAATTGTGATATTTTATTAAATAAAAAGTTAATGTCTAATATCACTTGTGATATTTCATAAACAAACAAGTATGTTTTTTTAACCTTTAATATCATCTGAGATATTTCATGGCTCTATATATTTTTATATATCATCACGTATATGTTTTCTAATATTTTTATAATTTTCAGTTACAAGATAGTTTTTGTGCCTTTCATCGCAATTGACAAGTGGATATTTTTTTAATGCGCTTAGTAGAAATAAAAGGGTTAAAGTCTCTTTAGGTGAATTCTTATTTTGTTCAAAAAAAATGTTAATTTAATGCAACACTTGTTTGATTTTGAGAATATGTAAAGTCTCTATTTTCATACTTTGCTTTTTTTTTTATTCATTTTGATATTTTTAAGTGACACTTATTTATCTCTTGTGATAAAACACTGTAAGAAAGATGAAGAGTATTACACTTTTCATCATGTATGTGTTATCAGTTGTGATACTCAACTAAGAATGAGAAATATTAAATTCATACCAAATGTGATAAGAATTTAATATTTTACCAAGTATATATGAAAAAAATGATAATAAACATCACTTATTATATTACTGTGATGATTCTGTTCATTTTTATTATTTGTGTTTTTGAAAATATTTAGGAAGATTTTTGTGTTTTATGATAATGTGAAATATTAGAAAATGTGTTTAACTGAAAACAAGAGATGTTATGAAACTTTTGTTAGATTTGTGTTTGATTTTTCTATTTAATGGATACATTATGCATGTTTCGATAGGTTTTATAGCGTGATTTGAAAATATATATGGTTGAATCAGCAAACTAAAGAAGTTATGGTTGAAGAAAGCACATATCTTTATAAACAAACTAAGTAAGCTCAAACACTTGTGATATCACACATGATATCACAAGTGATATCACCTCACTTGTGATATCACTTCACTTGTGATATCACATGATACCACAGGTGATATCACATGATATCACAGGTGATATCACAAGTGATATAAACTATGATATCATACATGCTATCACTGGTAATATCACACATGATATCACAGGTGATATTACAAGTGAGGTGATATCACCTGTGATATCACAAGTGTTTGAGCTTTCTCAGTTTGTTTATAAAGATGTGTGCTATCTACAACCATATCTTATTTAGTTTGCTGATTCAATTATAGATATTTTCAAATCCCATTATAAAACCTATCGAAAAATCTACCACAAGTCTAACAAAAGTATCATAACATCTCTTGTTTTCAGTTGAACAACTTTTCTAATATTTCATAATATCATAAAACACAAAAATCTTCCTAAATATTTTTAAAAACATAACCATTACATTTTTAGTTGAGTATCACAACTGATAACACATACATGATGAAGAATGTAATACTTTTCATCTTCTTTATAGTGTTATATCATAAGAGATAAATAAGTGTCACTTACAAATATCAAAATGAAAACGTCTGAAAACGGACAAAAACATATAAAATCGAATGAAAAACGTATAAAAACGTATGGAAACGGACAAAAACGTCTGAAAACGGACTAAAACGTATAAAAATGAACAAAAACATATATAAACGGGTGAAAACGTACGAAAACGGACAAAAAACGTCTAAAAATGGACGAAAACATAAAAAAACGGACGACAACGTATGAAAACGTCTGAAAACGTATAAAACGGACAAAAATACATGAAAACATAAAAATACAGATGAAAACGTCTAAAAACGGACGGAAATACATGAAAACCTAAAAAAAAAGACAAAAACGAATGAAAATGGTTGAAAATGGCCGAAAACATAAGAAAACGGACGAAAACGTAAGAAAACAGACGAAAACGTATTAAAGCGTAAAACAGGCATGAAAAATGGACGAAAACGAAAGAAAACGGATGAAAACGGACGAAAACGTATGAAAACGAACAAAAACGTAAGAAAATGGACAAAAACGTATGAAAACAAACGAAAACGTAAGAAATCAGATTAAAACGTATGAAAACGGATGAAAACGTCTCAAAACGGACAAAAACATCTAAAAATAGACGAAAACGTATGAAAAATGACAAAAACGTCTGAAAACAGACGAAAACGTATATAAACGTACAAAAACGTATGAAAACGTACGAAAACGGACGAAAACGGATGTAAACGTACGAAAACGTCTGAAATCAGACGAAAGCGTTAAATAACGGACGAAAACATATGAACACGGACGAAAACGTATAAAAACGAATGAAAACGCATGAATATAGATGAAAACTTATGAAAGCGAAAAAAAAACTTGAATAAAAAAAACGTGAAATTAAAATTAAAAAAAAATGAATTTTTTATAAAAACGTGAATTTCAAAAAAAAGAAAAAAAAAGAAAAAGAAAAAAATGTTAATAAATAAGAAGAAAAAAAAACAAAAAAAAAGAAAAAAAACATAGACTTAAGTTTCTATATTAAATCTTAAGTTTATCCCCACCATTAGATCAAACTAGATGGATGGTGGGGATTTGTCCCTTGGTAAGCACCAAAATAAGAGTAAACATTTGAAAATTCCTCTAAATAACATAAGAACCTCGGGATAAAATCCCTTAAATACGTATTTATGCTAAAACCATGGGCTTTAAATCCGATATCTGTGTGATGTGCTAATTAGGTATGAGTAGTAGTTTAATAAAATCGCGGAGATTTGTAAAAATGTTAAAGAGAAGTATTAATATGTATTAGTCAGCCTGTTAGTTTACAAAACCACCAAACTAGTGATAAGAAATATAAACGTGAACCTGATTTGGTTGTTATCAACGTTAAATATATGTTAAAATAGTCAACTGATGAATCAAAAAACACCATTCTTCGATCTTCAGTCTTCACCCAACATATAGATGCTTAACCAGTGACTGAGAATCTTTAACATGCCCATCACTCTAATGAAGCTAAAGTCGATACTTGCAACTCTAATCATACTAAAGTGGAAACTCTAGTTATCTAAGCCAATAATCAATCCTAGTTATTACCTTCCACTTGGAAGGAACATCAATACTTACTAGGTTGAAGTTAATCTCACTTCCTCCTAATTAACTACTAGAAAAGAACACTACAACTCAATCTTATCTTTTAAAGTATCTAAGCCAGTTTTGTTTGAATGTGATAGCTTGTGTGTAGACCTATTGATTTAGTACAAAGATATGCGTTTGAAAGAGGTGTTAGGTTTTGAATACATAGACCTATTCATTTAGTCACTGTAAAGCAGGGGTGGAGGGGATGGAGTGACTAGCGGGTGCTAGGCCTCCCCAACTCCTCCAACAAGCCTACTACAATAAGTGTAAAGAGTGTTGTGGCAATGTATTTCCTTGAACTCACTTTGAATAGTTAGTAAACGGTTTGTTTAAAATTCTATGCTAATAATTAATATGTGTTGTTTTCATCCTTTTACTAGAATCTTTGGTTTGTTCTTTATATGACCAGGTAAGCCATAAATTATGGTTTCTTCTATTAATGTTTTTAAAAGAATGTGACGAGTAAGTTTGTTTGGATTTGTTGAGAGTACGTGAAGCTGAGTGGGCATATCAAAGGTGTTTGGCGGGATTTTGCCGAGAGACTAACGGCTTGGATGGAGTAGAGTGTTTTTGTGCATGCAGGTGAGGCTATGAGGGTGGAAAGTTTGAGGAAGAAAAAGAGTTTTGATTTCGTGACTTCTCCTACATGGATTGATGAACAAACTCCAAACCGCTATATATTAAGACTATGGAAATATAAGGCAAGTAATTTATAATCATTGTACTTAATGATTTACTAGTAAATTTCATCTAGTACGGGATTGCATAATTTGTTTTTTTATGGGAAAAGACGCCTTCAACATTTTGTTTGTTATTTATTGTCTTCTCAGTTTTTGTGTTTGCTTCTTCGGTTTATTCAACTTTTTGTGCTTTTTTATGGTAATAGACGCCTTCAACTTTTTGTTTGTAATTTATCGTCTTCTCAGTTTTTGTGTTCTGCTTCTTCGTTTTATTCAACTTTTTGTTTGTTAGTATTTATTTTATCTTCAACTTTTTGTTTGTTATTAATTTTTCACCAAATTATTAGAGCAATTTATAAAAAAAAAAATTATGAAGTTATTTAACAAGGTTGTTGGTTATCTGGGGATTGGTATCAACTTTCCAATTTCCAGTGTGCAATTTTTTTGGAATAAAACTTAAGCTTAAAATCACTATACTTGTCAAGAATAGCAGTTCTGCGTAGCGAACTAAAAAAATAACTCTTTTAGACATTAAAGTTGACATTTTTGTCTTTCTTTAAGTATTATGACCATACTATGACAATTTTACCATTCGAAAAGTATTTCAAAAAAAAAAAAGAAATTCGAAAAAAAATTTCAGAAATTTCAAAAAAAAAGTATTTCGAAAAAAAAATTCAAAAAAAATATTTTGGAAAATTTTTTTTGAAAAAAAAGGTATATTGAAAAAAATTTAGAAAGGGTAAAATGGTCATAATATGGTCATAGTACTTAAAGAAAGACAAAGATAAACTTTAATGTCTAAAAGAGTTATTTTTTTAGTTCGCTATGCAGAACTGTCATTCTTGACAAGTATATTGCTTTAAAAGGTTATTAACCCTTTCTTAATCTTGTTTCTTAAATAATCATATTTATTGTCTTTGATTTTATGCATTTTAAATCAGCAGAATAAACACTAATCGTCTATGTTGTTTTCACCCCCTTGTTGGAATCTTTGGCTTTTTCTTCTCATAGTCACGCCACGTATGTGACGGTTCATGATTGCTTTTGTAAATATTTTTAGAGGTATGTCACTAGTGAGTTTGTTGGGCTATAATGAGCTGAGAGTACATGAAGCTTAGCTGAGTTTGTTGGATGACGTCACACGTGATGTTGTTCCATGCGCAGATGCTATGTGTTCCATTTGATGCGTGGAGAGTGTGGGAGTGAGTGTGTTAGAGTGGGTTGGCTCGGTTGTGTCTCAGTGAAGGATGATGAGGAAAGTTAAGTGGTGGTGAGATGAGGTGTTTGTGTGTGTATAGAAGATGATGTGAGAGTGTTGGTTAAGCCACTTGAAATAAAAACTAACAAAACCTCGAAGAAGAAAATGAGTTTCGGTTTCAGACTTTGTTCCACATCGATGAAAGAACAAACCCTTAAACCATCTTTAAGAAAGACTATTATTCATGCAATTAACGTAATTATATAAAAGCTTGTTTATGTGTCTTTAATATAAACCTCTTCATAATGCTCATATCAATTTATTTTATTTTATTATTTTTTTTTGCGACGTAAAATCAGAGATTTATAAATCCTAAACTTTTTTCCACGTAAAATCAGAGGTTTATAAATCCAAACGAAACTTATTCATTTTACGATTAACTAAAGTATCTAATTTTAAGCTATTTTTTGCAGAAAACGACGAAAGTTTTGTTGAGAAGCATGCGATTCATTAGTTAACGAAGTCTTCGAATCTAAGTAATCTGCTACTAATTATTAACTGAACAGTGTTCTTTTACGAGTATCAACACTTTACATGAACGAAATTCAAATACAATAAAATGGTAATTTGACATATCGCCATGTGAATTTACGTTACATGGAACGTGACAAAATAACACTTTTTTTTTTTTTTTTTTTTTAATTTCAAACAAAAAAATCTTACTATACGTTATAATACAATCTTATGGGAAAGAAAGTTACATGTGCAAATTGAGTGTGAGGTGTTCATTGGATACAAGGAGAGCGAAAGAGTGCAGAGATGAATGTGAAGAGCGAGTGCTTGTATTGAGTTGGCTCAGGGATGATTCGATGAAGTATAATGAGGTGCAGCGACATTGTGTGTGATATGTGGTGGTTTTGTGACTTTGTCCTACATCAATGAATGAACAAAACACTAAAGCAATATATGTTTGAGATCAAGAATTTATTAGCTGAAATACAGCTTCCTTTAGTTTGAATAATCAAATCTCTTCAAACAAGGCTACTTATATTTACAAAAAAAGCTTATTTTTTTAAAGCTTTGTGATTCTAATCTAGGGTGTTGAATAAAAAGAAGACATTAGCAAATTAGCAATCTTAAAATTATCCTCCTTTCTCCATCATGTTTCCGTTACAACCATGAAGATATCCACGTGTTCTTACCTTTAATTTATATGTGATGTGTTAATTTAGTATGAGCCAGAGTAGTAGGATATTAAAGTCGCGGATATTTGAAAGATGCTAAACGAGAATTAGCACGTGCTTATTGAACATGTAATGGTGATTCATATGCTAATGAGTTCCACAATGATAACCGATTATCACATGTTCAAAACACTAGTCAGCGTGTTACTATTGTATAGTTACTATTAGAGACTATTAATTAGTTAATTACTAGACCACCAAAATAGTGATAAAAATTATAAACGTGAACCTGAGTTTGTTGCAAACTTTGGAGCAATATATGAGTAGGATTATGAGGCTATTACTAGAAGCATTATAAGAAATACATATAATTTACTTATAAAATTAATACATGTATTTGGTCAATCTTCTTTTTTTAAATGTGAAATCAACTTAACCTTACTATTTTTACTAGTTTTACATTTTTATTTACTTTACTAGACGAGTATTCGTGCATAGCAACGCAATTTTATAGCGAAAGATCGTTTAGTGATAAAAAAAAGTTTATGGGTTATAAACGAAAATTCATAAAAGTTTGAAGATTTGAGAATTAAACATAATGTTTTGAAACCCGGTTGGACCCGAGTGGTTCAACCGGTTGAACCGTTCCGGTCGAAAAAAGGGTCGATTAAAACCGAGTCAACCCGATGGGTTGGGTCGAAAACGGGTCAAATTAAACAGGGTCAACCCGCCGGGTTTGAAGCGTCCCGGGTCAACCCGGTTTTCGATGTGTATTAATAGTTTCGTTTTGAAATATATGTTTTCAACATTTCGTTTTTTAGTTTCAACTTTTCACTTTTTACTTTTTGGTTTTTCCTTTATATAGTATAGCAGGGTACCAGCATGTTTCGGCGGCGAGTACCCTGTGACGATTAACCAGATAAATAGATATCGATGAGACCTAATTCCACCAGTTTGTATCGGTTTCAACGAGTCCTCTTTGGTTCGTTTTCAGTTGGCTTTTATTGGTTACCCGAACCGGTGGCGACACCGGTTCCTGGTTGAACCATTTGGTTTGGTCCGGTTTTCAAAACTATATATTGTTTGTTTTTAGTTAGTTTGTATAATGTGTATAATAACATGTACTTTTCATTTTAAGGTGTTTTAAAAATAATATTAATTAGTGTGTTTAATTATTTTATATTTTGGATTATGTTGCAGCTTGTTTAAATTGTACATTGTGAAAATTTTATTATACTTTTTACTAAGGGGTGTTATAATTGTTTGTTTTTAATTTGGTAGATATGCTTCTATTTGGTTGTATAATGTGAATAAATTATTGAACTTTTAATTAATGTGCTATTTTAATAAGAGTATTAATTATTCTATGCATTTCTCTCACTTTTAACTTTCAAGTTTTCACTTTTCAACGTTTGACCATACACTCATTATATGTAGTATAGATAGTATTACTTTTAAAAGTCTATGGTTTATTGTAAAGAAAATATGTATTTCCATAGTTAAAAAAAAAGGAAATAAAATAAAAAAAATTAAAAAAAAAAATCTCCTATTAATTTAATTCTTTTGATATCTAACTATGGCAAATGAGCATGGTAGAGTTGCGATTGTTTGAATAGGATTAACGTATACAAAGTCTAAAAAGCCATACACAATACCACACGTGTTCCACCACATTTCCTTCCTTTTTTTAATAAAAATTTCGGTCAAATGGTGGTTTGGTCATTTGATCCGTTTTATAATTTAACCACAAACTTTAAACGCACATAACTTTCAAACGACAAACTATTACGAAAAACCGATTTCACCATTTTTTTCATAATTTAATTATCTTTAATTTGATATGTATTTCAATATATAAATAGCAGTTTTTTTTCTCTTTTATTTTTAGGTTATGATTTTTTAAAATTTTCGACATTTTTGACCCTATTTTTGTCTAACTTAAACGTTAAATTACTTAAAACTTAAAACACGAAAGTAATAGATTTTTTGCCGTTGTTTACCCAGACATTTGAGTCACTCAATTTTGATATAATATAAGTGAGATTTCACATCTGAAAATGACATGTTACGCATATTTAGTGTACACAAATTGTTTGATAAAATGCCTAAAAGAGATTTTTATTGATGAACAATGCTAACAAATTTTTTTTATTGATGAATTACATTTTTATTGATATTTAATCTCTATCTAAATAATTTTAATAAAGTTGTAAATGATTGATGAATGTAAATTATCATATTGTGGGCATAACCTTTTCAATCTTATGAAAAAAACGTTACATGTGCAAATTGAGTGTGAGGTGTTCAGTGAATACGAGGAGAGCGTAAGAGTGCTGAGATGAATGTGAGGAGCGAGTGCTTGAGTTGAGTCGGCTTGGGGGTGATTCAATGAAGGATGATGAGGAACAGTGACATTGTGTTGGGTGTGCGGTGGTTTTGTGACTTTGTCCCACATCAGTGAATGACTAAACACTAGAGCAATATATAATTGAGATAAAAAATTTGTTAGTTAAGATTCAACTTGCCTTGATTTGAATAATCAAATCTTTTCAAACAAGGTGACTTGTATTTTTTAAAAACTTATTTTTCCAAAACTTTGTAATTCCAATCTAGGGTGTTGAATAAAAAGAAGACATAGCATTTTCTTACAATTCATATTCAAGAGACATATTATACTGAATAAAAAGACATGCACCATATTCGTATGTGGTGTTTAGTTGCAACTTAATTGGATAAATGGTGTGGAAAGATTATTTGAACAACGACCATTTCCTTCATGTTTACTTGAAACTATCTTTTTTAGCATGGCCGAGTGAGAAGAGTAATCAGTATAGAAAATTAGCAATCTTAAAATTATCCTTTTTTCTCCTTCATGTTTCCGTTACAACCATGAAGATATCTACATGTTCTTACCATTAATTTATATGTGATGTGTTAATTTAGTACGAGCCAGAGTAGTAGGATAAGAAAGTCGCGGAGATTTGAAAGATGCTAAACGAGAATTAGCACGTGCTTATGGACCATGTAATGATGATCCATCTTGCTGAGAGTTACACAATGATAACTGATTATATCATGTTCGAAACATTTGTAAGCTTGTTATTATTTTATAATTAGTTAATTGCCGGATCACCAAAATAGTGATCAAAATTTACATACGTGAACCTGAGTTTGTTGTTATCGACGTTAAATAGTCAATTGATGAAAAGTCGATCTTGCAACTCTAATCATACTAGAGTGGACACTTTAGACTCTAGTTACCTAAGCCAGTTATCCATCCTAACTTTTCCCTTCCACTAGGAAGGACCAGTGAACACCAATAGAAAAGATCAAAAGAACACAAAAACAAATGAAGAAGGCTTGAAGGTGGAATGAGTTTTGGTTTTGTAATTGTCTCACATGGATGAATATGCAAACTTTGGAACAATATATGAGTAGGATTAAGAGGGATATTATTAGGAGAGTGATAAGAAATATATATATTTACTTATAAAATTAATATATGTATTTCGTCAATGCTTCTTTTTTAAAATGTGAAATCAACTTAAGCCTACTATTTTTACTAGTTTTACATTTTTATTTACTTTATAGTATTACTTTTAAAAGTCCATGGTTTATTGTAAAAGAAAATATGTATTTTCATAAAATAAAAAAATAAAAAAACAAACCTCATATTACTTTAATTTCTTTGATATACAACTATGGCAAATCAGCATGGTAGAGTTGCAATCGTTTTCGATAGGATTAACGTTTACAAAGTTTAAAAAGCCATACACACTACGACACCTGTCCCACCACATTTCCATCCTCTCTTTTTATAAAAATTTCGGTCAAAAAGTAGTTTGGTCATTTGATTCGTTTTAAAATTTTATCACAAACTTTAAACGCACATAATTTTGGAACGACAAACTATAAAAAACCAATTTCACCATAATTTTCATAAATTAATTCTCTTTAATTTGATATGCATTTCAATATATAAATTAGGAGTGGCAATTCAGCTCGAGTTCGGGTTATTAGGTTGGCGGGTCAGAAAATCCCAACCCAATTAAATTATCGGGTCAGCTATGTCAACCCTAACCTGTTTCGACATAACCCGAACCTAACCGATATATATGCTTAGTTGGCGGGTTAAATAGGTTACGCGGGTTGAATATGTTAAACGGGTTGAATATTATAAACGGATTGAATCGGTTAAGCAGGTTTCGCATTGACCCGTTTAACCCTTTTTATATACAAAAGTTGGCATATTACATGAGTTAAACAGGTTGTCGGGTCGACCCGTTTAACATATTTAACCCGCATAATAAAATATAAATAATTTTGTTTTTTTTATGAAGAAAAAAAATCTTAAACGGGTTAGCGGGTTGACCCGCTTAATTTATTCCCAACCCGAACCTGACCTGTTTAATAAACGGGTTAGATAGGTCAACCCAAACCTGACCCAGAATTTATTTAGCCCAACCCGAGCCTATTAGTTTTCGTGTCGGTTTCGTTTCGTGTCGGGTCAGAAATTGCCACCCCTAATATAAACAACATTTTTTTAGTAGGTTATGATTTTATTAAAATTTTCGACATCTTCGACCCTATTTTTGTCTAACTTAATGGTTAAATCACGCAAAACTTAAAACACGAAAGTCGTAGATTTTTTGCCTTCACGAAAGTCGTAGATTTTTGGCCTTTTTTACCCAGACATTTGAGACACCCAATTTCGATATGATATAAATGAGTTTCACATCTGAAAATGACATGTTACACATATTTAGTGTACATAAAGAGTTTGATAAAATGCCTAAAAAAAAAATTATTGATGATCAATACTAAAAAAAAAAAATTATCGGTGAATAATATTTTTATTGATAATTAATCTATATGTAACTATGTTGAATAAAGTAGTATCTGGTGAAATTTGGGCATAACCTTTTCTAACTTATAAAACAACAAATAATTTTTGTTTATCATCACAAATAAGCTTTAACACTGATTGTCGTTCTTAATTAATTTTCGAGTACCGAACAAAACCCCAGAGGTGGATTTGTTTCGAGTGGTGTGTGTGTGAAGTCGCAATAATATGTATTTATGCCGACTGTCTCACACTTCCTTTGTTTCATCTTGTTTTTTAGGAGATCGACTTTCCTTTATCTGGTGCAGTTTTCATCCCTTTATTGCGACGCATCCCAAAATAATATGCATGTCTACTTTAACCATCTCAAGCTTGTTTTTATATGCCTGTGATTTAAAAACTTTTAGATCTCTGTCCAAGAACTTGATGATGGGCTATTATTAGTTTGGACCTTTTGACTGCTGAATATATAGTATCATAGTAATGAAAACTTCATTTATTTGTGGTGTCCACTTGAATATATAGTAATGACTGGCTATTATTCGCGCTCTATCATAAGGAGCCATGGTATATATGAACTACACTCGATCATCAAAGTAATAATTATATAATTAATAGTACAGATTTGGGGAAACCAAGATTGTATAGCACATTACTTGTTCTCATGATGGAATTAACTCTTTTCAAGACAAATCGGCTCATATTCGACCTACTAACACTAGACTCGGGATTAAACGTAGCAATATAAAGCTAATGGATGTTTCGCATTGACATAACTTGATTGCTGTTTTAGATGAAAAATTGTTGATGCACTCTCAAGATCATTAGTCTTTCGAATTTCGATCAACAGCTTCTTCTTTAACAATATCATTCCAGTCAAGTTGGTTTAGCTATTTTGATAGCGGACGATGCAAATTAAAAGACCATGAGACTATGAAAGCAACTTCTTAGCTTGAAAATGCTTCTAGACGCTCAACCTTAGACGTTTGTATGGCTTAGGAGTCCGTTTAACATGGGAGTCGGGGAGGATATTTAACTCGATCCCGCCATGTAGACTATGTAAGCTTCTCGTGTTTAATTTTTACATTCTCAAGATACGATGCCTATGGGGTGTTGGGTTAAATCCCACATCGCTCAAGAAGTATAAGTTGAAAGCGAGAAAGTCTATATATAAACACCAAGCTGCATAAGGAAACCTTGCGGTCCCACTTTATGTAACAAAAAGTGAATTATACTTTCACAGGTTACATTTGCTCGTTGCATAATTAGGCATACGTCTTCAATTGCTAGTTTAAGATTTTGCTTGTTTCTTCGTAAATTGCTATTTCACCCTTTATGTTAACACCTATGAAGTGGTAATTCGATATTAAGGTTTGATGATTTCCAAATCAATGTCTCAAGTTTTAACTTCTTAAATTCCCAATTACCATTTAAGTACAAACAAAACGAATGGTATAATATAAAATCTATGTTGCTGGTTTATAAAATCTGCCGCCCCAAAAGTACAAAACTCTAATCACACTAAAAGAGGAAACTCTAGTTTTCTTTGCCTATAGTCAATTGACCATGTAGTGGTGATCTATCTTGCTGATGAATTACCGGATTATCACATGTTCGAAATATAAGTCAGTTGGTTACTATTGTATAATTAGTTCATTAAAAGACCACGAAAACAGTGATAAAAATATAAACATGTACTTAATCTTGTTGTTATGAATGTTAAACATGCGTTAAGCTAAAGCTAAAGTCGATTAGGTAATTTGAATAATGAACACCAATACTTTAGTATTTGAGCTCAAATTATTCTCACTTGCTCCTAACCACTATAAAAGAACACAAAAACATATGAGTGTACACATTATGTAACAACTATATATTTCTCATGCTATGTTTATTTTTTTATTTTTTTCTTTTTTATTTTTCTTTTTTATTTATTTATTTATTTTATCTAATTACTGTATATGGATGCGTTTACGGTATCAAAGTCATTTTTTGTTTGAATGTGATAGCTTGTATTATGCAAATAATCCTAACCACAATCCATATATACGACTGGTCAGTAGTGTTTCTATTTTCCTGGAATGGAACTAGTCCTGTTAGAAAATGTTGTGACAGTGCATATCTTTAAACTCGAATATTTTGTAAAATGTATGTTTTGCCATTTGAAAGACATGGTCGACTCAACATATAGCAAGGATTGTACCACTAATAATTTATATATGTTGTCTTAATGATGATCACCTTATTTGAATCTTTGGCTTGTTCTTCATATGACCACGTACACATGCTACCATTCATGGTTGCTTGTGTTAATTTATTTAGAGGAATGTGACCGTTGAGTTAGATGGTGTTTGGTGGGATGGTGTAGGAGAGAGCAGCGATGATGATTCGGTTGTGGCTCGGTGCCGTATTGTTTGTATATGTGTAAGTGAGGCTATGAGGGTGGATATGTGGTCATTAAGTCATTTTAAAACAAAAGCCTAAAGAAGCCTTGAAGGGTTGAAAGAGTTTTGGTTAATTTTATTGTCCCACATTGATGAATATGTAAACTTTGGAGCAATATATGAATATGTTTAGGAGGCTAAATTTAAAAGGTCTACATGAAGTACGTGCATTTACTTATAAAATTCCTTAAGTTATAAATTTTACACTATAATTAGAAACAATCTTGTCAAACACATATATTTACTTATAAATTTCTTTAATAAGTGAATTTCGTGAATATTTCTTACCCTTAGAGCACAAGGTATCGTGGATACACGTTATTGGTATGCCACATCATACACCTCTCAATAACTCACCACACCAATAACATGTTATTGGGTCCACAAAATACCTCACTAAAAAATACCTCTCACTCACAATACAATTAAAAAAAAATAGTAAAACTTTGTCCTCTTTCTCCTTTGGCTTGAGCCACTCAACCAACTCAAACAATTTTTGGCTCACAAATGGCATGTTAGATGGTATGGTAATGGCATGCTATTGGTATTTTTTTTCCCTTTGGCATGTTAACTTGCACCCATACCCTTTGGTCTTACTTTTAAACATCTTAGGTTGATTTTAGTGTTTTCCATTAACTTAATTTGGATCTAGCTTATTGTATAAGAAATGTATTTCTATAGAAACTCATGTTAATTTAATTTCTTTGATATATAACTATGGAAAAAGTTCATGTTATGAATATATAAACCTCTTGCTACTTTTTGTCATCCCACATCTGTCAAGGAAAGCAACTAGAGGGAATTGATTGCAAATAGGAAGGGAAAATTTCTAATTCAAACTCAATAACGAATAAAGAGTCATAGTTGCTTCACTGGTGACTCAAAATCTGTTTCACGAAAACTCTTATCTAGTGCTTGAATTGAGTTGGCTCGAGGATGATTCGAAGGACAAATAATGAGAAGAGTGAAGAGGAACAATGATATTGTGTGTGAATACAGGTGTTTGTGTATGTGAGGCTAGAGATACGGTGATTAAGTCACTTGAAACAGAAGTTTGAAGAGGAAAAAGATTATGTTGGTTTCGCGACTCTATCCCCACATTGGTGGATGTGTAAATATTGTAGTAGTTTATAATTAAGACTATGAATACATTGTTAAATTAGTCTTAGAAACTATCATGTAGTTATAACTATAATGTAGATTTGGTGGTTGTAAAGCTTGACTTTTTATATTTATTAGCTTATTGGATTTTTTTTGGTGGTTGTAAAGTTCGACTTTTTATATTTATTAGCTGATTGGATTTTTTTTATGTTTATTTTATTATAGCTTATTGAATAAATAAAACGTCTTATTTTTTTATATATATATTAGCTTATTGAATTTTTTTGGGTGGTTGTAAAGTTCGACTTTTTATATTTATTAGCTGGTTGGTTTTTTTATGTTTATTTTACTATAGCTTATTTTACTGTGAATACATTGTTAATTCAGCCTTAACAACTATCAGATAGTTATAACTATAATGTAGATTTGGTCATTGTAAAGCTCGACTTTTTATATTTTTAATATTTATTAGCTTATTGGATTTTTTTTGTTGGTTGTAAAGTTAGAATTTTTATATTTATTAGCTGATTGGATTTTTTTATGTTTATTTCACTATAGCTTGAATAAATAAAACGTCTTATTTTTTATATTTATCAGCTTATTGGATTTTTTGGGTGGTTGTAAAGTTAGACTTTTTATATTTATTAGTTGATTTGATTTTTTATGTTTATTTTACTATAGCTTATTGAATAAATTAAACGTCTTATTTTCTTACTTGCGGCTTTATGAGGGGTGATAATTCGAATAAACATCTCCTTTTGTTTACTTGCATTGTACAAAACATTTCCTTTTGCCTGAAACGGAGTTAGTCACATTGTAAAGAGTGTCACTGTGGTGGTGCATTTTCTTAAATTCACTTGCATATTTCGTTAAATATATTTTGGATTTTTAGGCCTTTTGAATGACATGGTTGATATGTATATACCAGGGGAAGTACGACTAGACATTTATTGGAATCTTTGGCTTGTTTTTCATATGACCAGCTATCTCACGATTCACCTGTGATGGATTTGTATTTCTGAAGAAATCCTGGCTTCATTTTACTTGTAGTTGTGAGATTCATGGTTGCTTTTGTTAATATAACTTCAAGGAACGTGACTCGTGACTTTTTTGGAGTGACTAGTCCATGTACAGAGTGACTTTGATAAACATAATGATGCTAAGACCAACTAAGCTTTTTTGCCTAAAGTTTACTACTACTTTTTATTTTTCACGACTAGTTCTTTCTACAAGTATTCTTCAACCAATAAGATTTTATCCTTATATTTTTCAAGTCTTTTGATTGGTTGAAAGTATAGTTGAGACAATTATCTTGAGACATCTCAAAATGTATAAGAGAATAAAATTTTGAGATGGAAGGATTATCATTTTAAATGAAGTCCAATACAAGAAATGTTAAATTTTATGATGTGCCTCTAGCCGCATTTACTCAAGATGGACTGAGTATGATCGCTACAAACCTATGAACACCAATGTTCTAGCCGCATTTACTCAAGATGGACAGAGTATGATCGCTACAAACCTATGAACACCAATGTTGTTAGACTCTTATAAGAATACGATGCGTTTGGAGTCATGGGGTTGAAGTAGTTATGCGCGTGCCATGATAGAAGTTACTGCTGAGAATGATTTGAAGGATAGTATTGTTATGGCTGTTCCCAACTTACATGATGATGGATATAGGCGGGAAACTATGCGCATTGAATATGAATGGAGACCTCCTCGTTGTAATGAATGCAAACTGTTTGGGCATTCACGTGATTCTTGTCCGAAGCATGTTAAGGAGCCACCGGCTCAAGCTGATAACTCGAAGGTTGATACTGAAGGTTTTCAAGTGGTGGGCATTCACCTTTTCTTTTCCTGCCTTCAGCTCTTCTTTCTTTATCTCGAAATCACCATGTGTGTAGATAGTTGTCGTCATCTTTGAGATAGTCCCACCATCAGTCGAACCCTCAAACTTAATATCATACGAAACTTTCTCAATCTTGTCTGATATGCCCATCCCTTCGATTAAAGTATACTTGTATGTGAATGTCTTTTCATCAAGTTCATCTATTTGGTGTTTCACGGAACCTGCATACCATACTTTTATTTAAAAAGTGAGCATATGATTAAAGGCGGTTCATCTATTTGAGCATGCAATAGATTTTAATTAAATCCTTAGACAACTCCTGACCCATTTGACATGTTTTCTTTAAGGGTCAAATAGGTAAAAATGATAAAAATAAAATGGGTCAAATGGATAAGGCGTCCTCTTACACATATAACCTTTAAAATTATTCAACTAACCTTCTTTTATTATTACTGAAATAATATTATTTCTGTTGGAATATAGACACACTAATCATATAAAAAGGTTACAAATTTTGGACAAAAAATGTTCTGGGTCAGCCCGGTCTGTTTTGACCCATTACTTGACTCGCTCGTTTACCTCCACTTATATTACTATTTGATTCAGTATAATTGGATATATGGTTTACCTCCAGCGAAGTTAATTTGCTTGATGCTTCCAGCCCCGCCATCACCTTTTGTGAACTCAATGCTTTTAATAGTGTCTGGCAAGATCATCGACCTCAGAAGCATTTCCGAGACGCCCGGAAGTTCCTCTAACCCATGAATAGACTTTACCATCACCTGATATTATTCCCACACAATAAGTAATTAATTGAAAAGATAGTAAACATGGGATTTTATTAGTACTGTACTAGTTAGAGCGAGAGTGTGAGCTTCTCCGGCAGCTATTCGAGTTACTTTCCTGCAGCTGTCGTCGGAAATTTCCTCCGCTGTAGGTGTTCATCGTGATTTGTACCAGAAACAAGAAAAGAAGAAAATACAAGGAATCTGACAAAATCAAATGTAAAGAAACAAAAGTATAAATGTGTATGGACTAAAATACTCTTGACTACATGACAAAAATCATACATTGACTTTGGCATTAGTGGTCAAGGGACTAGTATGGCATTAAAAACCCAAGTTTTTTACTCTCCACGATGATAAATGCAAGGTTTGTCTCATTATGATGCGCAGTGACAAGTTTAGAGACCAACGGTATTATTTAGTCTTAATTTTATGTGTAAATCAATGTGATCTAGAAATATTGGAATATGAACCAACAAAATAATGACATATATTTTTAAACATACAATTAAATATGTCAATAAGTGATCTTATTAATATCCAAGATTTATAAAGGGTTTATTAAACAACTAGCAAGGTACCCGTACGTTGCAGAGCCGGTATCTTTTGACTAAATTTTATGACGATCAAATGTTTTTCATGCATTGTTAAAATGTTAAAGTTGTTCCAACATGAATTTTCGTATATTTATTGTAAAAAATATAATAAATTAAAATACGTAGTTCACAATAAATTAAAAGACGTAAAGTTATTGATTATAAAAAACATATAAACGAAAAATATTTGCTCGCCACAAAATTTAGAAAAAGGGTACCCCGTCGCCGCATTCCGCGGGTACCCTGCTAGTTGAATAAATGTATTTGGGGATTGCCTTATTAAATAGGATGTTAATTATAAAACTCGATACGGTCATTCCTAATTTTTTATGATCTTGAATTTGTAATCGTAGCTTATTGAATAAAAAGACATCTGTTTGATAAAACTGAATGATTTTGTGCTGAATGACTCTCATCTCTGAATGATTTTTAGACTCTGAATGAATTTGATTATGAATCAAAACATGTTGTTTGATATGTGTCATGAATAAATGATTTGAATGATGAGAAGTTACCATTTTATCCTTATGTTTAATCTAATAAAATATAAATGCTATATGTATAACTTTAGTTTAAATAAAATTTCCTCTTTTCTAAATGTTTAAATTTAATTTGATATATATATAAACAGACATGTACAAATACGACTATACGATTATTTATTAAATAACTTTGTCACATGATAATTCAATACCTTTGATTTTTTTGAATACTGATTAGATGTCCTAGATTTATAAATTCATTAATTTAACTTCAAAAATAAAAATAAATGTATTGAACAACTAAATGAAAAAAGGTATTGAAATTTGTAAATAAATGCATTGACTAATTAAATGAGGCCTACGTGATAATTGATTACTACAAAGTATTAAATTTTAAAAAAAAGATGAAAAGGCTTTCGTGAGGGCAAACATGGAATGAAGACACGTGCCGAATGATTTTGCATGCCAATGATGCTGAATGACTCCATAAATACCATTCAATTCAGTGTGTTACATTTTTGCTTTTCAAACACTTTGGCCTTTGACCGAATCAGAGGCTCCCTCTGAGTTGCTTCAATAAGAGGCAAACAAACAGCCCCATAGCATATTTGTACAAAGTACGATTCACATTTACGCCATTGTCCTGCTCATTAAACAATTTTTTTTTTCTCTCTCTCTCTCTTTACTTCTAGCTACAGCCGTGTTTATCTATTGAGTCTTTTGCAAACAGGAAACCAATCACAAAAGGGTGTGAGTTTGGTTTTGGGACTATCCCACAATCCCACATATATGAATAAGCAAACTTTAGATCAATATATAACTATTACTATTAAATTACTAATTAATTGATTTGGTTGCATATATTTATATTTGTAAATATTAATTAAGCCTATGGTTTCATTTATATTATTGAATTATATCTTAAGAAAAGACAAAAAAAAAATCTTTTTATATAACTTTCAATATTTTAGTTCTTATGGTTATTATAGTGTTTCTCAATTATTAATTCTAGTTTAGCTTATTGAATAAAAAGATGTAGCGTTTCCGTACAATGCATATCTAATCTATTTGATATCCATCTCAAAGAGCAAAGGGTATGGGTGCAAGTTAACATGCCAAAGGGAAAAAAAAATACCAATAGCATGCCATTACCATACCATCTAACATGCCATTTGTGAACAAAAAATTGTTTGAGTTGGTTGAGTGGCTCAAGCCAAAGGAGAAAGAGGACAAAGTTTTACTAATTTTTTTTTTTTTTTTTTTAGTGTATTATGAGTGAGGGGTATTTTTAGTGGAGTATTTTGTGGACCCAATAACATGTTATTGGTGTGTTATGAGAGAGGGTGTTTGAGTTATTGTGGGTTATTGAGAGGTGTATGATGTGGCGATGAAGTGGCATACCAATAACGTGTTATTGGTATCCACATGACCAGGTATATCATGATTAATGAGTGCTTTAGTTAATGTTAAAAATTAATGTAACAAGTATGTTTGTTGGAATGTACAATGCATATCTAATCTATTTGATATCTATCTGTAAGAGTGAAAAATGAACAATGACCAGGTATATCATGATTAATGAGTGTTTTAGTTAATGTTAAAAAATAATGTAACAAGTATGTTTGTTGGAATGTGTTGAGAGTACGTGATGTTGAGTGAGCATACCGATGGTGTTTGGTGGGATATATTTATATTTGATTTGGTTGCATATATTTATATTTGTAAATATTAATTAAGCCTATGGTTTCATTTATATTATTGAATTATATCTTAAGAAAAGACAAAAAAAAAATCTTTTTATATAACTTTCAATATTTTAGTTTTTATGGTTGTTATAGTGTTTCTCAATTATTAATTCTAGATTAGCTTATTGAAGAAGAAGATGTAGCGTTTCCGTACAATGCATATCTAATCTATTTTGATATCTATCTGTAAGAGTGAAAAATGAACAATGACCAGGTATATCATGATTAATGAGTGCTTTAGTTAATGTTAAAAAATAATGTAACAAGTATGTTTGTTGGAATGTGTTGAGAGTATGTGATGTTGAGTGAGCATACCGATGGTGTTTGGTGGGATGTTGCCGAGAGACTCTACGTCAGCTTGGAGAGGGAGTAGAGTGAAGAGGAATGATGTACTGTGGGTAAAATGAGGTGTTTGTGTATATGCTGGTGAGGCTGCGAGGATAGAGAGGTGGTTGTTGTTTTGTGACTTTGTCCAACATAGATTGATGAACAAACTTTACATCATTATATAATGAGTAAATTACACCGTTCGTCCTTGTGGTTTGCGTTGACCGCAGCCTTTCGTTCTTTGAACAAAAGAAATGCGTCGTTCGTCCTTAAGTGGCAAACGTTATGTGCCGTTCGTTCCTTGACCAAACAACGTTAAGTTTGACCGTTAAACTCCCCTCATGTGACTTACACATGAGGGTAAAAATGTCATTTCATCTACCCCTTATATAGTTTGTGGTCAATACTCTTCCACATATCTATACATATATATGAGACTACACATGGCACATGTATAATGCTTACTAGGCATTTTAATGATGACATGGCGCCTCTATGATAAGGTGGAAATGCCACCATGACACTACATCCGGATACATTATAAAAAAAAATTTTGCCACAGCCAAGATTCGAACATAGGTCTCAACATTCACAGCCTCACGCCTCAACCACTGAGGCAATCCACATATTTGTTTATCATCTTCTACTTCCAAAGTAATATACTTAACTTTGTACTCATATATGCAGCTTTTTCATTAAAAATTCAATGCCGGTCAACACTTCTTCATAACCTTCCCATTTCATTCGCGCATTCCAAAATTTTATCAAAACAGAATAATCATCAAATCAATTTAACTGAGGATAATCCGGGGTTTTGATTATATGATTTTCAAACTCTTCTTTCCAAATTGCTGTTCATTCTCAAACTTTACAATCTCAAGTCTTATTAAATAAACATAACTGAAACCCTACTCATTCGGTCAAACATTAACTATCCCCTCCCATTTCACTCGGCCTTCCAAATTGCGTTACGCTGTGTTCTCAAGTTACTTTTATAAAGGAAAGGGAAAGTAATGAAAGAAAACAAAAAATTTGTCATGTTCTTGAGTTTTTTTATAAAGGAAAAGGAAGTAAAATTGGAGAGATTTTAGGCTATTTTAGAAGTAATTGGAAGTAAAGTGTTTCCTCCCAAAAGTGGGAGGAAAGTGTTTTACTTTACTTTACTTTCATTTTCTTTAATGACAAAACTCAAGAACACAGTGCAAGATTGAGATAATCTATACCATGTTTCAATATATCAAGTATGTTTTGAAAAGTGACGGGCAAAATCAGGATATGGTTTCAAAAAGCATATCCACAATTGATTTCAATGGTACAAAAATAATGGGCACAAGCACAATCAGGTTAGGTTTAATTTGAAAATTTTAATATTTTGATAATAAGTAAGCTTTTTTTACATATGTTTTAGAGATTTTTTCTTTGGAATGAAACAAGCTACATCACAGTTTCATTCCCAAGGAATTCTACATTGATTTTCAATGTTGAATGTTTAATTATTGATTTATGTTTGACTTCAGTTATCACATGTTTGATGAGAAAACACGCCAAGTGTTCGATGAAATGCCTTAAAGAAAAACCAATAAAGGTAGATTTTTTTTTCCCGTTTGTGATGTTGGATTAAGTCTATTGGGTGCAAATAAGAAGAATATTTGTTAGAATTATAGCTTAGTATCATTATTTTTTTCTTAACTTGATTGATGTTAATATTAGTTGGTGCATTTGTTCAATGGTGACATTAACAACCATTGGTAAGTATCATATATAGAACTATGATTTTGTTAGGAAACTTCATTGACAAACTTTGGATTGGAGGCTTTCTATAAGTGCTAATCTGCTACAAGTAGAGTCCCTTAGTAGGAGAAATGGCCAAAGCTTTAATAATGTTATAACAAGTCACATAATTCCAAGAAGTGCAACATCAAATCAGTAGCTTAATATAGCATAATATAAAACTATTACTTAAGTTATGATTTGGAGGGGAAAATTTGTGGCATGAAAATATAATGTTTCTGAAGTAATATTTTTTATTCCATGTCATAGTGTGTAATACAATAGTTTTGGATGATAACTAAGTTTCTGAATTGTTATAGGAAGTATTATACAACTTGTGATGGTACTCAAGCTCTATGGTTTGATGCGAATCCATAAAAGATATAAGAATGTTTGTGTGACACTTTGACGTTTGAAAACTTGATTATGAATTGTCCTCAAGGGATCCATACCATATAATTGCATTATATGACAGTAAGGTGAATTTCCTACGTAGAGATCGTCCAATTTTGTGAGAATTATTTGAGTTTAACAAAAGATCAGTTTCAGATTGATGTTAATTCAGTTAGTGTTATTGCTTCGAGTCATCTTTGGCAGATAGAAATGTTTGCATATCCTTCCTCTTGGTCTTTATACTTTGACTTCAGCTAACATCGCTTTAACATTATAATTCAACCATGAAGCATTTGGTTGTACGTGCTGTTGAATGTGTACATTTTCTTCATGATTCAATCAATTAATTTTTTTTAATGGTACTTTAGATATTTTTTTTATTGGTACTTAAGATATATTTTAGATATTATTTAATGGTACTTTACTGTGTATGATCAGCCGCAAAATGTTTAACAAATGACAAGCTCAAAGATGGTAGCATTCAACACTTTAATCGGCAAGGTGTACCTCTACCGTCACCACCAAGATTTGAAGACGAGGTTAGTTTTCATACAATCATACCTAATTGCATTATATCACAATAAGGTGAATTTCCTACGTAGAGATCGTAAAGGGGGTGGGTCAAGCTGGGTAATGCCATAATAATTAAGATGGATCATTTACATTATGAGTGAAAATGGGTCAAACCAGTTTTTAGTTGACCTGGGATAGTTAACGAGTTGAAACATGCCATTATTGGACGTGCCAAAATGGGATGGTTGGGCCGGATGACGCATTACTTTTATCATTTGTGAAAATGGGTTAGCTGGTCATTATAGTATAACTGTGAATGGGACGGATGATAAGCTCCCGGCAACCACCTACATATTCAGTCCACCGCCACAGATCTCGTCTACATATTCAGTCACGAGCTTGGTTTTTTATTGATAAGTAGAAATTGGGTTAAAAACATTGTTTTGATTTAGTGTATTGATGTGTCTGATGAAGTGAGAGTAAAGACTGGGTTATGTTTTCTTATGAACACCAAATATTTGATGAAATGCCTAAAACATATGAAAAGTCGTAGATGATGGTTTTGTTTTTAGTACTCGATAAATTTTAATTTGGTGAAGAAATGGGTTTGTATTAGTTTTATTTTTTTGTTCTTGATGTGAAATGGGTTTGTATTAGTTTTCTTTTTCTTGATGTGAAATAGGTTTGTATTAGATTTTTTTTTCTTGATGATGATAATGATTTTGGTAAAGAGATGATTTTCAGATTTTTTTTTTCTTAATTATGATAATGGATTGCGGGTATAATGATGAATGGAAAAAGATGGTAGTGGGTGATGATGATTTGAGATGTAGATGAATAAACATAGAAGATGAAGTGTGAAATGACGGAAATACCCTCACATGGTGTCACATGTATAAACTTAACGAGCGTTAGTGGGCCCTGTTAAAGGGAGGGACGAACGGCGCATAACGTTTGCCACTTAAGGACGAACGGCGCATTTTTTTTGGTCAAAGGACGAAATGTTGCGGTCAACGCAAACCACAAGGACGAACGGTGTAATTTACTCTTATATAATTGAAACTGTGGAAAAATCTAATGAAGTAGATTAATTTGATCCTTGTACTAAATGATTTGCTAGTAAATTTCTTGAGTACATGACCGAATAATCTGTTTTTTTACGAGAAAAGACTAAAGAAACTTTTTGTTTGTTATGTATTTTGTCGTCTCAATGTTTGCCTTTCAACCAACCTATAGTTGCTTATCGGACGCGATGAACCTAAAGTTAGTTTTGCAACTATGATCATACTAAAATGGGCTCTCACTTCCATCAGGAAGGAAAATGAACACAAATACTTTACTATTTAAGCTCGAATTAATCTCACCAACTCCTAACCACTATAAAAGAACCCAAAAAATAGAGGGCACACATAATGTAACAGCTACACATAACTAATGTATATGGAAGTGTTTAGAGTATCAAAGTCATTTTTTGTTTGAATGTGATAACTTGTATTATAAAAATATGAGCTTGAATGTAATGGACATCGAAAAACTCATTAGAAGAGCCACGCTCCATATATACGGCTCATAAGTAGTAATTCTGGTTACCTCAAATTAACTTTTGTTAAATGTATGTTTTTCCTTTTGAAAGACATGGTTGACTCGACATATAGTAAGGGAAGTACCACCGAACCTTTATATATGTTTTTTTTCATGATTATCATCTTATTTGAATATTTGGCTTGTTCTTCATATGACTAGGTACATCACGATTTATGGTTGCAATATATATTTAAAGGAATGTGGTCGTTGAGCAGTGGCAGAGATAAAAGGGTGTCCGGAAGTCATGTGACTCCCCGGCGAAAAAAATTGTAATGTAAATTTTGGAAAATTTTAGGCTATTTTTGTAATCTCCCCCTCTCCCTTAAGGGACCAAATTTTAGTGTAGTTTCTAAAAATTATCATATTTTGCCCCATCGACAATAAAGTTCTCGCTCTGCCCCTATCGGTAAGTTTGGTGGTGTTTGACGCGATGGTGTTAGAGAGAGCGTTGGTATTGGTGACTTCGCATGTAACGCCAATCAATGTGAAATAGTGAATGTGATGTGTTTTATTTGATTTGGTTGCGGCTGGGTGTAGTGTTGTTTGTATTTGTGTAAGTGAGGTTGTGAGGGTGGAGATGTCGTCGTTAAGCTATTTTGAAACAAAAGCTTGAAGAAGGTTTGACGGTTGAATGAGTTTTGGTTTTGTAATTGTCCCACATCGATGAATATGCAAACCTTGGAACAATATATGATTAGGGTTATGAGAGTATGGTTAAGAGAATTCTTGAAAAAGAGTTATAGTAATAGTAATAGTAACAATAATATGCAAACTTTGGAGCAATATATATTTAGGTTTTATCCAGGGTTTGCGAAAACTTAGGGTTCGGATTTCAAGTGTGGTGTCGTTTAAAAAAAAAAGAATTCTTGAAAAGCATGTATTTACTCATAAAATCCTTTAATAAGTGTATTATTACATGAACGCTACATTTGTTTTTACCAGCTTAAGCCTATTACTATTATTGTTATTATTATTATTATTTATTGAAACATAACTTTTATTTACTAGCTTAAGCCTATTCCAGGAGACGATGATCGGCTCGATCGCAATTCCGCGTACGCCTCATAGCTTTTGATTCAACAACATGTTGGATCATTGCTGTCTACCCTCTCCTCGTCCCTTTCTCTCTCGTTGGTTTTTCTTTCGTGTCCATTGTTGATCCTCACTTTCAGTTGGATCATTGGTGGGTTTCCTTTCATATTTAGCTTTTTCTCTCCGTTGTTTTTGCCCGCTGCTCCCCTCTTGGAGCTTGGTTGTGGTATCCGTATCCTGTAATCTTGAGGCTTCTATTTCTCCGTTTTGTCTTTTTGGTTCTATCCGTACAAAGCGATTTGGAGAAAGGGTAGGCGGTTTGTCGTTTGGCAGGGAAAAGGGGTCCATGCTATGCGTTTTGACCATGCATGTGTTGCGTTTTGTCCATGCATGCTTTTTGTCCATACTATGGTTTGGTGGGTCCCCTTATAGCGGTTTGACTATTCTTTATGTTTTGAGGGGTTAAGTAATTTTCATGCGTTTTGTCTTTTCGATTGCTGTTTGACTTCAAAATCGGGTTTCTTTATTTAGCGGTTTGATTAAAAAAAAGGCGGATTGGCTTGTAATTTGGCTTGTAGTATTTTCATGGGTAGCCGGGCGGTTCTTCGTATTCCTTGTCCTTTCCAAGGGTGTGAAGGGTGCAGTGGGGGTAATGGCAAAGGGCTTACTAAGAAATATTTCATCGACCATTTGGGCACTCGTCATTTTAAAACTGATGTGTTGAAGGCTTCCCACAAGGACCGGGTGGCGAGGGATTTTTCTTTATTCTTCGCACTTGACCAGGCGCTTCATGAGGCTGGTGTTTGGCTTTGTGGGGTGTGTTTTTTCACCCACACTTTTAGTAAAAATTGTAAGCACGCTGACCGGGGGGGGTGGTTCTAGCGCCTAGTTTCAATGAAGTTGCGATATATGGCATCCCTACGCCTCCCAGGCCTGTTTCGAATGATGTTAATGGTGCTATTGTGGTATCGGTTAATAACGTTGATGATGTTACTAGAGAGGTCGACCAACTACTACCTTCACATGCTATTGGTTCAGGCTGCTTTGATGCCAACCTCCTTGGTAAGGTTTTCTTGAAGAAGCTGCCCACGGTTAAATGTATCCCCCCTCGGCTTCGGCTCAGGTTTGCCAAGATTTTTTGTAATGCTTTAGACAAAGTCCCTGCGAGCCCGGGGGATCTGTTGGTATGGGTGCAACTCCTTATCTTACCGTGCTGTGTTTTGACCACCTTTGTGCCAACCAATAGAGCTCAACGACGGTCTGGAGAGCGCGAACGTTGTCAATTCGAATATATCTCGCGGGCTATCATTCACTGGCAGGATCCTACAGATAGGATTGGGTTGGTGTTGGAACGTTTAGCGGGAGTCCCTCCACCTCGCTGTAAGGTGAAGAACCCCAAAGATCAGGATGTATCCAACTTGATTCAATGCAAGCGTAAATTAGGGGACAGACACTTTACCGCTGCTATTAAGGTGCTTATGTCCTCTGGTGTCGCCCCATCTACACCTGACACCCTGCTGGAGCTAGAGGCCAAACACCCTCATGCCCTACCTCCTTTTATGTCACCTTCTCCTGTAGGTTCAGATGCTCTTATTGTGCATAAGGATTTGGTTTTGAATATAATTCGTAGCTTTCCAAAAGGGACATCATGTGGTCGAGACGGGCTTAGAGCACAACACTTAATGGATATTTTGGGAGGGGCTGCTTCGGCTATTCTTTGATGATCTGTTGGGTTCTATCTCGGGAGTTGTCAACCTGTTCCTTAGCGGTAAGTGCCCTGCTCTTTTAGGGGAGTACATTGCTAGTGCCCCTTTGACTCCTTTGGTCAAACCTAGTGGTGGCATACGCCCTGTTGCTGTTGGCACAGTGTGGCGCAGGCTTGTTTCTAAGGCCGCCTCTTCTTCTATTGGCGACTCTATAAATCCCTATTTACAGGATTTTCAATTTGGTGTTGCTATTCTCGGTGGTTGTGAGGCTGTTCTCCATTCTGTGAATAGGCTCATCGAATCTACGGGTCACAAGGTTGGGTCGTCTATGTTGTTGGTGGATTTTAAGAATGCTTTCAATTTGGTCAACAGGAGTGTCTTACTTTAGGAGACCAGGTTGAGATGCCCTTCGATTGCTCCTTGGGTTGAGTTTTTTTATGCCAGACTAGCTAGACTTTATTATGATGACTCTATCCTATGGTCCTGTCAAGGGGTTCAACAGGGGGATCCGCTAGGCCCTTCTTGTTTGCTCTCGCTTTACACCCTTTAATCCAGACTATTAATCAGTCTTGTGAGCTTACTCTTCAGGCTTGGTATCTCGATGATGGTACTTTGGTTGGAGATACCCTCATGGTTGCCAAAGCGCTTGACATTATTAGGGCGGAGGGTCTGCCTCGGGGGTTGTTTTTGAATGTTGACAAGACTGAGCTCTTCTGGCCGGCTGAGGATCCCAGAAGCAGGGGGAGGGTATTTTTCCTATAAATATCTCGTCCTGCCAATGGTGTCAAACTTCTTGGTGGTTCAGTCAGTTTGGATGCAAGCTTTTGCCAGGATCTGGCTATGAAAAGGGTCTCTAAAACTATCTCACTAATGGAGGCTATTCTTAAACTTAACGATCCCCAATGTGAGCTCCTCCTCCTCGTAATTTGCGGGGTTAAATTATCTTATGCTTTGAGAACATGTTCCCCTTGTATCTACAAGAGGCCCGGTTCAATTGATCGAATATTACGTGCTTCCTTTGGAAAAGATTATTACTTTTGAGGACCGGGGTTTGGCGATTGGAAATGGCGATTAGCCACTCTTCCAATCAAGATGGGTGGGCTTGGCATCACTGCCGCGAATGATATTATTCAATACGCCTTTCTCGCCTCTCGTTTGCAAACAAGTGACCTGCAGGACAAGATATTGTGTTAGGAATTAGAAATTCCAGGTATTAAAGAGTCGGTTACCTCAAGTATATGTAATCGTTAGAAAGCTCGTAGTCACAGTACTTTTACGTTAAATAGTATTTAGTTTAGTAACACCGTGGAGGACCAGACGGTCTTTACCCATTTGTATGCACGATCCACGACCCGTTGTGTGGCGTTATATTGTAAGACTATAAATACTCTCTACCTTCCAAGGTAGAGAGTTGGAGCTCATAATAATATTTTTCTTTCTCTCACTAAGTTCCCTAAACCTCTAACTTTCTCTCTCTAGAACTCACCTTTATACGCCACTTTGTGTTATGGTTTGATGTGTATGTGAAATCCAATATCCTACAATTGGTATCAAGAGCCATGGTTAGATCATATCTTGCACATCTTTGGATTTCTAGTGGTTTTAGGTGGTTTTTGAGTTTGAAAAAGTTTAGTGGTTTTGCATCATTTGGTTGATTTCTTGTGTTAAAGCTTGGATTTTGTTAGTACTTTTATGTTTAGAATCATCACAAGTGTTTAGGTTTTCATTTGGTAAGCTTGAATCATCTTGGTTGGGTTGTTTTGGATTGAAAAGTGATGTTTATGTGGTTTTCTTGCTAGCGACTTGATATACGGATCTCTTTCTTAGTAGCGACTTGCTTCACAATTTTGTAGCGAGTTACAGTTTTGGAGCTAGCGACTTAGACCTAGCGATTAACGGTACAAGTAGTGGACTCTCCACTACGGGTAGCGACTTGTGGTAGCGACTTGGTCTGTAGCGAGTTGCTCTTTAGCGACTTGAAGTTTTAGCGACTTGAGTAGCGAATTGCTGCCAAAATTTTGCTAGCGACTTGAGGCTTAGCGAGTTACTACTTAGCGACTTGCATTTGTCTAGCGACTTGGGACTTTAGCGACTTGGGGTGTAGCGAATTAGGTGTTAGCGACTTGGTGCATTATCTTCTAGCGACTTGGGTGATTGTTTACGGTTTTCTCTTGATTTAGTAAAATCCGGTGAAAGAATCTATTTCCCGGTTTAATCATAGAGTTATAAAATCCCGTATAATTTGTTAACATGTCTACCAACGTTCCTACTATCATCTCCACTGTTGCCGAGGATGTTCAAGCAGGTGGTTCAGATACTCGTCCACCCATGCTTGACAGAACTGACTACGATTCTTGGGCTCAACGAATCAGTTATGCTTGCCTTGGAAAGGAAAATGGTGTCAACATTCTCAAATCCATTGATGAAGGACCGTGTCGAGTTGAGACGACTAGAGATGTACTTGATACTGCTGAAGATGGAACTCGGATTTACGGAATGGACAGACCAAAGATGTATGATGAGCTTGATGATAAGGAGAAAAAGAGATTCGATCTTGATATCGGGGCTTCTAACATTGTTCTTCAAGGTCTTCCTAAAGACATCTACAAGCTGATCAATCACAACACCGAAGCAAAGGCGGTATGGGATAATGTCAAGATGCTTCTCTCGAGGTTGAAATTAACTATGGAAGAAAGAGAATCCCAACTCTATGACGAATTTGAACACTTCAAGATGAAACCAGGTGAGAGTGTCTATGAGTACTATGTGAGATTTCATAAGTTGGTGAATGACATGAGGAACATCGGAATGACTATGCCTAACATTCAATTGAACTCAAAATTTGTGAACAACATGAATCCCGAATGGCACAAGTTTGTCACCTCTGTGAAGCTCACTAAAGGATTGAAGAATACAAACTATGAGCAACTCTATGCCTTCCTCCTTGAGAATGAGAGACATGCTATGTTTGAAAAATTGGTTCTTAATCAGTTCAAAACCAACGAGGGAGAGACAAGCTCGTCTAATGACTCAACTTCCTTCTATTCAAACATCGGAATCACAACCAAAGCCTCACAAGTCATACCCATGGAAAATGGTAATCACAAACTAATTCCTGATCCTATGTTCAAACAAGGCGATCTTTGATGCACACGTGGATAACATCATTAATCAACTAGCTCTTCTGATTAGTCAAAACATGAATTCTCTCCCACCAACCAATAACAACCTCAGAACAACATCTAACCCACACAATCAAGCTATTGTTAAAGATGGGAGGATCGTGGTGCAACCAGATTCAGGAAAACGGTATGATCGAGGGAAGAGGTGGAGTTGGTAGAGGTTATGTTGGTAATCAGAATCGAGGAAGGAATGGTAATCAAGGTCAAGCTAAGCCGATCAAATGTTATAATTGTGGTGGTGAGGGACACATTGCAAGGAACTGCACATCTCCAAAGCGTCCACGAATCTTGATTACTTGAGAGATAAGATCTTTGCTTGTGCAAGCTCAGGATAATGGTGCTACTTTGGATGAAGAGGAATTGTTGTTTCTAGCTAAGGGCAATGCCAAGACCTATGATGCAGATGTGGATGAGCAGCCTATTCAGGAGATAGGTCACAATCATCAGAATGCCTTTCAAGTCGCTGATTGTGATGCATACGACTTAGATGTGGATGATGGACCTACTGCACACACAATCTTTATGGCTAGCATTTCTCCAATGGTTTCTCCCAAGGTCTCCTCTTCACCACAAGATGGCCCATCCAAAGACACACTCATCTCAGAGGTACTAAAACTATACGATGATCCTGATGTGCAAAAGATGCATGACAAAGTACTATCAACTGAAACTTTTGTATCAAATATTGAAAATATGGGTAATATCAATGTTGTCCCATATGATCAATATGTGAAACAAAGTGAAAGTGAAGTTGTACCAAGTGATGCATCTCTGCAGATCAACAATGACTATATTTTTGATGAATACACTTTGCATGTGCCCTGATGATTACGTAATATCTGAATTAAATGCCTATAAAGAGCGTGTTGCTATTTATGAACAACGTGCTAAATTTGAGTTGACCACTCGTGGCGAGGAAATGGATGACCAAGTCGTTGCAATTATTAGAAAAAGTAATTTTTAAGAAGAAGTATTAAAACAAGAGTTAAATTCCTTGCAAGAAAAGCTTTCTAAAACGGCTAAGCAAAAACAAGAACTTCAAGAAAATGTGAAAATGCTTAAGCAAGAATTTAATGCAAAGGAATCAAAACTCTTGAAAGATTTTTCTAATCAGAAAACTTTGAAAAACAAACTTGAAAACAAGTTGTACATACAAGGAACACCATTGATTTGCTCACATGATCACTAAGCATAGGGTCCTTAGCGATAAGCATAGCATTCCCCTTGTTGAGGAACCAAATCCAGAGGTCATTAAAAGGGCTAGAAATGCTCATAAGGTTCTTTATGATGGCAATGAAATCCTTAAACCTAGACAGAAACCTAGTTGCGTTGAGTGCGCGAGAGAAGATAAGAAATGAGATGAAGTCACTAGGGAGAAGAAAATAAAGATCACACCCCATGATTACAAGAAGGAAAGCTGGATTTCCTTGAACATGTTTAAACCTCGGACATTGTTGACTCGAACAAGTTTTACGGAAAATGGATTTAGATAAGCGAAAAATGAAAATATTGTTGAAACAAACCCTCCTCTTTGGAAAATGCCTAGAAGCGTGTGTATCCTCCTAATTCACCAATGCATCTTGTTCCTAGAACAATTGCCACTAAAAGCAAGACCTTAATTAGCCAATATGTTATACTTCAACTATTTGTTGATTTTGAGAAAACTTGCAAGAAAAGGATCACACCTGGTATTACGGAAGGAGAAAGGGTTTTGAGCAAATGAAAGAATGTTATTTAACTGAGGTCATGCCTTTCTTTAAACTTCTAAAAGATCACTTTGAGAGTCTTAAAAGGGGATAGAAACTGATATTAAGGAATGGAAAAGGAATTTGATGCAATGATAGTTGAAGTTAGTGACTATGAGCGAGCACTAAAATATAATGAGATTGAGAGGAAGAACTTGCATACACTAAATGAGAACTCGATTTCGAATGTATTGCTCAAGATGTGTTTTTCATTGCTACAAATTGTTCCATTAATGCTTCCAAATTTCATGAATTATCGGTTGCCCTGAAAGTCTCCCATGATCGTGTCATTGAGCTTGAAAAACTAATTCTGAACTAAACGAGAAAATTGAACTGGATGATCACGACAATTTGGTTAAACATTTTTCTAAACTGGAAGTTGAGCATTTTAATTTACAACTAAAATATCAACATCTTAAAGAAAATGTCAAAACTTCAAATATCAAGACATCCTCGGATGCTCGAGTTTGATCAGATTTTCAAATTAACAAGCGTGATGAACAGATTCAAGCTCATTGCAACACGATCAGAAAGTTGAAAGCCCAAATCTCTCAATTAAAGGGTCAAGCGAACAATATGACAGGCTCCCAAATGCCTCCTCCTTTAGATTCTCGAAATTCTCAAACTTTTCATCTTCAAAACTTAGTTGATGCCTTACAAAAGGAAAACGAGAGTTTTCTAGAAGAAAATGAAAAAGTTAAGCGACATTTTAAAGAGTTATATGATTCAATAAAAGTCACCCGTGACCAAAACAACGAAAAAATAACGTCTTTACAAAAGGAAATTGAGAATCGAGAAGTCGAGGAAATGGGAAGCGCCACTTGTTTTCAATAAGAATGTTGTCTCAAAGTCACCCTTAGATTGCAAATACCTTTGTGAGTTAAATATATTCCTCCTCATCTTAGGAATAATGAACATGCTTTTCATGAATACTTTGCTCACCTTAAGGATAGTCTAGAATGTCTCAGTGAGATTGTCGAAGAGGATTTCATTAACAAACCTCTTGATAGTGAAATTAGGTTTGCTTGCCTCGAGGCCAAACGATCTCAAGAGTTGCTAGAATGTGTAATTGCAACATGTCCCAAATCCTTAACCTTAGGTGCAAAAGGCAAAGCTGTGATGCCTTGTTCTATGCCTAGTGCCAAGCGTGAAATCCGTTCTATGCCCGTCTTAAGAAAGGAAACACTAATGTGCCTTCAAGTAGTTGATTCGGATATGTTAGTGCTAAGAAAGTGAACTTTAGTGTGCCCGCAAAAAGCTCAAATCACAGTCTTAAGAAAGTATACACTAATGTGCCTTCTAGTACTTGAGATCCTTGCACATCAAGTTGGGAATGCAAAAATAGATCAACCAACTAATGTTCCCATTCCCTCTGAGAGTAATCGGTGACTTTAAGGCGAGCAGGTCAAAGTCTCAAGACAATACAAGGAATGATAGGACCTTGCAAGCTAAGAATGTGCATTGGAAGAGTGTAGAAGACCAATCTAGGAACTTTAAGCTTGAGTTGAATAAAGCGAATCGTGTTGATTCTAGTATTAGCCTTAGCGTCTTGTAATTAATTCGAATTCGATACTATTTGCAAACCTTGTAATGATGTCTGCTTGAATTACATTTGCTAATCATGAATGTGGTGTGAATGCTTTGTCTAATTCTGTCAAATGCCCAGTTAAAATTGTTAATGCTAATAATCGTGCAAATAAGGCAAAAGGCAAAAACGAAAGATTGTTAGAAAACAGTGGAAACCCACAGGAAGAACTTTTATAAAGATAGGTTATTATTGGATACCTTTTGGCCATAAGAATAATCAGTTTGCTCTCAAACTACTAAGATTATGCCCACTAGAAAATGGATGCCTATTGGTAGAACTATTCCCTTAAGAAGTGAACATACTTTGAATAGGTCAAATCGAACACCAGCATTGCATCTATTCCCAATGATTCCATTGCTTTTACTTCTGATATGGATGTTTCTTTTACGATGTGGGTGTTCCAATCACTGTTACTAACCAAATGGAACCCATTCTTACATGGGGATCCCAATTATCCGATTATCCATTCTTGTGCGTGTTCAACTGCGGATCGTTCAAATCGTTACGTGGTACGGACTCGTGTTCCAAGCATATGAGACCGGTCGCGGCTCATGAACTTCGTGAGCAAATTCATCGGGACAGTTAGATTCGGTAATGATCATTTCGGTGCAATTATGGGTTATGGTGATTATGTTGTTGGTGATAGTGTTATCTCTAGAGTATACTATGTGGAAGGTCTTGGTCATAATCTGTTCTCTGTCGGTCAATTCGTGACTCGATCTAGAAGTAGCTTTCAGAAAACATACTTGTTTTGTTAGAGAACTTGATGGTAAGGAACTTTAAGAGGAACTCGTGGTTCAAATCTTTACACCATCTCTATAGAAGATATGATGAAGTCTTCTCCAATTTGCTTGTTGTCAAAGGCTTCAAAACCAAAGTCATGGTTATGGCATCGTCGTCTCAATCACTTGAACTTCGGCACCATCAATGATCTCTCGAGAAAGGACTTAGTTGTAGGTTTACCTCGACTAAAGTATGAAAAGGATCATCTTTGTTCAGCATGTCAATTGGGAAAAAGCAAGAAGTATGCCCATAAACCCAAACCTACTAACTCATGTCACGAAGTTCTTCATACAAATCATATGGATTTATGTGGACCAATGAGAGTGCAGAATATCTTTGGGAAGAAATATGTGTTAGTTATAGTTGATGATTACTCTAGATTCACAGGGTCAAGTTCTTAAGGACAAAGGATGAAACTCGATATCATCATCAAACTCATCAAACAGTGCAGTTCGACTTAACAAAACCGTCGAATTATCCGGACGGACAATGGGCGAGTTTGTTAACAAACAACTTAGTGAATTTTATGAAATCATTGGAATCACCATCAAAGAAGTGTTCCACGAACTCCTCAACATAACGGTGTAGTTGAAAGGCGAAATCGAACTCTTGTAGAAGCCGCTAGAACAATCCTGATTTACTCAAAAGTTCCAATGTTTCTCTGGGCTGAAGCTATTGCCATTTCATGCTACACACAAAATCGTTCCTGATTCACCTTGTTCATGGAAAGAAACCATATGAACTTGTCCACAACAGAAAACCTAATCTCTCTTTCCTTCGTGTGTTTGGAGCATTGTGCTATCCAACTAATGAGGGTCAAGACTTAGGCAAACTTAGAGCTAAAGCGGACATTGGAGTATTTGTAGGGTATGCACCAAACAAAAAGGGATACCGAATCTACAACAAAAGAACCGGAAACATCATGGAAACAATTCACGTTACGTTTGATGAGTGACGGTCAAATGGCTCTGAACAATTCGATTCACGGACCCGCACTTCAAATAAGTCCAATTGGTTCATCCCTTGTTCCAAACTCTTCTCAAGAAACTCCATATGTACCTCCATCCGAAGATGATTTAAAGAAATTGTTTGATCCTATGTTTGATGAACTTTATGATCCGAGTACTAATGAGGTGTTGATCCCTACAATGAGGTCGCTCATATTCCGTGAATGAAGTCAATCCTCGGTCTCAATATCTTTAAGTCAAGAAGCCCTTCTGCGATCCTTCGTCTCATCAACAAATCATCATTCTTCAAATGTACATCATGGAACTGTTTCGGGCATCAATGATGAAGTTAATCCCTTTGCTACTCACGAAGATGCTCCATTTGAAAACATATTTGCTCCTGAATCTTCATCAGAACCATCTTCTTCGGGAGACATCGACTCTGCTACTTCAGTCCCTCAACAACTACCACATGAACACCTCGGAAAATGGACTCACGATCATCCATTAGACAACATCATTGGAAATCCCTCTCGTCCGGTATCCACACGGAAACAACTTGCAACCGATGCCTTATGGTGCTTCTTCAACTCCGTACTCTCTAAGATCGAACCAAAAGATGTTAAAACCGCCATGAATGAAGATAGCTGGTTCAATGCTATGCAAGATGAAATTCATGAGTTCGATCGACTAGATGTATGGGAATTAGTACATGCTCCAGATTGTGCTATGATTATTGCTCTAAAATGGATCTTCAAAGTGAAACTTGATGAGCATGGTGATGTGTTGAAGAACAAGGCTCGATTAGTTGCTAAAGGATACCGTCAAGAGGAGGGTATAGACTTTGAAGAATCTTTTGCTCCTGTGGCTCGAATCGAGGCAATTAGAATCTTTTGGCTAATCTTTGCAAGTAAGAACATGAAAGTCTATCAAATGGATGTAAAGACGGCATTTCTGAACGGAGATCTTAAAGAAGTCGTCACGTCCCAACTGAAGGATTTGTAAAGCAAGAGCATCCTACTCACGTTTATCGTTTGAAGAAGGCCCTTTATGGTTTAAAGCAAGCTCCAAGGGCATGGTATGATACGTTGTCAAAGTTTCTTCTATCAACCGGATTTAGCAAAGGCAGCTTGATCCAACATTGTTCACCGAGAAGTCGGGCAAACATTTAACTCATGTTCAAATTTATGTTGATGATATTATTTTTGCCTCGACTGACCCAATGGAATGTGATCGTTTTCTAATGAAATGAGTTCAAAATTTCAAATGTCAATGATGGGACAAATGTCATTTTCTTGGGATTACAAATTTCACAAAGTCCCGGAGGCATTTTCATAAATCAATCTAAATATGCAACGGAGATCTTAAAGAAATTTGGATTTGATTCAAGTGACCCTGTTGACACTCCATGATTGATCGAACCAAACTAGATGAGGACCACTCAGGGATCATGATTGACCAAACAAAATATCGTAGTATGATTGGATCCCGATGTACCTCAGCTAGTAGACCGGACATCTTGTTCATTTGTTTGCATGTGTGCTAGATACCGTGCTAAGCCTACTAAAAAGCACCTTGAAGCGGTTAAGCGGGTCTTTCGGTATCTCCAAGGAACCATCAATATGGGACTTTGGTACCAGAAGGACACCGGTATGTCACTAACGTACCTATGCGATCGATCATGCGGGGATGTCAAGATACTCGTCGAAGCACGCCCGAGGTGCTCGCTTTTGGGTGATACGCTTGTGAGCTGGTCGTCAAAGAAGCAAATGAGTACTTCTATTTCCTCTGAGGGAATACATAGCCATGTCATCTTGTTGTGCTCAAATCTTATGGATGAGATCTCAATTATCGGACTATGGCTTTGTATTCAACAAAATCCTCTGTCGTGATAATAAAAGTGATATTACTCTCTCATGCAACAACGTTCAACACTCAAGAGCAAAGCATATCGACATTCGACATCATTTCATCGGGGAACAAGTGGAAAAAGGTGTGGTGGAACTCTATTTTGTGAGGTCCGAATATCGGTTAGCGAGACATCTTCACCAAAGCTCTTCCAAGAGAACGTTTTGAGTTCATTCTTCCACGACTAGGCTTGAAAAGCCTTCAACCAGAAACACTCAAACGTCTTGAGGAGGAAGACGAGGAGTAAAGGTCTATCTTCATCTATCTCTTGTATATATCTATTCGAAAATCAAAATACAAAATTATAAAACCTTCAAAATCCATAAAAATCAAAAAAATTCGAAAAATCTTCAAAAATATTGTCATTTTGTCATGCGTTTTCTGGTTCGATTATATCTACGGTCTTTGTGCTGTCATTCAAAGAATGACACGGGACTTTAGATGTTGTTCGAATTTAAAAAATAAAAAAATAATATAAATAAATATATAAATATATAATATATATATATATATATATTTTTGAGAAAGAGAAACAATGGTTTATTGTCATTTCACAGTAACCGCTTTTCAAAGGAAAGAACGAGCCATACTTTATCATGTTTTCAAAATTCCATGCTCGATTCTTTAAACATTTATCTGTGAAAACTAACGCTTTGAAAAATAACTTCAGTCTCTATTTTTGATAATCATCTGACTTATTTGTCAAAATATCAATCTCTCAATCAACAACCTATGTCATTGATTGAGGGGAGAATGATTTCAATTAAATTAAAAGGTTATTTGGCATTCAATTGTTTTCAAAAGATATTCATGCATGTTTTATCAATGGAGTTTAAAGTCTTAAAATCCGATCATTATCAGTTAAAGCGCTTTCATAATCAAGTCACAATTCTCCTTAAAAGCTTTCAAAATCAATTTAAATCTATAAGAGATCACAAATCTCAAATGATTTGATAATTGTGATCGGGGAGAATGTGTGATTTAAATTGATTTAAACGATAATTCGTAAATGGTTTTATAAATATGTACAAGCTCTCCTTCCCACATGTGACAAACGATTTCAAATTTTCCATGCACATGTTGAGGGGAGCATCTATCTTAAACCTATGATTTGAAACGTGATAACTTATCTCAAGGTGCGGGTTCCCTCTAGTATGTGCAAAACTCTTTTCAAATCTCGAGGCACATATTGAGGGAGCAAAATCATGAAAACCTCATCCTTCCCAAAATGCTTTATCTACTTGATTCGATTAGGGAAGTGATGTTGATATTTTTAAAATGGTAATCAAAGAAGTTAATTCTTTCTCTTGCCTCCGTGTGGAAAACTATTTCAAATACTTGATTCACATGTTGAGGGGAGTTCTTCTTCTAAAAATATCAAAAACAATTCAGGTACAAAATGCTTTGATAAAATATCATAAGTATCGGGATTGATTTTCAAATGGTTTTCAATTGGTTCCTATGGCAGATGAACAATACCAAAAGACCGACCAACTTTACATTATGTATGGTGATATAAGGACGATAAGGTTAGGTATGTGTTCCCATGATCCGCCGAGAACGGAGGGATCTACCTAAGGACTATCCACTAGTTAGTGTAGAGTTCTTAGGTATGATGATAAAAGGAGAAAAATGAGATATGGGAAGAGTCGGACTAAGACTCGAGCTAGTCTTGGAATAAACCCAACAAGGTTCTTGCTATGAAGTCTCGGTAAGCATTGAAGGGGTTGAAGAATGAAAAAGAATTGAATGAGAAAAGGGTGAAAACAAATAGCCCTCCATATATTCAACCTTAGAGGCTGAAACCGGGTTCAATTAATATGCTACTGATGGTAACATCGGTATTGAAGACAAGACGTCATGGACCCGGACGCTGCACTTCAACTTCCAAAACCACTCAAGTTCCTCTTAAAAGGACTTGTTTCATTCTCACGGGAACCGACATTATCTATCAACTTTCTCTTAGAGATTGTTGATATTGAAGGAGGAGACCCTCTCCTTAGTCTCCGATATAGGATCCAAATATGCACAAATTGAGTCTAGTGCCACGAGATCATCAATAAATCTCATTAGGACACTTTCAATGAAGACTCTCTGTTTCACACAATGTGGAAAGAGAGATTATATCTTGAGTCCTACGCATTATCCTTGTGGTATTGCGTAACATCCGAGTGATGTGTTTACATATTCACTGTGAAGATGGAAAGCCTTCTGGAGCCAACATCTAACAAGCTCTTGGTAGGTGGCATGTGAGATCTATTATACAGATCAACCATGTGACAACGAGCGAAAACAATGGGGCGATTCAATCTTTTGAATCAATCACCGTTCAAAGTTATGGATTGCGGATACCTTTGAAAAAACAGTCTTTGTGCTTTAAAACTCTTTTCATTAGCACGTCGACCGTGTACTAATTTTTCAAATCAAAAGGTGTTTTATGATTGATAATTGATTTTCATTAAAACCTTCGTTATATTGCAAAACAATTTCTATTGAGCAATACACGATTGTTTTTCAAATCTCTTTTCATCAATCGATGGACGTAAATTATTTGGTTCACTCACTCCGTGTTGTCTTCTTTGAGGCGTTCGGTTTGAGAACGACTAGAGCATTCGCGAAACCTGTCAAGGAAATTCTTGAATTATACGATCACAGCAGCGTTACTTGTATCGATCAGCGGGAACCGTGGGCGTGTACCTCAATTCAACAAAAGTGATCAAAGACACTTTCGTGCGCTTTATTGCTAACTTGTCTTATGCGGTACACCCCGGCGTTCGCGGTGATCGAATGAAGCGGTCAATACATAGCCGCATGCTCACCTAACACATTCATCTCAAAAGAAATCATGATTAGTGCATCAATGACTCGGATATTTTCACTCCATGCTTCGCTACTGCTGCGCCAATATCATGAATCAACTAAAGCTTCGCTACTCGATGAGAAGATATCATGATCCAGAATGTGAGCATGTCGGTCCGAATGTCACAACATCACATAATACCAACACCACAATGGATGTATAAGAGATTTTCTATTAGCCGATGATCTCAAAAGCGGCTCAACATTATTATCACGTGGATCGATAAAGACCTCCACTTGGATTAACCAAACATGCAATGAGTGGAATCAATGACTACGAGCCTCGGAGCAAAGTACTACATCAAGAATGCAAGATCAATTGTTAATGTAATATCCGATTGTATTCAATGTCATTTTAGTATATGTTTGAGGTGACCTCCCTTAGGGGGAGATTGTTAGGAATTAGAAATTCCAGGTATTAAAGAGTCGGTCACCTCAAGTATATGTAATCGTTAGAAAGCTCATAGTCATAGTACTTTTATGTTAAGTAGTATTTAGTTTAGTAACACCGTGGAGGACGGACGGGTCTTTACCCACTGTATGCCTGATCCACGACCCGTTGTGTGGCGTTTTATTGTAAGACTATAAATACTCTCTACCTTCCAAGGTAGAGAGTTGGAGCTCATAATAATATTTTTCTTTCTCTCACTAAGTTCCCTAAACCTCTAACTTTCTCTCTCTAGAACTCACCTTTATACGCCCACTTTGTGTTATGGTTTGATGTGTATGTGAAATCCAATATCCTACATATTGGTTAATGCTGAAATTCATTCTCATGGCTCTTCTTTCAAACACGCTACTGATACTTTCAACACTACCTGTAACATAGATGTGCTCGATGCCACCATTGACGCTCCTACCCCCCATATGATGAAAACCTTGGCAAGGTGTTACTTTGGTGTCATTGAGAAAGATCTCGTTTCCAAGTATTTGTTAAGTCCAAGACAACTGGCTATTCTCAACAGCATTCACGCTCCCCATGCTCAAGATTTCCTATTCACTATACCTATTGATGGTTTGGGCCAGAGGATGAATCACCGCCAATTCCATTCGGTACTGTGTTACAGGATTTCTATACCTATGTTTGCTGAAGGTAGTCCTTGACCGAGCAGTACGGTGCACCGTATGGACCAATGGGGTGATCATGCAGTACACTGTTCAAGTGAAGTAGGAGTGAAGTTCATGCATAACCTAGTGCGTGATATTCTGGTGGACATATGTTCCAAGGTGGGGATTATGGTGCGGAAAAAGAGGCTCCAATGGGGTTTCTCTCTGGGCTGGAAAAGAGCTTCGGTCAGCAGACATGTTATTATTAAATTGGTTCCGTGGCAAGGACGCGTGTTTGGATGTGACTGGGATTTCTCCCTTTGCTGGTATTGATGCACGATCGTGGGCCCCTGGGGTAGCCTTGCACAATGCAGTGGAGAAGAAGAAAAAGAAATACGTGTCGGTATGTGAAGAAAACGGTTATAAGTTCATACCATTTGCTTTTTCAACATTTGGGGAGCTTGACACGGAGGCTATGGATACACTTTCTCGTATCAAGACCATTGTTGTTAGCCACTCAAATAATGCCAAGAGTGGTGCTTTTATTTTTCACAGACTAAGTTTTTGTATTTAGAAAGGAGTGGGAGCCCAACTAGTGTCTCGGCTTCCCACCAACTTCTTGTAATATCTTTTTGGCTTTCTAATGAAGTGATGTTTAAATAATAATAATAATAATAAATTAATAATAATAATAATAATAATAATAATAATAATAATAATAATTATTATTATTATTATTATTATTATTATTATTATTATTATTATTATGCTACTTTTTTACCATGTTTAATAATCTTAAGACTATTATTATTACTAATTTGAAATTTTATTTATTTTATAGTATTTACTTTTAAACATCTATGGTTTAATTTACTATCTTTCATTAGTTTTATTCGGATTTAGCTTATTGTATAAGCAAATGTGTTTCTATGAAAAAATCATGTTAATTTAATTTCTTTGATATTTAACTGTGAAAAAAGTGACAATCGGATAGGTCTAGCTTTTTATAAGAAAATACCAGTTTTAGACCATTGCGTATACATGGGCCTTGTTCAGTAGTTTTGCTAATGCAGTTGGGACATACGTATTAATATAGTATCATAGGATTTGGTTGCTTATGTTGGATTGGCTGTTTGAGGTGAGTTTTGATGGCGGAAAGTAGTGGGAAGGGTGAAGAGGGGAGGAGGACTGTTGCTGGCATGTTGAGGAATACGCCGTCGAATATAAGGAGGTTAATTGATGAGATTCAGTAGTGTGAGGGCAGGCAAAAGTATCTTGCGCAGACTAGTAGCCCGTCTGATGGAGGGGATGTTAAATGGTATTTTTCTAACGTCCCGATGGCCGAAAATGCTGAGTTTTATGATCCTTATTTAGGAAGTAACTTTGCGAATTTAGAAGCATTACTTAGTGTTTAGCTTTGCGAACGGTATATGTTAAGAGCGAGGAAGTCTGTATATAAACACCAGGCTCCATAAGTCTCACTTTATGCAACATCAAGAGAACTATTCTTTCACATATTACATTTCCTCATAGCATAATATGGGATACGCTGATACGCCTTATGTGGACGTATAGTCCGGACTGGGCCAGGAATGGGTCAGGCCCGACAGACAGCGGCCCACTCTACGCCTAAACCCTAATCCATTCCCTATAAATACATGGCTGGATCTCTTTCTCAAAGACAGACAATACACATGATACATGATATATGTGACGATAACATGATACAGGTTACTCTAACCCTAACTCATCACATCGCACCGATACTAACTTGACCGTCGGAGGTGGGCCCCGGGCTACGACCCGGGTCCACTCCTAACAGGTTCTCTTTGTTGACAGGTCTACTTAGGGCTCGAGAAGACGACGAACGGCCAAGGGAGAGTCGTCAAACCCAGCCCGCGCCAGATTATGCATCAACAAGTTGGCGCCATCCGTGGGACACGAACCCACGATTAATAAAAGTTATGTGCTTTTACATATTTGTTTGTTAGAAGGGTTTGTCCCTCGTTATTTTTGTCAGATTGGGCAGTCATGCATGGCGTTTTTGAGCATCTCGACGTCACATTCGATCATCCTTAATCTCGTTTGGTTAATTCTAAACCTTTTTATCTCTTTTTCGTAAATATGATATTTGCACCCATGTGATTTGGCTAAATGTTAAAACATGATAAATCGCATATAAACGAAAGAGTCCACGATCGACCTAAGAAAAGTCCGCATCGATCGACCTATTTTATCTTTTAGCGCGAATTAATTCCGCGCAGATATCGCTTTTACGGTTGGTATGCCTGTCGCTCGAACAACGCAAGCGCGATAAATCTATCCGCGTTAGGCCGTGCGTTCGGACATCTTCGCAGATTAGCTACGAGCAAACACCACGAAAGCCGGACCAAAGGCGTGGTCATGTTATGTTCATGCGATCTTCCACAAACGCTCGAGTCCATGCGGTCACGATATATCCATCTCGGCCTATTAGTCGCGGTCACGATGCGTCCATCCGGTTTTTTATATATTAAAAAAACAATTAATTATTTTTTGTCAAACCTCGCGATAGGGGTAATTCGCACTGCTACTTCTCTTATGTGTTAAGCTCATATGCTATGTGCTATATATTGCTTCTCTTCATTAGGTTTTATATGTTGCGATTCGCAAAGATATACTTTTAATATTTGCATTAAGTGTTTTACGTAGGCATAACTAAGTTTAATGCTCCTACACAAGTAGCACCATCAAACTTGGGGGGCTACCAGGGTATATACTACCACCGCTTCCGCATCGCCACGGTATATTTGGAAGCGCATTATGTAAGAGGTATTACAATCCCGGTACAAAGACGGATTTAAATATTCGCACCATCTTGCCGCAGGAGACGCCCTCTATCGGTTGTAAAGACGGATGTAATGCGCCAGCGAAGCCGCGTCTTCGTCGCGACCTCTTTGTCGCAGACAACGCCGCATTCTGCTGTAAGCACGCGTCTTCGTCGCGACTTCTTTGTCGCACACGCGCGCGCCACTTCGCTACGAAGCACGTCTTCGTCCGCACCATGCCGGGTCGCTCACGGTACAAAAGGCGCCCTTACCCGTGATGCAGCATACGGGATCCACTTTCACCATTGTGAGACTCTCACAATCACAATGTCACTGTTACCCCAACTATAAAACTACGTGTTCTTATTACGGGTCTTTATCACACCGTGGCGGGGAAACCTAGCATATGCGCTAAAGAGGACAAATACCATGGGCCAAGTGCGATCGCCGCATTTGGGCTATGCGAAGATGGTCCGTCCCATGTGCACACTTGAGTTGCGCACACATGGGCCATGCCGGTCCATGATTGATTAGGCTTACGCCATGAAACGAACTTAAGTCTAGCATAACATAGCCGTGTACTATCTCATACTAGACTTGGGAGGCTTGTGGACGTATAGTCGACTGGCCAGAATGGGTCGGGCCCGGCATGCAATGACCGCCCACTCTACGCCTAAACCCTAATCCATGCCCTATAAATACATGGCTGGATCTCCTTCTCAAAGACAGACAATACACATGATACATGATATATGTGACGATAACATGATACAGGTTACTCTAACCCTAACTCATCACATCGCACCGATACTAACTTGACCGTCGGAGGTGGACCCCGGGGCTACGGCCTCCGGTCCACTCCTAACGGGTTCTCTTTGTTGACAAGTCTACTTAGGGCTCGAGAAGACGACGAACGGCCAAGGGAGAGTCGTCAAACCCAGCCCGCGCCAGATTATGCATCAACACCTTCAATGGCTATTGGCTAGTTTAAGATTTTGCATGTTTCATCCTAAATTACCTTTTTTCCCCTTATATTATCTCCAATGAAGTGATTTGATGATTCCCAAATGAATGTCTCAAGTTTGAACTACGCATTTTTGCATGTTTCAACTTCTTAAAACTCACAATTATCATTTAAGGGCACATCAAATGACGGTTTAGATGAAGACATATGAGTGAAAACACATGTAATAATTTTGTGTGGGTATGAAGATGAGTAAAAATAAAATGTAGGAGGATATTATAGTGCTCTTATAGATTAGTAAATATATGAAGAAAGAACACTTCGATAACTGATAAGAAACAACACTGTAAATAATATGTACTGTATTTGTTTTCTTAGTTCCTATATAAGAGTCAAAAGCACCTCAACAATGTTTTCAACAGTCTAATCAATAGGCGAAATTACAAAAAATGCATAATGTGAGCTACGAGATGATGTCAACCACTAGGGAGAGATCGGCGGATGGTGGCATCACAAGCAATGTCGGTCTATGACTTCATGTGCATATTCAGAGAGTGCGGTTTTCAATTGATGCGCGGAGAGTGTGGGAGGGTGGATATGAATGTGAGGACTGAGGAGTAGATGTTTGGAAAAAAGTTGGATCGGCTGTGACTTACGAGGAGGGTGAAGTGGAATAATGAGATTATGGGTGAGGCCATGAGAGTTGAGATGTGGTGGTTGAGCCTAACTTCAAAGTTTAACCATTTTGTATTTTGTCCCACATAAATGGATGAACAAACAATAAGGTAATGGATAGCATTGAATAACTTAACTTGTGTACTTGTAATGGCTAGCATTGAATAATGTTGCACGGAAACGCCGTCGGGGTGCCGTCTCCCGTACTGGAAACGTTTCGGAAACAGAACACGGCTAGAAACGCCTATTAACGTGTCCGAAAAATAGGAAACGTTTCATGTTGACTGGAAACGTGAGGTGTTGAGCAGGAAACGTTTAGGAAATGTTTCTAGGTCTTTTTAACGCGTTTCTAGGCCTGGTGTTGATGTATACATGGGATAGAAAGAAAATACAAAGTGGATATGGGCAAGTCAAAAGAATTCCATTACAAAGCACAACGAAACAACTATTACCACAGTGGCCATTACAAAGCACAATTTCAAAATATCCAAGACAAGTAATACAACTATAGTAGCAACTTAAAAAACATGCTGCAACAATGCTAACCGCTGATATTCTACCAAACCAAGCAATTTACGTCAAGAATCTCAACGAGAACATTGACGACATTGACTATTAAGAAACAACAGAGAACTTTGACTAAAGCTCCCATTGACTATATTTTACCATTATATGAGCAAATCTACTAGTACTGTCATTGTTTAAAGATAACTGAATTCTTTAAGCCCATCAACATTGAGTAAAACTAACGAAAGAGCCAACTCCAATTGCTTTCATGAAATTCCTACATTGAACAAAGCAAAAGTGCTTTTCCCAAATACCCTCAACAAGACACAAATCTCCTTGCTACAATTACATCTCAGTACTGTACCTCTTTACACCACCTCAATGATATTTATACAAACATTAATATCCGCATCCTCCTCTGGCAGGAGTTACTCATCACATACGAAAACAAGTTCCGTCTTCTATAAGTTCTTGTAACTATATAAACCGTAAACTAGTAAAGCCCCTTTACCAACAAATTACCATATTTACAACCACCTTATAGACCACAAACTAAAAGTTCAGATCCTAACCAATATAAACAACTAGTAGCAACCTCAGCGCTTTAATATACTTCAAAATCTCATCGTTTTAATACACTTCAAATTTCAGGTCCATTTGCATACCGTAAAACTACAGAAAGTGACAAATCCTATAGTTGCTTCAATAGCCCCGACAAGACATACATTACAGTAACTCATCTTATACTATAACAAACTGCATCTTCGATAAATTTCTAAACGCTAAACACTTGTCACAATATACGTAAATAGTAAGCTCGACATATCTCTCACCACACACGTTACGGAAGCCGTAACAAATTTCATTATAAATCATCTAACCGCACAATTATCCACACTTAATTATTACAACAACTAATCACATTTGAGTAAGTTTAAATAACACAAATATTTAACTCTAAAAAGTAAAAATTAACTAAAATAAGGAATTAATACTTGAGAATCATGAATTAAATCGATATACCTTCTTTCTTGACCTTCTTGTTGGCAGTTAGCATTGTTCGATAACTTCCATTCCAATCATGCTGCAACATATAATAATAATAGTAGTATAAAATAAGGATTGACATAAGCAATTTATCAAGCACGGCTTATTCCATAAAATCAAAAATCCATAAACTAATTAAGAAATATAGAAAATAATCAAACCATTGTGTCAAAACCCTATCTCATAAAGAGCAATTAACTGAGGAATTGAGAAATAACCTAAATAAGAGAAATTAACTGATGGTGAACGACGGTGGCTGGTAGGGTGGTGAGGAGGGTTGTGATGAAGTAGAAGTGAGAAGCTGGTTAGGGTTAGAAGACTATGATGTTTGGTAAAGGAGATGTTGTGTGAAAGTTGAAATAAATTTTTTTGGTAAAGTAGCGGGTCATGAAAAAAAATTGGTGTAGGGGCGGGTTAATGAAAAGTTGAAATGAAAAAGCCCGCTTGAGTAAAATCACAAACAAATGGATCGGGTTTTTTTTATTCCACCGATCTTTTTGAGTAAAAACACAAATAAATGGGTTTCTTTGGTAAACAACCGATCTATTTTACACTTCCCGCCCTTATGTTAGTCAAATAGATCAGTTTTTAACAAAAGTGATCTTTTTGAGGTGATCTGACTAAGCTTTTGTGTAGTAGTGAGTTTTATTAGAGAGAGAAAGACAAAGTGAAATAGAGTATAATATTTTTATGTCCCACGTGGTGAAGGGACAAAGTTAATGGTAATAGTAATTTGGTATACCTTATAGCTTTTTCAAAACTATTATGTAGTAATTTTCTGTTTAGTACAAAATATTTCAATTTTTGGCAAAATTACAATATATCAATTCAGCATTTGCTATGTGGGATACAGACTTGTTATTTTTTTAGTTACAAAAACCTATTTCCTATTAGTTAACTACATATTTACATTGTAGAGAATATATTGATGATATTATCTATTTATAGAGTTCGGATTTATAAAAGATATTATCGATTTGTTACTATAGGTTATAAAGGTTTTTATGATATGTGTGATTTTACAAAAGAAATATAATATGACTTGATAGTTGGTATGGTATAAATTAGTTTAACCGCAAGTACATCCTCATTTTTTTTTATAAAACTACTAAAAATAAGGTTTTGTGTTTTTTATATTATTTAACTCCTACCTTTTTTGTTCTAAAATAAATTAATGACAGTTTGGTGATAACAATTTGATATTGGATGTTTGATTTTTATTTATTTTATTGATAATTATATATAAAATACACAAACGCTTCTGGCCGTACCCGTTTCTTGAATTTTGAGACATTGGCGTTTATAAGTATCCGTTTCCGTCCCCGTTTCCGTATCCGTCCCCGTGCAACATACATTTCAAATTGTTTTAATATTTTTCGACCTTGAAAGATAAAACTAAAGGCTTAATTAATACCCATTTTCTTTGGAGTTATTATACTGTTTTTTGTATTTTGTTATTCTAATGTAATTTACTAAATGACGAGACTTGGAGCTTTTATTCAGTTGATATTTAATCTCTATCTAACTATGTTACATAAAGTTAATGTAAGTAGTATTTGGAAATATGATATTTAGGCATAACATTGTATGAATGTTCTGGCTTATCATATCTATGTAGGGAGTAACTAAGACCAATATTTTAAAAACCGGGTTTTTAATCGACCCGGTTAAGTCATCGGGCATCGGTTCGAGCGGTTCAACCGGTTCGACCGTCGGGTTAACTCGGTTTTGCATTTATTATTATTTTGTTTTTTATGACCGGGTCAACTGGTTCGACCGCTGATTCTACCCGGGTCAACTCGGTTTTTAGTAAAAAAAATTAAAAAAAGCCAAACCGGGCCGGGTTTCATGACCCGTGTCACTCAAAACCCGGCGGGTATAACCGGTTAACCCGGGTTTTTTGACCCGTTTTCGTGGCCGGGCACCGGTCCGACCGGTTGAACCGGCCGGGTCGACCCGGGTTTGAAAACATTGACTAAGACACAAGCACTGATAGTACTATATGGAAAGTAACTTTGAAATTTGATTATTGTAGCATCTAAAGGGGTATAGTATATGGCTACATTTCACTTGAGATAATTATCTACTGATTTACATATAAAAATATTTAACCATAAAAATCAATATACTTTATTATATTGTTGTGCATGAATATGTATCGTGCTCTTTGCACGTTTCAATTTCGTGAAGTCGCGATCATTTTAAAAACGTTTTTAATAGCTCCAATAAATTCTACAAGATACATGTAGTAACTAGTAAAGAAACAGTTTATATAGAAGTCAAAACTACAATAACAAGAAGAAATATGCAATGCGATTTAGAGTAAATATACGAAGAACCTGAATCAAAATTAGTTATAAGCATATATGAGTTTGAATATGATGGACATTGAAAAACTCATTTATAGAGAGCCACAATCCTTACATACATTCTGTTATACCGAAACGTTTCGAGTATCAAGGTGTTTTTTGTTTGAATGTGATGGACATTGAAAAACTCATATGCAAATCAATATACAACTAGTCAGTAGTGTATCTTTTTGCCTTGAATAGAATTAGTCAAGTTAAAAAATGTTTTGGCAGTGCATATCTTTAAACTCACTTGAATATTTCGTAAAATGTATGTTTTGCCTTTTGAAATACATGGTCGACTCGGCATATAGCAAAGGAAGTACCACTAATCATTTATATTTGTTGTTTTCATGATGATCACTTTATTTGAATATTTGGCTTGTTCTTCATATGACTAGGTGCATACGTCACGATTCATGGATGCTTTTATTAATATAATAAGAGGAATGCAACCGTTGAGCTTGATGGTGTTTGGCGGGATGGTATCAAAGAGAGCGGCAGTCTTGGTGACTTCACATGTGACCAATCCATGTGCAGAGTGAGTGCGATGTGTTCTAGTTGATTCGGTGATGGCTCAGTGTAGCTTTGTTTGTATGTGTGTAAGTGAGGCCGTGAGGTGGAGAGGTGGTCGTTAAGCCATTTTGAAACGTACAAAAGTTTGAAGAATGCTTGAAGGTGGAATGAGTTTTGTTTTTGTAGTTGTTCCACATCAATGAGTATATAAACTTTGGAGCAATATATAAATAGGATTATGAAGCTATAATCAAAGGAAAAAACAATGTACATCTATTTAACTGCATATCTATATCTATATTACTTTATAAAATGTTTGGGACTTGCTATAAGAGGAAGTCTTAAAAATTTTAAGACCAAAAACATTTCTTTATTTAGTAAATTAACAATCGATTGGTCAATGTTGCTCACAATATTGGGTCAAAATCAGACTTTATGATTAATACGAAAAGGTCAATACATATTATTTTTGCTATTAAATCAATAGCAACACATCAAGACTTGTAACAACCCAATACATTTTAGCCGACTATAATTTGAATCGTCATAAAACATAATTAAATTTTGGTTACCACTTTAACTTCTTCTATCATGACCTAATTTGTAACATATGAAACTGAAAAACAATTATTGATATACTTTAAAATGTCAGTTACGATATCTTCATATAAAACGAACTGATTCTTTACACATATCACAAACTAATGTCACTTGCGAAGCATGTTACACATATCACAATATACACACCATCTCACAACAACGAAGAACCTACACACCATTTCACAACAATGAAGAACCGATAAACAACAAGAAAGAAACATCCACTACAACCAATCAACCAACTACAACTCCTATTCTAACCCGTCAACAACAGTCAACTTAGCGAAACTACAACAACAAATCACAATCTATACCCCATCTCACAACAACGAAGGAATGATAAACAACAAGAAAGAAACATAAAAAATCTCACACTCGTGAACATCCATTTCATATACCATCTCCTTCCTACTGCCAAACAACAAATCTCAAAGAAAGAACAAACACAATTTTGCTTTCATCTTTTTTTTCGGTTGTCAAAACACAAAAATAACAACATCATGTTGAACCTACCCGAGACCCTCCAAAGGATCTTGAAGCTGTGGTCGTGGCATTCCTGCCTCTTCGAAGCTAACTGTTTATAGTAAGAAAAAGTGGTGCTCGGTTGGAAAGATGAAAGTGATTGGTGTTGTGATGATAGAAAACAAGATGTGACGAGTTGGATGAAGGAGATATAAGGTTAGGTGAGAGAAGCGGCGAATGATATAATGTGTGTGTTTAGGGTTGTGGAAATGATATTGAGTGATTAAGGGCCCGTTTGGTATGGGTGTATGGGAATGGTGGTATGGGTGTGAGAATGATTAAATGTGTTTGCTTGATGATATGGGTATGAGAAAACCCTTCAAACAAGGGTATCAAGATAAGTGTTTTTTTTTTTGTGGTTTGAGGATACCCATGTTTTTTCTATCACAAAATAAAGAGTAAACTTCAAAATACATTCTTGTGGCTTACCCTGTTTCGCACCATACATCCCTCTCGCAAAAGTTTCAACAGATACATCACTCCGTTAGTAAAAGTTAACCTATATACATCCCTCAGTTAAAATAAAGACTAACGGTGCAAATTATTTCTCCGTTATCTCCTAACGAGATATAAAATATTTACACCATTAGTCCTCTGGGTTAACGATATTTGCATCGTTAGTCCTTTTTTCGGTTTCGTCTGTTTTTTTTTACGTTTTCGTCCATTTCTTTGCGTTTTCCGCTTCGTTTTTTACGTTTTCATTCGTTTCTTTATGTTTTCGTCCATTTTTTTTAATGTTTTCATCCGTTTCTTTACGTTTTCTTCTGTTTCTTTACGTTTTCGTCCAAACGACCAAACTAAATTCCTACGGCTCGAGTCAAAGTCACAATTAAGTCACAATACCACAATATTACCATAACCCATTCGGACCAAATAAACTTACCTCGCCGAGACCACAGGGTCTCAACTTTGAACCACGCCGCGTACAAGTGAACCAAACGGACCAAATCTAAACAAAAACCTTACCAATAACAAAGTTTAACCATAACCCACTTGTGGTTTGGTTGTAGCCGTGATCCAAAACCAACAAAACTCAAAACCAAACAATAATCACACCAAAATAAGCTCGTGGGCTTGTAAATAAGTTCGAATAAGCTCAAGACTAAACCAAGATGGCTCGTACGAGTGTTTTAACAAGTTTTATTTCGAATAAGCTCGTGGGCTTGTAAATAAGTTCGAATAAGCTCAAGACTAAACAATAATCACACCAAAATAAGCTCGTGGGTTTGGTTGTAGCCGTTTGTTTTAGACTCACACCGATTCACACAAGGTTGTAAATCGGTGTGGTTGTTATCTCAACCACTAGATCTAACTTAACAAGACACAAAAACGACAACAATGGCGGTGGTGGTGGCGCGTGTGGGTCGATTTATAGCGCGTGAGTGGTGGATTCGTGTTCACAAGCAAGAAATAGAGGTGGGTTTGGTGTTATTTTAATGATGAAGGTGGCGGTGTCATGGTGGTGGTCGTTTGGGTGTGAGAGAGGAGAGAGTAAAAGTAGGTTTAGGGTTAGGATATAAAGAGGAAGGGTTGTAGGTGATGATGGCAGTGGTGTTGATGGTGATGGCGTGTGGTGGTGATCGGAGACGACGGCCGGAGAAGGAGGAGCGGCGCCGGAAAAGTTATAACTATGTGTGTGTGTGTGAGATTAGGGTTATGAGGGGAAACCCAACTCATTCGCTTATATACCCCTGTAGGGACTAAACTCGCCAAATTAAAAACACAAGGGGACTAATGGTGTAAATATTTTATATCTCGTTAGGAGATAACGGAGAAATAATTTGCACCGTTAGTCCTTATTTTAACTGAGGGATGTATATAGGTTAACTTTTACTAACAGAGTGATGTATCTGTTGAAACTTTTGCGAGAGGGATGTATGGTGCGAAACAGGGTAAACCACATGGATGTATTTTGGAGTTTACTCCAAAATAAAAGAAAAAAAGTTAGGGCCCATCACTATCACTCAATTATGCTTTTACTTATTTTTTTTATTTGATGTTATTCTATTCCAAATCTATCCTCAAACTATATCCATAGTGATTCATTTAAGCAAACCAAACGGGCCCTAAATGAACTTATAAATCAAATACCGGGTTTGGAGTTGGGTTATTTTTTTGTTTAGGTTTAGACTTGGGCTGGTCAAACAAAGGAGACGAAAGTTTTGTTAAAGTTTGATATAATTTGGATTTTCTTTGGGCTTTTAAATTGTTGTTGATTTCACTTAACCGATACGAAATGTTATTGTTTGTGTGTTGAGAAATTAAAAGTAGTGTGTATTGAAAATGAAAATGTAGAGGATATATATAGTCTAAAATGGTCGCCACAAAAAGTCACCGGGTACCCGCCGCCCCATTGCGCGGGTACCCTTCTAGTTTTGTTAATAGATGTATTATGTGAATGTTTCTTTTTTTAAAAACTCCCCCTTACTCCACTGGAGATCGTTAATAGATGTATTATGTGAATGCTTCTTTGTTTAAAAACTCCCGTTTACTTCACTGGGGAACAATGTACATGCTTACTTGCATATTTCGTTAATAGATGTATTATGTGAATGCTTCTTTTTTTACAAGCTTTCGCTTACTTCACTGGAGAACAAGCTTTCATTTGCTTCACTAGAAAGCAAGCTCCCATTACAAGCTCCCGCTTACTTCACTGGAGAACAACATACATGCTTACGTGAAGGCTTCTTTTCTACAAGCTCCCGCTTACTTCAGTGGAGAACAAGCTCCCATTACTGGAAAACATGCTTCCGGCTATGTCTACTCATTTTGTCATGCATCACCACATTTCTGAATGTCTGCAAATTGTCTAGCTAGAATTTGTAGTTAGGTAAATTCAAAGCATATGCTTTGACAAACTGTTTAACATCAATTTGCTTTTGGACGTTTTGTCACCCCACGTCGGCTTGTGAAGGAAAGAAGCTAGAGGTTATAAGTAGGAAGAGAATGATGAGTAACATTATATTAAGAGAACAAATACTCAAAAAGATATAATAAACACTATAGAGTAAATACCACTATGAGTGTTAGCAAATTAATTCTAAAAGATATATGTGCAACTCAAGCAAATTACAACCTCAATAATGTAGTAAAGAGACGATGATATCAAAGATATAACACCAAAATGGATAATGGTTCAAGCCGAATATCAGCAAATTCGTTGTACTCCGCACCCAGATCTTCACCCCGGATTGATAGTTGGCTTTACTGGTGACTCAAAATTCTGTTACACTAAAACTTTAATCGAGTTCGCTCAGGGGTGATCGTGGAGGGTGGTGAGAAGAGTGAAGAGGAACGATGACATTGTGATGTGAGGCTAGAGATATGGTGGTTGAGTCACTTGAAACAAAGGTTTGAAGAAGGAAACGAGTTTGTTGTTTTTGTGACTATATCCTACATTAATGAATGAGCAAATTCTAGAGTATTTTTATAAGTAAAACTGTCACTTTTGTACAAAAGTTTGCCCGCATGATTGCTCTAAATGATTTGCTAGTAAATTTTTTAGTACATGCATGATTGCTCCTTTACGGGAAAAGGCTTAAGCCTTCATGTCATGTTTAATGTTCTGCTTCATATGAACAAATAAACAACATACTTTGTCTTTTACCTGTTCTAAAATGTCTTTCATACGACCATGCATGTCACGTTTCATATGCCCATATTGGCTAAACTCAAAATCTATTAGACCAAAACTCTAATATTTTGTTTGGATTGAGTTTGCTATGGGTGATCTGGTGACATTGTGAGTGAAATGAGATGTTTGAGTTAGGTAGGGGCTAAATCACTTGAAACAAAAGCTTGAAGAAGGAAATGAGTTTGTTGGTTTTGTTACTTTATCCCACATTAGTGACCGAGCAAATAACTAGCACTTTATAAGCAAGACTACAAATGAATCATATAAGATTAGATTTGATATACTTGATTGTCTTAACTATAAATCTTGTATGTGTAAATATTACCTTTTTTATAGTTACGTGATTATAATCAATCTTATTATTTTTATGGTTATGCGACTCAAATCTTGCTCATTGAATTACTTGCTACGTAAATTGGAGAGATTCTTTGAACAACCATTTCCTTTCGTTTTTCCTACATTTTAATACAAAAGACATAGCAATCTTAAACTTATCTTTTTTCCAAATTAACTGGCAGAACTGGTCATTTTTTTTTTTTTTTTTTTTTTTTGTATTAAATGATTTCTTGATTTAAGCTTTTAATTGAGTGTTTTGTTGATCACAAATTTATTTTAAACACCTCTAATTTATATATGATGTTTTAATTTAGTACGAGTAGTTCAACTAAGTCAAGGATATGTGAAAACTGATAACGAGAATTAGTATGAGTTCGATAACCGTATAACGTGACGAATTCCACAATTATAATCGATTATCACATGTTTGAAACATTAGTTAGCCTATTACTATTGTATAATTAGTTAATCATCAGATCACCCAAACAATGATAACAAATTGGGATAATTCTATATTTACCCAATCTAAACATGAAAATGTCATGTATACCCAAAATACAATTTTTGAATGCATGATATACAATGCATTTAAAGCATGTTTTGGGTAAATATGGCATTGTCATGTTTAAGTTGAGTAAATATGGAATTGCCTCTAACAAATTTTAAGCATGAATCTGATTTTGTTGTTATCGGCGTTAACCATGCGTTAGATATCTTCAGTCTTCCCCAAACATATAGCCCAAACAAATAGTACTGTTACTTTTTTTTCTTTTCTTTTTTAGAGATTGTCTAATAAGTGCCCTAAGGATATTGGATAAGTGCATTAATTCAACACAAAATTTCCCTTTTAATTGAAAAAATGCATTTAATATACAATAATTAAAGCTATAAATTACCATAATTGAATGTGATTTTGTATTTAATGAAGGCAAACTTTCCTTGTTTAGCAATTTAAACCAATGCCATGAGGGCATTGTTTATATAATCCCTTTTTTTTGGGGGCGTAAAGGGTTACCCCAGAATGGGATGTGGCAGAGTACCACATTAGCCTCAAGCACAAGGCTTGAACAACCACCAACCGTTTCTTTTTTCCTCCGACAAATTTAGCCATGGTATAGAATGTCATTTTGGTATTTGTAACGAGATTACATAAAGCGGAGAGAGCATACTCATAGTGTATGCCGTGGAGAGAAAGGGATGAGATGAATGTGAGAAATGGGGGCTTGGGTTGAGTTGTGTTAGATTACATTATTTCCCGTGTATTATTCATCACTATTTATAGATTACAAAGGTAGCATAACATAAACCCTAATGGACCCTAAGCACATGGACCAAGCTAGGGCCAACTTTATTTTCTAATACTCCCCCGCAGTCCGAGCGGTGAAATCACAAAAACTTGGACTGGAGTAAAACATGAAAGATTAAAGCTACAACTATTTTGATTATGAAGGCATCTTGTATTTAGCGGACACGTAACTTTGTTCTTCAAGATCTTCACAATGTAGGAGCAAAAGCAATTGATTAAACCTGCAAGCTAATAAGTATTTGTTTTTTTTTTTTTTTTTTTTTTTTTTTTTTTTTTTTTTTTTTTGATAGACAAGAGAGATCAAACATTTAGAACGGAATAAATAAAGGAGAAAGATGAGACTTTGCTAGGTTAAGATTTCGAATAGAAAACAGAAAAATAAGAGAATTAGGAAGAAAGAGATCGGTGACCAAATTATCAATGGCTTTCAAATAGAAAAGGAAATTATTGATAAGAATAAAATAAAAATGGAAACAAAATAAAACGAAAATAAAATATGATTTTGAAAAATTTGGTATGAAAAACACATTAAAAATAATGAAAAAAAAAAAACTTTTTTTTTCTTCTTCTTTTCGATGAATTGGTCAGAAACAATCAAAGGAGTAAAGGGAAGAAACAAAGGTTTTCTGTTGGTAGTGACACATGATAGATGGTAAGTTTTAATAAAGGAGATTTAAGAAACTGAGAAAAAAAGGAATAATAAAAAGGAAGACCACCGAGGGTAAGGCAAAAGAGATAACAAAAAAGAGATAGATGTGTAATTGTTTTCTTTAAAAACAATATTATGGAGAAGATAAATGGTGACAACTACTATTTCACCGGAAAATGGAGTAGAAAGAGAGTTATTAAGGAGAAAATTTTACGACTGGTATAGAGATAGCGGCTCATGGTGGCTGACTAGGTCTTGGATTATACCCGCTCTGAAACCATGTTAGATTACATTATTTCCCGTGTATTATTCATCACTATTTATAGATTACAAAGGTAGCATAACATAAACCCTAATGGACCCTAAGCACATGGACCAAGCTATGCCGTGGAGAGAAAGGGATGAGATGAATGTGAGAAATGGGGGCTTGGGTTGAGTTGTTGGTTATGATGATGAGGAGGGTAAAATCGAAGAACGTATTTATGGACTTGTGTGTAAAATGAGTTGTTTGTATGTGTATAGGCGAGGGTGTGAAGGGATTCAGATGTGCATTGTAGTAATCAAAAGCTTGAAGAAGAGTTTTGCTTATGTGACATTGCTTCCTTTTATGTATATTCAATCCATTGCTACTCTGGTACTCCAACAGATTTCCATTTGTTCTCTTGCATCTTCGTACAAAAATATAACTATTAAAATTACTACTCCCTCCGTCCCATATTAAATGTCTAGGTTGACTTTTCTAGTCTTTTTTTTACAACTTTGACCTCAAATATTCTTGCTTGTGTTATATAGTATTAGATAAAAATAATACGTAGTAGAAATACATTTAAAACTCAATCTATTCATATATTCTGCATCAAATATTATATAACACAACCAAAAATATTTATGGTCAAAGTTAAGAAAAAAAAAAACTTCGAAAATTCTAACTGAACATTTAATATGGGACAGAGGGAGTAATTCGATCCCTATGCTGACGACATCAATAAGAAGTGCTTATATAATTTTATAGTGCTTTAAAATGAAGCTAATGTGAATGGGCTAAGTCTATAATACAACTAGACTTATTACTAATATGCTAACACATTGTCGTAATTGGAACGGGAGGACTTTGGATGTTTCAAGCTGTCTCGAAACTCCTGAAATAAAGCACTTCAATACCTTCTGTAAAGATATTCGGATGATGAAACCGAGATGGGACATGTCACACGCGAACATGACCTGAAGCCACAAAATCACAAACAAAATGAATGTCGACTTTCAATATGGTTAGTGCGCTGATGTTGAACTGAATTAGGGCAAAGATAAATTGCACTATTATATAACCAATCTCTTTTGAAGGAAAAAAGATATAGAAATCATATAGTGAAATTAGTTGCTTGGTTTCAAACAAGATAAATGCAATCGAGTCTTTTTCCCGATTGCATGGAAGCCTTTCTCTTTTTAAGCTCCAAGTTTGAATGAAGAGACTTAGTCCTTCTATTCCATATTTTCATTTATAGTTAATCTCTATCTAACTATGTTGAATAAAGTTGTAAATACGTGACAAATGTAAATTAACAGATTGTAAATGTAAGTAGTATTTGGCGAAATTTAGGCATAACATTTTCAAACTTAGAAATAGACAAATTACTTTTTTTATTATCACAAATAAGCTTTAACACTGAATCTATGTTTTGGCTTATCATATCTATGTAGGGAGTAACTAAAACATTGATAGAAGTATCTATTGATTTAGGTACAAAAGATATATAACCATAAAAAACCAATATACTTTATTATAAGGATAGGTCAGGTAAAAAATGTAAGATTTATTTGCAAAAAAAAACTATTTAAAGCTTTCGTTTAAAAGTTAATAGATGTTAATTGTTTCCATTAACAGTACATGACACAATGTGCCTCTTCGCGAGACTTTGAAATATGCAGGTCATGGAATATAAAAGGTAACGTTTTCATCCTCTGCTGCCTAATACGCTGCAGGAAAAAAGGGATAAGGTAGAAATCACAACAAACATCAGGTATGAAGAAGAGGATAGGGAGAGATCAATTGTCATACTACTAAGAGAGGGCAAAGAACTTGCTTCTCAAGGCCAAACCTTTCTAATAAAGGTATGTTTGTTTTTAGTATTAGATAGAGGTGCCTGTTGAGTTTTTCTTTTACGCTTGGGAGGATAAGGGTGTATGCTACAATCTACCAAGTGCATACTGAATTCATTACTTGACACATAAATTTGTATCTGAATCGGTGTACAAAATTACAAACTTTGCTCACACTTGAATATCACCAAATGGCTTTAGTTGTTTTGGTTGCTTATTTTCAACAGTTTGGTTCGCACTCTGCTGTTATAATTTGCAGTGAGATGTCCATAACTAAGCTTAAGGGCAAATACAAGAAGGTAGCCTTTTTATACCATACTTAGATTGGACATGTTCTGCTCCCTTTTGATGTTTTGTTATTTCTGTGAATCATTTGTATGAATATTTTGCAGAAAGAATGATATCTGAAGTGACATATGAAGAAATTGTCATGCAAAGACGTTATGCAAATCAGGTACATTACATAGCCTTTTCTCTGTAAATTTAAGATTTCGTTTATACCCTTTGCTACTTATCATTTTACCTTTAGTCTTACTGGAACCAAATATTATAATATAAATTTTCAAAACAGCAGTTTGGACAACATTAATTTAGCGATTGTTTGGACGGATACATAAGCAATGATTTTGTTTTTAGTCTGTTGATATTAAGGGTCATTTGTCTGTATAAATTGTTGATGTAGTTGTGTGTATGAAGTTGGTAGTAATTGTAACCCATATACTAATGAATGGGTTGCTTTTAGTTATATTAGAAGTGAAACGGATCAAGTGGGTTAAATGTGTCAAATGGGCTGACATCCGTAAGTTCTCATTAGTTACAGATTAGTAGCTTAACAAGTGCTTATATAGGTGCTTATTGGCAAATTGGACAGAAAGGTTTATTGGCATATAATATATATATAGCATGTGAAGACTCGAGAGGGATCCATTGTATCATTTTACAATGGATTTTGAGACCAGTTTTTGGGAAGTGTAAGTAACTATTGCTCGAACGATGTGTTGTGCCCTGTTATGATAGTAAAAGGCACTACTTCAAAGAACCATACTGGTACCATTGCCATGGCCTCCTTTGACAAGTTTGAGGTAAACTCTATGTCATAAGTAGCTTTTGTAGCATTTTTTATGAATAATTATATCTGCAATTCGATACATTTACATGTTTTTTGGTTTTAAAGATCCCTCCCGCTCCCCGTTTCTTACTTGTGACTCCTATGTGTCAAAAGTTTGCATGAGATGTTCAAATAATTGTTTTGACAATTAGTTACATATTTGAAATACATTTCCAACACCATACAATATCACACGTTCCTGTTTTCTTCCGTCACAGTTCTTTCTTATATAAATAACAACTATACTATATACAGAAAGAATGCCACAAGTATAGATTTAAGTATTGTGATTGTTGTCAAGGTGTTTAGATAAACCAGGACTTTGACAGCAGCCAAACACCACCGCCACCGGCAATCAAACACCCCGTGACAACAGCATCCAACTGTTTAGTTTATGATATATAAAATACAATAAAACATAAAGACATCAAGAGTACACAACGGAAGACTTAAGATCATAACAAATAAATTAATTAACTGAAAGTATGCGTAACGTACCTCTTGCGAATGTCAAATATCTCGAGCAAAGCAAAACAACCCTCGAGCAAAGCAAAACAAAGAAGTACTTATTGGTGTAAGAATAATGTCTTACAACCACATTCTTGTACACACGAATTAACCAACGAATCAAGCGATTGCTAGATCTAACACAAGTCCTCGTTTAAGCAAAACGAAACCAAACTCCCTTACAAATGGGGTGCTTGGCCGAATATTAGACTAGAGAGAGGAGAGGAGAGATCTAGGGTTAATTCAATGCACAAGTGTATGAAACCCTAGACCCTAACCCTCTTTATATACTAGTAGATAAACTTTGGGAACAAGTTAATGAATTAGGCCTTGGAGAGGCCCCTATGGCCGACCACTATTGAAAGCCCAAAGCCAAACCCATAACTTTTCCAAGTTTTCCATTTCTAGTCATTTCTCTTTTCATTTAACGGTCGTTAGTCATTTTTCCGTTAAATACTTAACGATCGTTAACCGACTTAATGTGCAATAATTAATCGTAAACATAAACATTAATTATTAACTTTAATTCTCATTCGCTAATGTGTGCAATCCGTGGTCACGAGTTCGAATCCGGACATTCACATGTTTGTAAATATATACATTTCCAACAGCTCCCACTTGGATATGTTTACAAAAAGTGAAATGATATTGGTTAGCGTCTAGCAACACGCCAATGCCCCCGGTACAACTCGTGTATGGTTTTCTGGAGAAAAAACCAAATTTGATGATTCATCATCATATTCATCCTTTTGTTTCTAATACCATGTTAATAAGAATATGGATCTTACTCATTTCTTAATTAACTATTCTGTTTCTCGCTTTATATGATTTATTAAGATTACCAATTCTTCTGAACAGAAGACCTTGGGTATGGCCATACAAACATCTTAACAATCCTACGAGGGGCCCAAGTATTATACTTCAAATAAATTTGAAGGAAACAAATCTCATTTTGACTACAAGCAGGATTCATAAATTTCGCAACACTTCTGAAAACAACCCTTATAACTACCCGTGTAGCGTTAGATTGCTTCACAAAAATGCACTACATCAATGACATATCTCTTGTATCTCAAGTCAGAGGATAAATATCCATGATATACTTAATGACAAAGATCCATAAAGTATTATCATGAGGGTGGGATAAGTCCTATACTCAATACATTGAATATCATCTGAAATTAGTCATGCTACGCATCAATATACTTTCAAGTATATTCTAACTAATACTCAGATTTGTCTTAATTCAATATCGTTCCCATGTTATTGATTGACAACGGACTATTTAGAATAACTTAAGTTATTCATGGATTTAAACATGCAAATATAGGACACAATATTATAAATGAAATTAAACGTATACCGTACTTTAATTCATTATAAATAATAATTGTTTAACATCCTTTATCCAAATACTAAATAGATCAATGCATGATAATTCTTAGTTAATGAATTTTGCCACAAGTCATGCAACTCATACTTGTTGACAAGGCATAATTTTAATTAACTTTGATCTATAGGAATTTTAAGAATACTTATTTCAATAATTCAATAAGTGAATTTCTTGCATATGTTTACACATATCTTGATACTGTCATATCATTCCATAAGGTACGTGATAACCTGAACCACCTTTATATGACAATCATCTTTCAAAACTTTTAAAGTTTAAAGTATTCTTTATCCTTTAATGTATAATGCAACTATGCTCTTAGTTGAGCATAACTAGTCAACATGGTCATCATCAAGGATACCGTGACTAGATATGAGTGTCATCTCAATTATACTAGCATCATTGTGTACAACAATATGCTCTTTAAATATCCGTAAACTTTTAAACAGTTATAGTGTAATGTTGGTGCCTACCAAAACTCAAGTTTGTTGGCAATGACAATTATGAAACAATTGTCATATAATCATCCATAGAATCTAGGAGCATCTCCAGATTGTGGAATGTGATTCTAAATCCAAACATATTCCTTTAAAGTATTTATTACACTAACAACTTTCAATGTTGTCAAATCATCTTGTAATCAAGCATGACACAACAACTTTATACACAACATGATGTTCATGATGAATCTTCAAGTTGAACTTTAAGATCTCATCTATCTTGTCAAAGATATGTATTCATCATGTTCTTTTAGACTCATTTATTTACCGCATATGTTTATAATAATAAACATATATTCCAAGGTTGTATATATTATTTCCAAATCTTACAAACGAAGTTTCATTCCCAACTAAAACTTAATTTAAGTGGAATGTAGTTGCCCATACAACATATAAGATTTAAGATAAATAAATAATACTCCCACTAGCTTTCAGGAATACTTATGAGCAATCTTATTTTAATTATTAAATCAAACATTGATTTAATATTAAACATAAGAATCATCTCATAGATGCATGCATATATCCATTCATGGATTCTTGCAGTTTGTACATATTCAAAGATTATTTGAAATCATAAAACTACTTTGTATTACTTATCGTCCTCGCAAAAGTAATTTCACAACAAAGAGTTTTGACATTCATTGTCATATCAATGAAACTAAGTATGAAAATTATAATCTTTATACTTTTATTTAATGTATCTAGAAAAGAATATTCAATCATAGTTAATTGTTTAAATATGATTAATATTATTATCACTAGACATGCATTAAATATGTGTACAATATTGTCCATATGATTTCTACATAAAGATTTAAACCACTAGGGTTTCCATCCTTTGAAGAAAATCATCTTCATTTTGATAAACCAAGTATCTAAAATTGATTATATTTATGGACAGCATCTCAACATTCATAGTATGATTGATTTACCACAATTCAACATTTGGTAAATTCATCATCATGATTAACAGGCTTACCATGATCCTGTAACTCATAATCCTCAGCATATTAAATATCGGAGATATCCTTACGGATCTATGAATGACAATTCCATCATATTGAGGTCTATCATATACATGTTTAGCCTCATCATGATATTTGCTAGTGCATTTTAGAAGATTGTGTATTTTGTAATTCAATCTTTCAAGATCTAAACAAAAACTCCCACTTGCCTTTAACAATTTAAAGATTACCTTTAAATAGTTTAGTAAGTAGAGCAACAATACATTGTTTTCTTTTGGGATATTACAAAAATATTGACAGTTCCTGACATTAGTTTGTTACAACTCACTCTATAAGTAGTTTAACAAATTCAGAACTTCATTTATAAGACTTAATGTGATTCATCACATTCCATAAACAAATGGTGTCTTATCAATCTTCTAGGTTGGAGTCTTATTGAGTATATTCAATCTATACTCAATCTACTAACCTTGATAACTTTTGGAAGAAACTATAGTTATCTTGAATCAAAGAATGCCAATAGATTTTGATTCTTCTAACCGAACATACCATAAAACTATGGTATTTCCTTAGAATTTAATATTGTAAGATTAATCTAACAATATTTAAGATAACCATCTATTCTTTGGTTTATCATATTTACCAACAAAGTAAAACTTAATGGTACAATAGAATTACCAAGTCAATTGCATGTATTATAACACAAGTATTCTTGACCAAGTCAAAAGATATAACAATTATAATCCCACTATACGTTATAAGTCTTTGATCAACTCATTGACTTCATGCATATGTTTTAAAACATAGCAAGTTAACGTCTTACTTTATATTCTAAGTCTTTAAAAGACTTCATGTTTGTGACTTTACAAAATCATAAACATTTATAATTAAAGTAATTATGAACACCACCTCGGGTTTCAATTAATATTTCAAGTTAATATTTACTACATATATTTAAGTCATTCAACGAATACTTAAATTCAAAGTAGTATTAGATTACTTCATTTAATTATGTCATTCCATGAAATGTTCAACATAAGAAACTGCAAAATCATCCATGCTCGTTCTCACGGCACGTGGATATTTTACCTTGGGCTACAATCTAGTTCACGTTCTCACGTAACATAAATTGTAACTACAAGTGTTTCTTAAATATTAAATGACATAAATATTTAAAATAAAGTAGTCTTTGTTATCATCTTGACACATGTTTTTAATAGGGCAATCATACATATATAAATGTATACTTCTTATTAGAACGTTATTCTCTTACTTTACAGTCAAGATAATCCTTTTAAATCATATTAATATGTGTTGTACCTTGCACACAATAAGATTTATCCCACTTGTGCATGGAACAACATCATGTAGCATATAAACAACACGATACACGTTCGTTTATTTGATTAATATGATTTGTGTCATAGATATAACAAGTAGATGTAGAACTATATTGTTTAGTAAGGAAACGCATACCGACTATCCTTAAAAACATAAGTGTCTACAATTGGAAAGTAATTATCTTTGAAGATAACTGGTTACTACACAGGAATAAGGCTTGTAGCTCCCACTGAATTAGAAATCATTAAAACAACTTCTTATTCAATAATGCAACACAAATGCTCCCACTAAATCTGACAACATTGTAAGTGTTGCATAACCAGTGAAAACAACTTGCTTGCTTTTTACTTTCCTACACCTTTGAAGAACCATACGTAATCATTACTAAGGTACTAAAAGGTGTATTCTACTATATGAATGATAGGTTATCCATCAATGTTATTAACTCGAAAAATTGGGTATGCAATTTCTTCCTCAACAGGCCTACCATCCCCATACTGGTATGTAGTACCTTTAAAGGCTAAAGCAAAACAACTAGATAAAAATATGCTAGTTTGCCTTTTACCAATTTTTGCGGTAATTAGTCTAGCTTCTAATCTAGTAACTCATATACATGTTTTCCAGTTAACCAACATTCATGTTGTTACAAAGGATTCATTCACCAAATGAGGGTAATGAAATCTTTATGGAAAATAAGTTGTGCAATTCATTGCTAAGAGTTACATTAGAATTTAGACAATTAAAATGTTCCTATTATACCTTTCTCATTCATGAAAAGGAATAGGATTGAGTCTCATGCTTCTCTCATAGAAAAGAGACTTCGTTTGTCTTATCAAGAATTATTCTCGATCAACCATTTGTTTGAATGCTAGAATGGATCAATTTACTAATCAAAGACTAAACCACGTTTACGGTTAAATGTTGCATTTATACATTCAAAAGAATTACAAAATTCAATTTTAGTATTTTTGATAATTAACCTTTTCAATAAACAATTAAATACCCAAGGTTCATATTCATATAACCAATTAATTATTATTGAAAACTAGGATCCAAATTGTCATAATTTCATCACGTCTGTTGATCTGCTAGTAATGAACCTTATACAAAATGGTAGAGCTATTGCTCAATTGCCAATTTCAATTGCAATTCCTAGATTTATGGGATTTACATATAGCCAATATCAATCGCCATGTAAACATGTTTTTCCGATCTTATGCCTTGAGTTGCCAGCTCTCACTACAAAACTCAATTAAGTTGTCCAACTTAAGAAACTGCAAAATCGTCCATGCCCGTTCTCACGACACGTGGACATTTTACCCTTCGATTAAGATCTAAGTCACGTTCTCACGCAAATAGAAAGTAATCTTAGGTGTTTCCGTTTCGTTGGATGGCATATAACTTAAATTAAAGGGTAATAGTTTTGATGTTAAATCAAATATGTACAAAGATGTCATGCATTCATCTTTGTAGCATAGTTTTTATTAAAACATTTATATCTTGTTTTAATGAATAAGCTTTTCATCATCAAACTTTAATTGATGTATTGGGTTCACCAATCAAGGAATTTAGTGTTAATTATCATCCATTATACCGTACTTTTGCATAAGTGTAAACACTTAGTGTTTCGGATAATTACCACCGAAGTGGCGCATGGAATTAAAACTAATTCGCCCTTAAGATGAGCTTGCACATTTAATGGCTTACTAAGTAGCTCCACTCGAACTTACAGAGGGCGAGGACAGTGCACGCGCTAAAGCACAACCTTAGACATCCTTTCAGTGCGCACTTCTTTAAACCCCTTTTATTAGTTCATTCTCATGGGTGAGCCTTTCAGACCAATTGTACCAAAGTCATCAATCAATTAAACGATTATGATTACTATTCTTAAAAATACATGTTTCACCATTGTTTAGGTCAGTTTATTTTTCTTGTAAAAATACCTTTGTTACAAAAAACAAACAAGCAAGTATTTATAAAAATAAACAAATAAACAATTAATGCATAACAAATAAAAAGTCATGCATATCAAATAGCCACATGCAAACGGTTTTGATAAATCCTATTAATAACCAATTCTAGATTTGACAATATGCATATATTTAATTAAGACTTTCACCCGTTTTCATCTATGTACAAGGTGAACCACATGCATCGATTCATCGATTGCGCAAGTCAAAATTAAATACATACCACATAGCACATAATTGATTAAATTAATAATTATTGAGGTCTTCCCCAATTTTAGATCTATCAAAATTAGTGTATATCACTTAAACATGAAAGACATACAATAAAGCAAATCCATGATAAAACATGCAGATAATTATCATGGATATAAAATTACACTTAATAATTAATGCAATTAATCAAAGTTAAGCATATACACATAAAGTTGCATGCATCTTAGGGTTTCTAATCCAATTAAAACAATAGTTTACAAAACCCTAATTAGGGCACAAAAAAAAAAACCCTCAAAATTAGGGTTTAGGTTTTGCAAAGCCTAGATCTAAGCATACAAATAATAACACATTCATGTTTATTTTAATTATGTGTTTCAATAATTAATTACTTGTTATACAAGGCTCGTGATGCCACTGTTTAGTTTATGATATATAAAATACAATAAAACATAAAGACATCAAGAGTACACAGCGGAAGACTTAAGATCATAACAAATAAATTAATTAACTGAAAGTATGCGTAACGTACCTCTTGCGAATGTCAAATCTCTCGAGCAAAGCAAAACAACCCTCGAGCAAAGCAAAACAAAGAAGTACTTATGGGTGTAAGAATAATGTCTTACAACCACATTCTTGTACACACGAATTAACCAACGAATCAAGCGATTGCTAGATCTAACACAAGTCCTCGTTTAAGCAAAACGAAACCAAACTCCCTTACAAATGGGGTGCTTGGCCGAATATTAGACTAGAGAGAGGAGATGAGAGATCTAGGGTTAATTCAATGCACAAGTGTATGAAACCCTAGACTCTAACCCTCTTTATATACTAGTAGGTAAACTTTGGGAACAAGTTAATGAATTAGGCCTTGGAGAGGCCCCTATGGCCGGCCACTATTGAAAGCCCAAAGCCAAACCCATAACTTTTCCAAGTTTTCCATTTCTAGTCCTTTCTCTTTTCATTTAACGGTCGTTAGTCATTTTTCCGTTAAATACTTAACGATCGTTAACCGGACTTAATGTGCAATAATTAATCGTAAACATAAACATTAATTATTAACTTTAATTCTCATTCGCTAATGTGTGCAATCCCGTGGTCATGAGTTCGAATCCGGACATTCACATGTTTGTAAATATATACATTTCCAACACCAACCACCATGACATCAACTAAACACTCCCTCACAACAGCTTCCAAACACCCCTTGAAAAAATCCATCCAAACATGTGAGGATGCTTTTTTCACCTTTCGTAAGATAATCTTTAACATCTAAAGCTGAACCATCGAATTTTGGAGGCAATAAGTATCTTATTCCCATTTAATACTAGGTCTTCTGTATTGTGATCAACGAGCACAGAAAGATAAATACTGAATGATCACTTGGTATGGTAGTCAAAAAGTTTTAATGTCTTATATCCATTGTAAATGTACCAATTCAGTAAGTATAAACAAATTTTTTTATCCTTATCGAAGTTAATTTTACATATGAATAGGTTATGTAATGTATCACAATGAGCAAATTTCAAGCGATTTGTGGAGGGCCAAAAGAAGCTTTGATGTTTTTGAGCCATTTGTCTAAATGTGGGAAAGCAAAGTACCTTACTGTTAGACAGAATTATCTTATCAAGGTAGTGCTTTTGAATAAGTAGTAGCAGTTGATTTAGTAAGTTTTTAGGGGCAAATTTCATAAAATAGCAGCATACTTCAAGATGGTATAATTTTGAAAGTATCCACTTTTATGTTTGTCAAGTATAGTGTAAGAAACTGATAACCAAATAGGAACGGAATAAGTTTAATCTATCGAGTCTAATTACAAAAAAGTTGCAAATACACAGTTTAGTTACCAAACTACCAATATGTCGAGACTTTAATTACCAAGATAGGACATAAGAAAGTATAATTACCAAATTTAACTCATTTTATACTATGATATTTGCTACAACAGGGTGTGAAAATATCTCTTTCTGCTAAGGTAGTATCGGGTACTACAAGTTCAGATTATGATGTTCTGCTAAGGTAGTATCGGGTACTACAAATCTGAAAGATACTAAGTGTCTCAAATAAATTTGATTGATGTTCTTTGTCCAAATATCAGATGAATGAAGCTGCCATGGCTGATGTTGAAGAGAAAAATAGTAAAATTGAAGCTGCAGCCGTTAAAAAATCGCTACATGTTCTAATAGTTCTTTAATTCGTGAATTAGCATTTTACATTTGCTATAAGATCTTAAAATTTATCATCAATGGCAGAGCATGGTGATGGGTATGGCGGAGCATGCTAAAAAGAGAACTTTTGATTGTAAATTCTTTTATTGGTTACACGTTGTTGATAAAACGATGTACATGAACTGGTCGGAGTAAAGTCTTGGAGGGACTTTATTTGGTTTATCGATTCTCAACATTTATTCCCTAATTATTTTGATCGAACTTATTTAAAAGAATGTGTATTTACTAAAAAATGTTGGTTTGAGATTAAAGATGATTTGGGTAAGTTATATATTTCAGATTAAGTTTACTTTAGTTGTAGGAAAAAAATGTATCATGTATCTGTATTATATTTATTTTTGTTTTGTTTTAGGTTCTTCAATCTTCACCATGGTACTAAGAAAAACGTAGAAGCCAATGGACTCGCTTATTGACAATTAAGAATGTACTTTTACTCATTAGTAGCAGTACCATGGAATAACAAGCTCTGGTAGGATTGCAAGTGAGTCGTTTATTACTACAAAGCTACGACACGATGACCATTTGGATGAATATGGTATGTCTCAAGTTTAATAATAATGACGGTCTATGAAGGTGGAAATTGTTTGATGTTAGACAAGTTGGATGATACACACTATACACTTGCTTTTTAAAGGCGGCCAAGATTGAAGCTCACATGCATGGACGTTTATTACATAATTACTTACAAGCATTGTACTTTATTCTATAATTGACTTATTACTTTATATTACTTTCAAATAAATTATTCACCCTGTTTACCATTCATTCTTTTCTTATTTTGTTTAGACACTAATTTTTTATTTTTTTGCAATCTCTCTTCTAAAAACCCGTGGATTCCACGGGCCTTATAAGCTATGATTAAAGCATGTACCAATCTTAACCACGACATTTGCTTGATTCTTTGACACCACTGGATTGGAATTCCAACGAAATCTTAGTGTGTAAATCTTTTTAATCAACTAAAAAATAACAATTCATCAAAAAATGTCAAATAAAAAATTTAATATGAACCATATATGAAGAAGATCCAGTCCTGCTCATAAAAAATAAACATTTAAAAATAACAATTTATCTAAAAAATGCCAAATAAAAAATTTAATATGGACCATATAAGAAGTAGATCCAGTCTTGCTAATCAAAAACAATCATTAAAAAATAACAATTCATCTAAAAAATTCCAAATAAAATGTTTAATATGGACCATATAAGAATTAGATCCAGTCCTGTTCATTAAAAACAATCATCTAAAAACTAACAATTAATCAAAAAAATGCAAAATAAAAAATTTAATATGAACCATATGTGAATTAGATCCAGTCCTGCTCATAAAAAACAATCAACTAAAAAATGTCAAATAAAAAGTTTAATATTGACCATATAAGAAGTAGATCCAGTCCTGCATATAAAAAACAATCATCTAAAAAATAACAATTTATCTAAAAAATGCCAAATAAAAAGTTTAACATGAACCATATAGGAAGTAGATCCAGTCCTATTCATCAAAAACAATCATCTAAAAAATAACAATTTATCTAAAAAATGCAAAATAAAAAATTTAAAATAAACCATATATGAAGTAGATCCAGTCCTGCTAATAAAAAACAATCATTTAAAAAATAACAATTCATCTAGAAAATGCAAAATAAAAAATTTAATATGGACCATATAGGAAGGAGCTTCAGTCATACTCATAAAAAACAATCATCTAAAAAATAACAATTCATCTAAAAAATGCCAAATAAAAAATTTAATATGGACCATATAGGAAGTAGATCCAGTCCTGCTAATAAAAAACAATCATCTAAAAAATAACAATTCATCTAAAAAGTGCCAAATAAAAAGTTTAATATGGACCATATAAAAAGTAGATCCAGTTCTGCTAAAAAAACAATCATCTAAAAAATAACAATTCATCTAAAAAATGCCAAATAAAAAGTTTAATATAGACCATATAGGAAGTAGATCCAGTCCTGCTCATAAAAAAACAATAATCTAAAAAAAAACAATTCATCTAAAAATTGCCAAATAAAAAATTTAATATGGACCTTATAGGTAGTAGATCCAGATCTGCTCATAAAAAACAATCATCTAAAATATAACAATTCATCTAAAAAATGCTAGATAAAAAGTTTAATATGGACCATATAGGAAGTTGATCCAGTTCTGCTCATCAAAAAACAATCATCTAAAAAATAACAATTTATCTAAAAAATGCCAAATAAAAAGTTTAATTTAAACCATATAGGAATTAGATACAGTCCTGCTCATAAAAAACAATTATTTAAAAAATAGCAATTCATCTAAAAAATGCCAAATAAAAAGTTAAATATAGACCATATAGTAAGTAGATCCAGTCCTGCTCATAAAAAAACAATCATTAAAAAATAACAATTCATCAAAAAAATTCCAAATAAAAAGTTTAATATGAACCATATATAAATAGATCCAGTTATGCTCATCGAAAAATAATCATCTAAAAAATAACAAATTATCTAAAAAATGTCAAATAAAAAGTTTAATATAGACCATATAGGAAGTAGATTCATTCCTGCTCATAAAAAAACAATCATCTAAAAATAACAATTCATCTAAAAAATCTCAAATAATAAGTTTAATATGGACCTTATAGGAAGTAGATCCAGCCCTGCTCATAAAAAACAATCATCTAAAATATAACAATTCATCTAAAAAATGCTAAATAAAAAGTTTAATATGGCCCATATAGGAAGTTGATCCAGTTTTGCTCATCAAAAAACAATTATCTAAAAAATAACAATTTATCTAAAAAATGACAAATAAAAAGTTTAATTTAAACAATATAGGAATTAGATCCAGTCATAAAAAATAATTATCTAAAAAATAACAATTCATCTAAAAAATCCCAAATAAAAAGTTTAATATGAACCATATAAGAAGTTGATCCAGTCCTGCTCATCATAAACAATCATCTAAAAAATAACAACTCATCTAAAAAATTCCAAATAAAAAGTTTAATATGAACCTTATAGGAACTAGATCCAATTCTCCTCATAAAAAACAATCATCTAAAAAATAACAATTCATCTAAAAAATGCCAAATAAAAAGTTTAATATAGACTATATAGGAAGTAGATCCAGTCCTGCTAATAAAAAAACAATAATCTAAAAAAAAACAATTCATCTAAAAATTTCCAAATAAAAAATTTAATATGGACCTTATAGGTAGTAGATCCAGTCCTGCTAATAAAAAACAATCATCTAAAATATAACAATTCATCTAAAAAATGCTAAATAAAAAGTTTAATATGAACCATATAGGAAGTTGATCCAGTTCTGCTCATCAAAAAACAATCATCTAAAAAATAACAATTTATCTAAAAAATGCCAAATAAAAAGTTTAATTTAAACCATATAGGAATTATATACAGTCCTGTTCATAAAAAACAATTATTTAAAAAATAGCAATTCATCTAAAAAATGCCAAATAAAAAGTTAAATATAGACCATATAGTAAGTACATCCAGTCCTGCTCATAAAAAACAATTATGTAAAAAATAACAATTCATCTAAAAAAGGCCAAATAAAAAGTTAAATATGGACCATATAATAAGTAGATCCAGTCCTGCACATCAAAAAACAATCATATAAAAAATAATAATTCATCTAAAAAATGGCAAATAATAAGTTTAATATGGACCTTAAAAAAGTAGATCCAGTTCTGTTCATCAAAAGCAATTATCTAAAAAATAACAATTCATCTAAAAATGCCAAATAAAAAGTTTAATATGGACCATATAAAAAGTAGATCCAGTCCTGCTCATAAAAAATAATCATCTAAAAAATAATAATTCATCTAAAAATTGCCAAATAAAAAGTTTAATATGGACCATATGGAAAGTAGATCCAGTTCTGCTCATAAAAAACAATCATCGAAAAAATAATAATTTAATCTAAAAAATGCCAAATAAAAAGTTTAATATTGACCATATAGTAAGTAGATCGAGTCCTGCTCATAAAAAACAATTATTTAAAAAATAACAATTCATCTAAAAAAGCCAAATAAAAAGTTAAATATGGACCATATAGGAAGTAGATCCAGTCCTGCTCATAAAAAACAATCATCTAAAAAATAACAATTTATCTTGAAAATGCCAAATAAAAAGTTTAATATGGACCTTATAAGAAGTAGATCCAGTTCTGCTCATAAAAAACAATCATATAAAAAATAATAATACATCTAAAAAATGCCAAATAAATAGTTTAATATGGACCTTATAGAAAGTAGATCCAGTTCTGCTTATAAAAAACAATCATCTAAAAAATAACAATTCATCTAAAAAATGTCAAATGAAAAGTTTAATATGAACCGTATAATAAGTAGATCCAGTCCTGCTCATCAAAAAACAATCATTTAAAAAATAACAATTCATCTAAAAAATGCCAAATAAAAAGTTTAATATGGACCTTATAGGAAGTAGATCCAGTTCTGCTAATAAAAAAAAATCATCTAAAAAATAACAATTTATCTAAAAAATGCCAAATAAAAAGTTTAATTTAAACCATATAGGAATTAGATCCAGTCCTGCTCATAAAAAACAATTATCTAAAAAATAATAATTCATCTAAAAAATCCCAAATAAAAAGTTTAATATGAACCATATAAGAAGTAGATCCAGTCCTGCTCATCATAAACAATCATCTAAAAAATAACAACTCATCTAAAAAATGCCAAATAAAAAGTTTAACATGGACCTTATAGGAACTTGATCCAATTCTGCTCATAAAAAACAATCATCTAAAAAACAACAATTCATCTAAAAAATGCCAAATAAAAAGTTTAATATAGACTATATAGGAAGTAGATCCAATCCTGTTCATAAAAAAACAATAATCTAAAAAATAACAATTCATCTAAAAATTGCCAAATAAAAAATTTAATATGGACCTTATAGGTAGTAGATCAAGTCCTGCTCATAAAAAACAATCATCTAAATTATAACAATTCATCTAAAAAATGCTAAATAAAAAGTTTAATATGGAACATATAGAAAGTTGATCCAGTTCTGCTCATAAAAAAACAATTATCTAAAAAATGCCAAATAAAAAATTTAATTTAAACCATATAGGAATTAGATACAACCCTGCTCATAAAAAATAATTATTTAAAAAATAACAATTCATCTAAAAAATGCCAAATAAAAAGTTAAATATGGACCATATAGTAAGTACATCCAGTCCTGCTCATAAAAAACAATTATGTAAAAAATAACAATTCATCTAAAAAACGCCAAATAAAAAGTTAAATATGAACCATATAATAAGTAGATCCAGTCCTGCACATCAAAAAACAATCATATAAAAAATAATAATTCATCTAAAAAATGGCAAATAATAAGTTTAATATGGACCTTACAGAAAGTAGATCCAGTTCTGTTCATCAAAAGCAATTTTCTAAAAAATAACAATTCATCTAAAAAATGCCAAATAAAAAGTTTAATATGGACCATATAGAAAGTAGATCCAATCCTACTCATAAAAAATAATCATCTAAAAAATAATAATTCATCTAAAAAATGCCAAATAAAAAGTTTAATATGGACCATATAGGAAATATATCCAGTTCTGCTCATAAAAAACAATAATCGAAAAAATAACTATTTAATCTAAAAAATGCCAAATAAAAAGTTTAATATTGACTATTTAGTAAGCAGATCGAGTCCTGCTCATAAAAACAATCATCTAAAAAATAACAATTCATCTTAAAATTGTCAAATAAAAAGATAAATATGGACCATATAGGAAGTAGATCCAGTCCTGCTCATAAAAAACAATCATCTAAAAAATAACAATTTATCTAGAAAATGCCAAATAAAAAGTTTAATATGGACCTTATAGGAAGTAGATCCAGTTCTGCTCATAAAAAACAATCATATAAAAAATAAAAATTCATTTAAAAAATGCCAAATAAATAGTTTAATATGGACCTTATAGAAAGTATATCCAGTTCTGCTTATAAAAAACAATCGTCTAAAAAATAACAATTCATCTAAAAAATGTAAAATGAAAAGTTTAATATGAACCGTATAATAAGTAGATCCAGTCCTGCTCATCAAAAAACAATCATTTAAAAAATAATAATTTATCTAAAAAATGCCAAATAAAAAGTTTAATATGGACCTTATAGGAAGTAGTACCAGTCATGCTCATAAAAACAATCATCTAAAAAATAACAATTCATTTAAAAAATCCCAAATAAATAGTTTAATATGGACCATATAGGAAGTAGATCCGTCTTTTGCTAATAAAAAACAATTATCTAAAAAATAACAATTAATCTGAAAAATAACAATTCATCTAAAAAATCCCAAATAAAAAGTTTAATATGGACCTTATAGGAAGTAGACCCAGTCCTGCTCATAAAAACAATCATCTAAAAAATAACAATTCATCTAAAAAATGCCAAATAAAAAGTTTACTATGGACCTTATAGGAAGTAGATCCAGTCCTGCTCATAAAAAACAATAATCTAAAAAATAACAATTCATCTAAAAATGCCAAATAAAAAGTTTAATATGGACCATATAGAAAGTAGATCCAGTCCTGCTCATAAAAACAATCATCTAAAAAATAACAATTCATTTAAAAAATGTCAAATAAAAAGTTTAATATGGACCTTATATGAAGTAGATCCAGTTCTGCTAATAAAAAACAATCATTTAAAAAATAACAATTCATCTATAAAATACCAAATAAAAAGTTTCATATTGACCATATAGGAAGTAGATCCAGTCCTGCTCATAAAAAAACAACCATAAAAAAAATAACAATTCATCAAAAAAATGTCAAATAAAAAGTTTAATATAAACCATATATACGTTGATCCAGTTATGCTCATCGAAAAATAATCATATAAAAAATAACAAATTATCTAAAAAATGCCAAATAAAAAGTTTAATATGGACCATATATGAAGTAGATCCATTCCTGCTCATAAAAAAACAATCATCTAAAAAATAACAATTCATCTAAAAAATGTAATAAAAAGTTTAATAAGGACCTTATAGGAAATAGATCCAGTCCTGCTCATAAAAAACAATCATCTAAAATATAACAATTCATCTAAAAAATGCTAAATAAAAAGTTTAATATAGAACATATAGGAAGTAGATCCAGTTCTGCTTATCAAAAAACAATCATCTAAAAAATAATAATTTATCTAAAAAATGCCAAATAAAAAGTTTAATATGAACCATATAGGAAGTAAATACAGTCCTGCTCATCATAAACAATCATCTAAAAAATAACAATTTATCTAAAAATGACAAATAAAATGTTTAATATGGATCTTATATGAACTAAATCCAGTTCTGCTCCTAAATAATAATCATCTAAAAAATAACAATTCATCTAAAAAATGCTAAATAAAAAGTTTAATATAGACCATATAGGAAGTAGATCCAGTCCTGCTCATAAAAAAACAATAATATAAAAAATAACAATTCATCTAAAAATTGCCAAATAAAAAATTTAATATGGACCTTATAAGTAGTAGATCCAGTCCTCCTCATAAAAAACAATCATCTAAAATATAACAATTCATCTAAAAAATGCTAAATAAAAAGTATAATATGGACCATATAGAAAGTTGATCCAGTTCTGCTAATCAAAAAACAATCATCTAAAAAATAACAATTTATCTAAAAAAATGCCAAATAAAAAGTTTAATATAAACCATATAGGAATTAGATTCAGTCCTGCTCATAAAAAACAATTATCTAAAAAATAACAATTCATCTAAAAAATGCCAAATAAAAAGTTTAATATGAACCATATAGGAAGTATATCCAGTTCTACTCATAAAAAACAATGATCTAAAAAATAACAATTCATCAAAAAAACGCCAAATAAAAAGTTTAATATGGACTATATAGGAACTAGATCCATTTCTGCTTATCAAAAAATAATCATATAAAAAATAACAATTCATCTAAAAAATGTCAAATAAAAAGTTTAATATGAACTATATAGGAAGTAGATCAAGTCCTGCTTATCAAAAACAGTCATCAAAAATATAACAATTCATTTAAAAAATGCCAAATAAAAAGTTTAATATGGACCTTATAGGAAGTAGATCCAGTTCTTCTCATAAAAAACAATCACCTAAAAATAACAATTCATCTAAAAAATGCCAAATAAAAAGTTTAATATGGACCATATAAGAAGTAGGTTCAGTTCTGCTAATAAAAAACAATCATCCAAAAAATAACAATTCATCAAAAAAATGCTAAAAAAAAAAGTTTAATATGGACCATATAAGTAGTAGATCCAGTTCTGCTCATCAAAAAACAATCATCTAAAAAATAACAATCATCTAAAAAATGCCAAATAAAAAGTTTAATATGGACCATTTTTAAGTAGATCCAATTCTACTCATCAAAAACAATGATCTAAAAAATAACAATTCATCTAAAAAATGCCAAATAAAAAGTTTAATATAAACCATATAGGAAGTAGATCTAGTCCGGCTCATAAAAAACAATCATCTAAAAAATAACAATTCTTCTAAAAAATGAAAAATAAAAAGTTTAATATGGAGCATATTGTAGTATATCCAGTTCTGCTTATCAAAAAATAATCATCTAAAAAATAACAATTTATCTAAAAAATGCAAAATAAAAAGTTTAATATGGACCATATAATAAGTAGATCCAGTCCTGCTCATAAAAAATAATCATCTAAAAAATAACAATTCATCTAAAAAAAGGCAAATAAAAAGTTCAATATGGACCATATAGGAAGTAGATCCAGTCCTGCTTATAAAAAACAATCATCTAAAAAATAACAATTCATCTAAAAAAGGCCAAATAAAAATTTAAATATGGACCATATAGTAAGTAGATCCAGTCCTGCTCATAAAAAAAAATTATCTAAAAAATAACAATTCATATAAAAAATGCCAAATAAAAAGTTAAATATGGACCATATAATAAGTAGATCCGGTCTTGCTCATCAAAAAACAATCATCTAAAAAATAACAAGTCATCTAAAAAATGGCAAATAAAAAGTTTAATATGGACCTTATAGAAAGTAGATCCGGTTCTGCTCATCAAAAGCAATCATCTAAAAAATAACAATTCATCTAAAAATGCCAAATAAAAAGTTTAATATGTACCATATAGAAAGTAGATCCAGTCCTGCTCATAAAAAATAATAATCTAAAAAATAACAATTCATCTAAAAAATGCCAACCTGATGTGATGTAGATGCCATAGTAGTCTGTTGCAACTCACTTGGGGTGTTTTGAAGGGAACCAACCTGATGTGATGTAGATGCATCTTGAATTTCTGTGTTCTTCAATTGGATATTTTGCATAGCCTTCTCAAAATCATTACACACATCTAGCACCACCTTATTAATATCATTATTTTCTACAGCCGTAGGCTCAAAAGAACTAAGAATATCGACATTAGACGTAACATTAGTAAACGTACCAGTAACCTCAGTCGCATTAGTTACGTTATCAGAAGAGTAAGCATCAAGTTTACTCCCAAGAGGCATAGGCATATCACCATCTAACGAATTAACAGTAGTAGTATTACTTCTGTTAACCTCAGACACACATGGAGTAGAACTCGATTCTCCACCAGTACCAGCAGTACTCTCGTTGTTAAGAAACCCCTTGTTCATCTCTGTATAACCCACGTGCAGCAATAACAAAAGACAACCCAATACCACGCATGCAAGCAGAACCAATGAAAAAGAATGAAAACCCTAACTAAAAAGTTAGGGTTTTAACCGTTAAAGCTTAAGAAACTAACCTCCCACCATGATGATAGTAACCAGATTAAGATAAGTCGACTTAAACAAACACCAAGATTTTAAAAATTGACTTACTAAAGAAACAATAACCAGCGATCAATAATACTGAATATACCTCAAGAATCCGTACACTAAAAAGAACCCCTAATCAACAAAGAAATCGACCAAGGAATTAATTAGTTTAGGATTGAAGAATCGATAATAAGGTTGAAAGATCACATGCGGTTACAAGTAAGGAAACATTGGCGATTAATCACTAAGAGTCGATTCAACAGAACCACCAAAAACGTAAGAGGATTTGGCAGGTTTTAGTGGAAAACGATTATGTTCGTTAGGGAGGGAAATCGTCAAAGAGAGTTTTTTAGGGTATCGGTTTTAGTGTAATTTCTACGTCAAATATGATAGATATGCTTCTCATGATTATATATTTTGATACCATGTAAAATTCAAAACATCAACGCGCTGACTTTGTAATTTAAAAAGTGTTATAAAAATTAAGAAGCATAACATTCATCAACTTGAAAAATTCAATAAAGAAAAAAAAAAGTCATTTTAATATAAATTTACAATCAAGTTTATTTATAAAACAATTTAGGTTAAATATGAGAGTAAAAATTCATTATAATTTGATATCAAATAACTAACACGAAATAAGCAATTCGTAACATGTTTATGAAAAACTAGGTTTTCCGCTTTTTTAGAACGGAAAAGTAGACAATGTTTGAATGAAAAAAATGCTTAAAAAGAACAAATAAACAGAATAAAATAAGCAATTCCAAACACCGTCTAATTAAGTAATCTATAACGAAGATGCTAACTGAGTAATAAAATAAAACGAGGTTTTGCACTTGCGCGCAGCGGCATGTTTTTTTCACCTAGCTTTATACTGCCTGTGTTTACTCATATGTTTGGTGTATAAATTGTGTGAAAATCCTTATGTAAAGTGTAAATGTGATTTGTGGTTTCGGGCTTTCTTTGCTTGGTGCCAACATAAAGATATCACATCACACCGTGCGACATTTTTATTATTTTTTATTTATTTATTATTATTTTTTTTTTAAGTTTGGCATCAAAATATGCTACAATATATGGGTTTCATTTAAAAATATCACAGTTTTATGCAATGTGGCCCAAACTCATGTAACATAACAACTAAAAGTGTACACAAAGTTACTAATACTCGAGGATGGTTTTTAAAGTTACCGGGTAAGTTAAGAGTGTGTTTCGTATTTTCTTTTTAAATGTATCTGACCTTAGCATTTTTTATAAAAATTGTACGTGCGTCAGAATCATACAATATTAATATTGGGCTCGCTTTGTTCATAATCTAAAATTCTTCGCAACGGTATATTTTTTTATTAAATAATTTGCTAGGTAACGTACAAAAGCGTATAAAAACGGAGAAACGGACAAAAACGTATAAACACGGATATAAACGTATGAAAACGGACGTAAACGTGAGAAAATGGATGAAAACGTATAACAACAATCGAAAACGCATAAAAACGTACAAAACGGATGACAACGTATAAAAATGGACAAAACCTTATGAAAACACACAAAAACATATGAAAACAGATAAAAACGGGTAAAAACTTACGAACGTATAAAAGATGACAAAAACGTATAAAAATGGAAGAAAACGTTTAAAAATTGACGAAAACGTATGAAAGCGGACGAAAACGTATAAAACGTACGGAAATGGATAAAATGGATGAAAACATATAAATCGGACAAAAATGTACGAAAACTTACAAAAACGGACGAAAGTGGATGAAAACGGACAAACACGTATAACAGGGAATGAAAACGTATAAAAAGGATGAAATTGTACAAAAACGTGTTTTTTTAAAATTATTTGATAGGTTCAGGGTGTGCTTTGAAAATTCTCTTTTTTTTAAATATAACATAGATTAAACTTCAACATTTTTTATAAAATCGTACGTACGTAGAAATCATATCTATATTAGGCTCGTTTTGTTCGTAATTTAGAACTCTTCGCAATAGTATATTTTTTGTTAATGAATTCGTTAGATATTTGATACATATTTGACAAATAAAATTTGTTATAGAAAAAAGTCGTAATTATAAAATAGTTCAGGGTCGGTTTTGCAAAACCTCACTTAGTTAGGGGGTGTTTCTTGCACTTTTGCCAATTTCACTGAAACGTTTACGTTCTGTTTGACCAAAAGTGACAAAACATTCTAATCCTGATGAATACATATTACTATATATAATAAACGAGGACACGAAACGGCGCCCACTCCACTTCTCTAATGGGCTAGGCTGTTAATTATTTGGGCCCAATATCAAATTGTAACACATCTTTCAATCTTCATTCGTGTTTTTACTTTTTTACGATGACCCTAAAAAAGTTATCCTAACCGTTATTGCAAATCGAAGATGACTTCAGAACTAAAAGACGATTGTTTAAAAGAACTGGAATATTACTCTTTGATATCGTATGTGTCGAGCTCGAAGCGCATGGTTTTCCATTTAAAAAAGTTTTAGCAGAATTTATAGTTTCTTTAGCTAGACAATGTGATAATGTAGAAGATTTCAAGCTTAAGTTGAAACAAAACAACAATAATGATATGCCTGCTGACTTAGTACGTACATTGTTTACCATTATTCATGCAATATATATTGCCGCCAAAACATAAGTCGAAATCTGAGAAAACTAGTTGTAGTATAAATGCTAATGAAAGTCAGCCAAGTTGCTCGATGGGACATGATCACACGGAAGGTAGGCGTAGATTGGATTGAGGGTTTATATAAAGTGTATAGAGGACGTGTTACACAAGTGATGGATGGAGTTTGTTTTGTTCAGCTTCATGATTGTGAAGGTGTAGAAGGTATAGTTGATCTCGTGTCACAAGTGGATGCGAAAGAGGTTGTGAGATGTGATCAAGAGGTTTTTGCTAAAGTTATATCGATTTTCGGTGAAAAATTTTGTTTTTCCATGAGTGATGTTGATCAGAATACGGGTAGGGATTTGTTTCCTTTAAGGACAAATCCTTTAAGTGTCCGATCTAATAATGCTCGGTCTATGACGAGGATAGTGCCTTCTGGTATTTATGGATGATGAAGATGTTGAAGTATCTTCACGTACACTATTAAAAAGAATGAGTTCACCTGAGAGCGATGGGATGAGGCGAAGCAGTTTAAACTTCAGATGTTTTGAGTGTGAAAGAGTATCCAATGTATGATGATGAAACTGAAGAAGGAATACTATATCAAGAAGAAGGTGCTGAGAAAGATGTTGAGATTGAGTTGAATGAATACGAGCCGGTTTTTTTGCAAGGAAAAACAAAGTACTCAATGGACATGTCACCTGTTAAGATCTCAAAAAATCCTGAAGGGTCGTTGAGCCGTGCAGCAGCTTTACAAGCGGCTCTTTCAAAAGAAAGGAAAAAATCCTGAAGGGTCGTTGATCGATGACAATCTATCTCAGTACTCGGTAATCATGCTTGACGAGGCTCATGAGAGATCAGTTAATACGGATGTTCTCTTTGGACTATTGAAACAACTTATCAAAAGGAGGAGTGAACTTCGTTTGATTGTCACGTCTGCCACGTTGGATGCTGAAAAGTTCTCTGATTATTTTTTTAGGTGAAACATTGTCAGCATTCCCGGTAGGACTTTTCCTGTGGCAATATACTATACCAAATAGCCCGAATGTGATTATCTTGAGGCTGCACTTATTACTGTGATGAGTTTCATATAAATGAGCATGAAGGTGACATATTTGTCTTTTTGACCGGTCAAGAGGAAATGATAATGCTTGCCAGTGTCTGGATGAGAGGATGAAGAGGCTAGGTAAAAGTGCACCTCAACTTATTGTGTTACCAGTTTATAGTTTACTTCCTAGTGAGATGCAATCTGAGATCTTCAAACCTACTCCTCGCGGTAAGAGAAAAGTAGTGGTGTCAACTAATATTGTTGAAGCTTCTTTGACTATTGACTGGATATTTTATGTCATTGATCCTGGTTTTGGTAAACAAAATGTGTATAACCCAAAGCTTGGGCTTGAATCACTTGTCGTCACTCCAATATCCCAAGCATCCACCAAACAAAGAGCGGGTCGGGCTGGACGGACTGGACCAGGGAAATGCTACCGACTTTACACAGATTTCGCATATAATTACGTGATGTCCCCTACTTCGATTCCAGAAATTCAGAGGTGTACTCTGACTTTACACAGATTTCGCATATAATTTCATGGACCCACCATCCCACAAGCTATTATGTCTGCTATGCAACAACTGTACAGTTGGAGCATTGGATGAGGAAGGTCTTCTCACCAAATTGGGTCGAAAAATGGCAGAGTTACTGCTGGAACCTCCTTTATCGAAGATGCTTCTTGCAAGCGTATATTTTGGTTGTAGAGATGAGATTTTGACGATTATTGTTATGCTTCTTTATTGACCTAGGGAAAGGCAAGGTAAAGCTGATGAAAAGAAGGCTAAATTTTCCCGGCCCGAGGGTGATCAACTCACTTTGCTGCTTGTTTATAAGGCTTGGAAAGAAAATAATTTTTCTACGCAGTGTTGCTACGAGAATTTTATGCAGGTGCGGTCTCTAAAGAGAGCAGAATTCCGAAAGCAACTTCTGTTTTTAATGGACATGTATGTTCCTTTTACTCCGTCTTTGTTTCTGTTGCTAAATCTACGTACTATTAAGTGTTATTGACATGACTGCCGAATAAGCTATACTGTCTCAACACCTCAAATTTTTATTTTAAATTTACCAGTAACTGATATTTACTAAAAAAGAATCTCGTTCTTATTAATGATAGGTTACTGGTTATATGCATATAGTTGAATGCTCCAGCACTTGCATGTGAATGATTGGTTAGCTCTAAAATTGTGCCTTATAATAATGTGTTCATACCTATGGCAACACCCCTACCTCTAGCCTCTAGCCTGAACTTGTGTGTTCCACCAAGTCAATGCTTTGTTGATCAACGAGCTAGCTGCATATTTCACCTTCTGATTATCAGCACAACCGCTGATGTCCATGACATCTTCCATTTTCTCAATCCACCTAGTAAGAGCATCTACAATGCTTCAAATGGGCAAAAGCTTTTTCCTATTCTAAAAAGTCTTTTAGTAGTATTTTTAGCATTGTATCAATAGCTTTTTGAAAGATTTTTGAAAAGCTTTACACAAAGACTTGGCATACACCAAGTCTTTCTCAAAAGCTTTAGTTTATAAGTATAGTATGCATTTAATGCATTAAATGCTTCAAGTCATTGAAGACTTGAAGCATTGGGGATGCTCTAAGTGTTGTCGCACCTCCCTTGCCTTCATAACCTCTCGGCTTACACGCTAAGAACTCCTTGTACGTACATCCATTGTTGCCGTTACCACCACCTCCATTACCGTTACCACCTCCATTCCCACCGCCATTACCATTGTTGATGATATAGTTACCCACTTGGGTGATGATTTCGGGAAGTAGTCCCTGAAGTTATTGTGCTATGACAACAGCAATGTCAAGGTTTTCATTAGAGTTGCGAGTGGTTCTCTTTGGAGGAATCTTTTATAAAAGGAAGCATATACGTAAATGTTAGATAGATGATAAACCTTGCTTATTAACGACCATACAAAAATCAAGCACACAAAAGATAACATCTCTACTACCACATATAAGTCAACATTGATCAATGCAGTAATGGTCACAAGTCCACATGGGTCGTGATGCATTTATAACTTGTAGTTCGATCATCTTCTTGCTATTTTCTCTTATTCTTTTGCCTTATTGCGAACATTATCTGGACTCTTGGTTACTAACACAATAGATTCTCTCATGGTGACTAACACAATAGATTCTCTCAGCCATTGTAAATAACAAGCAAACGGCTCGTAAGAGGGTCCGTAACACACCAAATCCCATAGTACTACCCTTATACGTATTTAAGGGTATTCCCGATGTAACCGAGGAGGAGGATCCTCAGGAAGAAGAGCATGAGGAGGATCCTAAGGAAGAAGAGCCTGAAGAGGATCTTGAAGAAAAAGAGCCTGAATAGGATCCTGAAAAAGAAGAAGAGCCTCAGGAGGATCCTCGGGAAGAAGAAGAGGAGGAAGAGCCTGTAGAGGAAGAGCCTCCTATGAAGAAGAGGAGGGAGAGCCTAAATGGGGCGTCAGATGGTGGCCTAACTCCCAACCTCCAGATTCTACACCGCCTGGAGAGGACATCGAGTCAGAGACTGAATCAACTGCTCGTAGCAGGCTGGGGCCTCAAGAAAGAGGCGACTTCTTCGAAAGCATAGCCTGCCCTTATCAAGGCTCCAACTTTTATTACTTTTAAAGTGTTCTATTTCTTATTCTAATGTCTTATCTTTTAATTGTGTTCGACACTATTGGATGATAGCGTTATTAGGAGATCGTTTTTGGTTGATTTGTTTATTTTGGTCATTTAACTTTATTACTTATTTTGGTACATTTATTTATAATGTGTGTGTTAACATTGTGATGTGTAGTCTTGGAAATGAGTCCAGGTGGATCGTGATGCATTTATAATTCTGTTGGCCAACCATAATTAGAATTTCATTCTTTAACACATGTACTCATTTCCAAGACTACACATCACGATGATAACACACACATTATAAATAAGTGTACCAAAATAAGTAATAAAGTTAAATAAAAAAAATAAATAAATCAACCAAAAACGATCTCCTAATAACGATATCATCCAATAATTTCAAAAAAAATTCAAAGGTAAGTCATTAACATATGAAAAAGAACACTTTAATAGTACTCAAAGTTGGAGCCTTGATAAGGGCAGACCATGCTTTCGAAGAAGTCGCCTCTTTCTTGAGGCCCCGGCCCGCCACGGGCAGTTGATTCAATGTCTAACTCGATGTCTTCTCTAGGCAGTGTAGAATCTGTTGGGAGTTAGGGCCACCATATGATGCCCCATTCAAGCTCTCCCCCCTCTTCTTCTTAGGAGGCTCTTCCTCTACAAGCTCTTCCTCCTCTTATTCTTCCTGAGGATCCTCCTGAGGCTACTCTTCTTTTTTAGGATCCACTTTAGGCTCTTCTTCAGGATCCTCAGGCTCTTCTTCCTGAGGATCCTCCTCCTCGGTTACATCAGGAATAACCTCAAATGGTAGTACTATGGGATTTGGTGGGTTACGAACCCTCTTACGAGCCGTTTGCTTTGTCTTTACCATGACTAAGAGAATCTATTGTGTTAGTAACCAGGAGTACAAATACTGTTCGCAAGAAGGTGAAAGAATAAGAGAAAATAGCAAGACAATGGAACTACAAATTATAAATGCATTACGACCCACATGGACTTGTGACCATTACTGCATTGATTGGTGTTGACTCATATGTGGTAGAAGAGATGTTATATTTTGTGTGCTTTCCTTTTGTGCGGTCGTTAGTAAGCAAGTTTTATCGTCTATCTAACATTTACGTATATGCTTCCTTTTATAAAAGATGCTTCCAAAGAGAACCACTTGCAACTCTAATGAAAACCCTGACATTGATGCTGTTATAGCACAACAACTTCAGGGACTCATTCCTGAAATCTTCACCCAAGTAGGTAACCATATCATCAACAATGGTAATGGCGGTGGGAATGGAGGTGGTAACGGTAATGGAGGTGGTGGTAAAGGCAACAATGGATGTACGTACAAGGATTTCTAGATGGAGGCAAGGGAGGTGAGACAACACTTACTAGATGGATTGAGAAAATGGAAGTTGTCATGGGCATAAGCGGCTGTGCTTATAATCAGAAGGTGAAATATGCAGCTAGCTCGTTGATCAACAAAGCCTTGACTTGGTGGAACACACACGTTCATGCTAGCAGTAGGGTTGCTGCCATAGGTATGACTTGGGCAAAGTTTAAAGCTTTACTGGTGAAAGAGTTATGTTTTGGTAATGAGATGCAGAAGTTAAAAGAAGGGTTTTGGAACCACTTGATGGTGGGGGCAACCCATGCGGGGGTATAAAGACAGATTTCATGAACTGGCTAAACTGGTCCCTCATTTGGTTACTCCCGAGTCAAAGCGTATAGACAAGTATATCCGTGGATTGGTCCCTCAAATCTGTAGAATGGTTATGGCTACTGAGTCAATCACGATCCATAGTGCCATACATAAGGTATGAGCACTTACTCATGAGGCAGTTAGGAGTGGGATACTTTCGAATGGTAATGAAAAGAGGAATGATGATGGTAAATCAAGTAGGCATGAAGGCTCCTGGTTGAGTAATAAGAAGACTAAGGTTGGAAACGGATTTGTGGAAACCAATCCCGTTGTGACATGAAACTTGGGCAAGAGGGAGTACTTTGGTACCTCCTTTAAATTTGTTAAGTGTAACTACCATCATCCAGAGCATGTGTCGTGCCTTATATGTTTCAAATGCAACCTCCCTGGTCACATTTCTAGAGAATGTCGAGTAGTGATAAGTAAGGTGACTCTGATTAACGCAATCAACATGGTGAACAACCGAAGGGCATGTTATGAATGCGGAAGCCCAGATCACTATCTTAGCACGTGCCCCAAGATGAATAGAGCACCAGGTCAAGTTGGAGACCAATTAGCTATTGTAAGAAGTCGGGACCAAAGTAACAATAGGAATTAAGCAGGAGGAAGTCAGAACCAAGGGAACAATAGGAACCCACCAAGAGGAAGGGCATTCACCATAAATACAAAAGAGGCTCGCCACGACCCAAAAATTGGGACGGGTACTTTTTCTCTTAAAGATCATTATGCTACTATGTTATTCGATTCTGGTGCCGACTTTAGTTTTGTTTCCATAGAATATGTGAATTTCTTGCATGTGAAACCTAGTATCTTAAGACCTAGCTATGTGATAGAAGTAGCTAATGGCAGAAAGATAGAGACTAATAGGATTATTCGTGGATGCACTATTGTGTTAGAAGGTTACTCATTCTCTATAGATTTAATACCCTTTGGGCGTGGGAGTTTTGATGTGATCGTAGGAATGGATTGGTTATCCAAACATAAGGTTGCAATAATATGTCACGAGAAGGTAATTCGAATCCCCTTAGATAACGGCACCATACTCCGGGTGCAGGGAGAGCGAACTGAGAAAGACTCGTAGTCCTTTATAAACACAAAAACTGACGAGCATAAGATCGAAGATATTCCCATCGTACAAAATTTTCCTAACATTTTCCCTGAAGACTTGTTGGGATTACCCCTTCCCGACAGATTGAATTCTGTATAGATCTTATTCCTATAGCGACACCGGTTGCGAAATCCCCATATCATTTAGAACCTTCCGAAATGCAAGAATTGTCTACTAAACTTCAAGAACTTCGTAACAAAGGTTTAATCCGACCAAGCCACTCACCGTGGGGAGCACCGGTGTTATTCGTCAGAAAGAAGGATGGTACGTTCTTGATGTGAATCGACTACCATGGATTGAACAAGCTAATCGTAAAGAACCATTACCTAATTCCTAGGATTGATGACTTATTCGACCAATTACAAGGTTCCTGATACTTCTATAAAATAGATCTACGTTCTGGGTATCATCAGTTAAGAGTGCATGAGGAGGACACCCCAAAGACTGCCTTTAGGACTCGATGCGGACATTTTGAGTTTACAGTTACAACATGTGGGTTGACCAATGCACCAAAAGTCTTCATGGATCTGATGAATCGTGTATGTAAACCCTATTTGGACAAATTCGTAATCGTGTTTATTGACGACATATTGATCTACTCGTAGACTAAGGAAGAGCATGAGGGTAAACTGAAGCTTATTCTTGAGTTGCTGGAGAAGGAGAAGTTGTTCGCTAAGTTTTCAAAGTGTGAGTTTTGGCTCGAAGAGGTACATTTCCTCGGACACATGGTTAACAGTAACGACATTTACGTGGATCCTAGCAAAATTGAAGCAATAAAGAATTGGAGGACTCTTAAGACGCCGTCTGGAATGCGTTCCTTTTTAGGATTGGCAGGTTACTACCAACGATTCATCAAAAAATTCTCCAAGATTGCTAAACCCCTCACCTTGTTAACCTAAAAGAATATAAATTATGAATGGGGCGAAGAACACGAGAAAGCCTTTCAGAAATTGAAGGATAACTTGTGTAATGCCCTAATCCTGACACTTCCGGATGGACCGGATGACTTCGAGGTATATTGTGATGCATCAAACCAAGGATTTGGATGTGTGTTGATGCAAAGAGGCAAGGTGATTGCGTATGCATCCCGTCATCTAAATATTCATGAGAAGAGTTATACCACTCACGATTTGGAACTAGGTGCGGTAGTTTTCGCCCTAAAAAACTAGAGACACTATCGGTACGGTATGAAGAGTAGTATTTACATGGATCATAAGAGCCTACAACATATCTTCGACCAGAAGGAGTTGAATTTTTGTCAGAAGCGATGGATTGAACTATTTAGTGATTATGACTATGAAATTCGCTATCACTCAAAGAAAGAAAATGTAGTGGCTTACGCATTGAGTAGGAAGGAGAGGATCAAGCCAAGGCAAGTACGAGCTATTCGTATGACAATACAATCGGGTATTAAAAACAAGATATTAGAAGCACAAGGTGAGGCATTCAAGGATGTAAATGCCCCAGCAGAGACATTGTGTGGGTTAGACAAACAGATGGAGAAAAGAGAGGATGGTAGACTATACTTCTTGGATCGAATTTGGGTTCCACTAGCGGGAAATGTGAGAATGTTGATCATGAATGAAACTCACACGACAAAGTACTCCGTTCACAAGGATTTGACAATATGCACTATGATCTTAAGGATGCGTATTGGTGGTCGAGAATGAAGAAGGACATAGCCACATATGTTAACAAGTGCTTGACTTGCTCAAAGATTAAGGCCGAACATCAAAGACCCTCGGGATTATTACAACAACTGGAGATCCCCGAATGGAAATGGAAATGGAAGAATATAAGAATGGATTTTATTACTAAGTTTCCTCGAACTAGTAGTGGACAAGACACCGTTTGGGTCATTGTGGACAGGTTGACGAAGTCTGCACACTTCCTAGCTATCCGTAAAGATTATAAGATGGAGAAGCTAGTGAGAATTTACATCAATGAGATAGTGGCAAGGCATGTGGTGCCGATGTCCATTATATCTGACCATGATAGTCTGTTTATCTCACGATTTTGGCAAACACTACAGAAGGCTTTGGGAACACGATTAGACATACCTTGGAGGATATGCTTAGAGCATGTTTTATTGATTTTGGAGGAAGCTAGGACACTCACCTTCCTTTAGTTGAGTTTTCCTAAAACAACAGTTACCATACAAATATTAGGCGTGCTCCATTTCAAATGCTTTACAAGAGGAAATGTAGATCACCTATTCTTTGGGCTGAAGTTGGGGAGAGTCAATTGACTGGTACATAAATTGTACAGGAAACCACTGAAAAAATATTTCAAGTCAAAGAAAGGCTCAAGGTGGCAAGGGATCGTCAAAAGAGCTATGCTAATAAACAACGTAAGCCATTGGAGTTCAGCGTCGCGATCAAGCGTTACTCAAAGTGTCACCCTGAAAAGGTGTGGTACGTTTGGCAAAAAGGGCAAGTTAGCACCAAGGTATGTGGGATCGTTCGAGATCATTGAACGAATTTGACCCTTAGCCTATCGATTAAGGTTACTACAAGATTTGAGTAGCTTTCATGACACGTTTCACGTGTCAAATCTGAAGAAGAAATGTCTGGCAGATGCAAACCTGCATGTGCCATTAGATGAGATCAAGATAAACAGTGATTTACGTTTCGTAGAAGAACCCGTTGAGATCATGGATTGAGACGTAAATAAATTGAAATGTAGTAGAATACCAATTGTTAAGGTTCGCTGGAACTCTAATCGAGGACCAGAATTTACTCGGAAAAGGGAAGACCACATGAGAACTAAGTACCCTAATTTGTTCAGTGAGGAAATTTCTACCAGTGTAATTTTGAGACAAAATTCTCCTAACTAGTGGAGTCTACGACAAGGACGAAATTCTCCTAATTTTTTTAGTGAGGAAATCTGAAGAAATGATGTTTGACCGTATATGCTAATGTGCTCCGTTTGAGATAGAAAATGATTTATAGAAACTCTATGGTATATCCATATGTTTATAAGATATTTTAGGCTATATAGATTTCTAAGTTACTCACGTTCATTTGAAACGTCAAAGTAATTTCGTTCTGTGCATTTTTTAAGTGTACGATAATTATCGAACGTACAACATTAGTGCATGCCCTTAACAAACTTAGCAAATATAAAAATAATATTTAGAAATGATAAAAATGATAATATAATATATAGGTTTGTTCAATTTATGGAAAGTTCATTTCATTTGTTAACGCGAGTATTTAGTCTTTTTCATCAAAACGAGAAGTATCGGGCCATAACTAATAAAAATGAATTTTCGTAAAACACATAATCTAAGTAAATAAATAAAGTAAAAAATTGTATATGGCATGTAAGGGATCGTCCAAGGAGAAAAAAAGAAAAAAATGAATAAGGGATAAATACCTAAAATATAAATCCTAATCCTAGTATAACTCTAATACACCCTCACTCCTATAAGTAAAACCCTCAAGGACCAATTTTTACCCCCATACCAGCCCTTAGTCGATCCAAAGCAGATAAGAAAAAAAAGTTGAAGCCTAGGTTCGTGTTCGATAAATTTGATGATCCCGGTTAGTGTTTTATTATATATACATTTAAGCTTTATAATTCTTTTTAATTATTAAGTAACTCACATGATGGATTAGAGTTTATAAAATTATGTTTATAATCTGTAGTTTAAGTTTCAGGGATGATTCGAACATTTAGTTTAGGATTTTATACAATTTTATGCAAGAATAAACATGTTAGCGGTTGTAGATACGCGTTTCTGGAATTGGCAGATTCAAAACCCCGACTTGCATAGACCAAAACTCGAGTTTTAGAAACGCTTTTAAGGTGTTTCTTGAGTCTAAAATTAAGTTTAAGGAGTCTACTTTTTGTTTCAATTGGTTTGAATTCGATCCGAGTTGATTTGGTCATTCAAATAATTTAAATGAAATAAGTTGTCGAATTTAAATTTTTGGGACAGTTCTAGACCATATTGTGGAATTTTTATCTCATCAACTATAATAATTTAGGACCTATAAATTTAGCAAATACATATTTTATATGTCTTTTAACTACAGTAATGTTTACATATTTTTCTGAAAGGTCTAAGTATTTATAAAATTTGCAAACTTTATGTATGTACAATCAGGTTATATTCTGACTAGTTGTGATATACAAATTTTTATAAGATTATTGCACTATGAAATAAAATCTATAAAACTTACTTGAGATACTTAACACATATAGGTACCTCTGGTTAAAAATTAGGAACATCAGTAGGTCAATAAGGGTGGTTTAAAAATTTGTAAAAATGAACCTGAAATTGCTAAAACAAGGTTTAAACTAATTAATAAGGGCCTATACCTAGACACCAATACCTAATGTCTTAAGACATGATCTTTTGGGATTTCAAGTAGTCGTTCATGGGAAATTGAGTGGGTGTTCATGTTCATTCCATCATATGTGAGTTACAGTGAAAGGATTTTTAGCTTTGTTCACTTGTAACTTATGCGATACTATTGTTTATAGATTTCTAGCTCGTGTGTGTGCATACTTTTAGTGGTGATTCAAAAGTGAGTCTTTCGTGGCCCCTTTTCACATTTTCTCGAGGGAGACTGACACTCAGTTTATGTTACAAATGTTTTCATGCCGTGCAATTTACTTGATTGTATTTCGGACAATTATGTGTGATTATAATTGAAATAGATGCATATGTGGTACATATTTGTGTTACATTCTTGTGGTGCATTACTTGTGGGTTGGTATACAACATTGCTATATGCTCTTTGCATTATAATTTACACATTGTCCCACTTATACAACGTACACGGTAAAACAAATTACTTTTACTTTAAACCCACGAACTCACCAACGTTATGTTGACATTTTCGAGTATCACTTTCAGGTGATAATAAAGATGCTTAAGGATGTCAAGAGTACAACGCTATCGAAACCTTATGATACTTGCATTGGAGTCATACATGTTATCTTTAAATTTTCATATTTTTATACTTTATACATTCGGTATTTTGGTTGTGACATTTTGGTTTTTATTACTTTAAGACTATGTATTGTTATGGTTACGATTAACCTTGATACAAGTCCCTCTTGTATCGGGTGTCGTCATGACATTTTGATTTTGATTTCATTTAGTGATTCTTTACTTATATATAAATCTTTTATGACTATACCTCTCTCGTTACGCCTCACGTTTCCACCTTGGCGGGGTGTGACATACTTAAATCATGAGTTAGTCATGTTAAATTACTTATATATTCTTACGAAGATAACTTGCAGTTGATGGAATTTTTTAGCTTTAAGTGTAGATGTTATCTATATTGTTAGAGTCCAAATGTTCGATTTATTTTGCAAACAGTGCTTTAAAATAGTGTTAATTGCTTAGTTCTTATAAAGCTTTTGATCTTTACTAATCTATCGTTTTTTTGATTAGGTACAAACTGGATGTTGTGAGTGCTGGAAAGAATTATACAAAGATAAGGAAGGCGATAAATGCTGGTTTTTTCTTTCATGCTGCAAGGAAGGACCCACAAGGCGGATACCGGACCATAGTTGATAATCAACCTGTTTACATACACCCAGTGAGTGCTCTTTTTTAGAGACAACTAGAATGGGTAATCTATCAGGTGTTGGAACCTTGTTAAGATCAAAATCCATCAACTCAAGATCATCCCATAGTTTTTACTTTAACAAACATTATAGTATAGTATTTATTAAAGACAGTTTTATTTATATGTAAAGTCCAAATGTCTTTAATTAGCATATGGGTTGGGCCATGCCCCAAACGGCCCATATTGACAGTTTTTATGGTTGTTAGTTATTTGACAGCTATGCCTCCAACCATTGTGTCTGTTGGCTTCATTGAACCAACACAAAGACACCTAGTGGAAAGGTATAAATAAGTCATATCCTATAACTCATACTCAATTAATCAATTTATAAAATTTAGTTATATTTAAAGTTTCCTCCATATTTGTTCTATCCTATTTTGCATACACACTGCACATTTTATCACTACACTACAAAACACCAAACTCAGAAACATGGCCTATCCTAACTCACATCTTGATAAAAGTTGGTCAAGGAACAATCTTGCCTTGAACCATCCTAAGAAGTGGCATCAGAGCCTTGGTTTAAGGAAACCCATGAGAAGATTTCATGAGTCTGTTTTACTGAGACAACAGAAAAGGGAAAGAGAAGAGAAATTAGGAATCTGCATAAAGCAGATTACCTAAGACTGCAAGAATATGCTTAAAGAAAAATTTGAAGAAATCAAGAATTTCAATCAGTCTCTCCCACATCCCAAATACGCTGTCTCACACAACAAACTCAAAAACCTTAGATGTTTTGAGTGCAAGAAGGAAGGGCATATGATCAAAGATTGCCCTACAAGAAGGATGGAGGAAGAAGTGGGACAATAGGATGTACCAAGTAATTATGTAGAAAACTCATATGCACATCACAAATTCCAATGCCCCACTGTAAGCATTAAATTTCCAGTATTAATACACTTGGAGACAAAATGCATGTTAAAAGGAACAAATCAAGAGAATTGGGACAATATATGGTATATCAGCAATCACATAAGCATGCATGTTTGTTCTAGAGTTAATCTTTTCTGCAAATTAAAGAAAAATTCACAGTAGGGAAAATTGAAGAAGAGAATAAGTTACTTTTTACATATGGTATTGGTGAAGTGGTTGTTAAAAATGGGAATGGAAAGTACTTGATCCCAGGGTTCCTCTACACCCATGAGGTATCCCTAAGTATCCTATCTGTTGATCTCCTTGAAACACAAGAAGTGAAAGTTCTCTATGAGAACAATACATGTACATTACAGTACATGTTCAAGGATCCCAAAGCCCATACTTTCAATGAAGATTCACTCGGAATCAAACACAATGATTTCTTGGATAATCACTTTGAAGCCTTAAATGCATCCTTAAACCCACAGTCACATGAACGTGATAAGAGTGAAATCAAAGGGGTGACCTACTCTACCAAAGTCACCACCTTTAATGATTTCACAAATTTCATGAATCTTATCAGTATAGATAAATTGGTTGGACAACAATGGGAATATTTCAGAAGAAGGTTCATATCCACTCTCAAATGGTTCTATGAAGTCTACCTAAATGGCCCTTTGCCAGGCCCTCTACCACCCCAAATCAATGGCAAGACTGTTCACTTGATGGACCTTTATATGGTTATTGAGTGCTTGGGTGGTTATATTCAAGTACACTTTTCAAAGAAGTTTGGACAAGCTGCAGAGATCCTAGGTTTTTCCTACCATGATGGTGAAGCCCTCAAGCAATGCTACAACAGGTATATTGATGTTCTTAAAAGTTACCATAATATTATAAGAGTGCAAAAGATTGGACAGATCTCAGTACCAATCAAAGCCACAAACATTGTGGACAAAGGCAAGGCTTCATACTGCCTTGGCAGTCAAGATCAGAAAGACAGACTACATGTATCTACATGGTCAAAGAACTACACCAAGCCTGAACATTTTGGCATAAAGCTTGAAGATGAGACTCAAGAAGGCACTGCCTACAGTCACCATCAAGTTGGACAGAGCAGCCTACCAATTCAACAAAGAATGAAGGATGAAAAGACCTCATCAAATGATGAATTTGTCATCATTTGATTATGAAGACAGAAGAATCAAAGTCTAATGGATTTTGATCTAAGGGAGGTGACTGTTGGAACCTTGTTAAGATCAAACATCCATCAACTCAAGATCATCCCATAGTTTTTACTTTAACAGACATTATAGTATAGTATTTATTAAAGACAGTTTTATTTCTATGTAAAGTCCAAATGTCTGTAATTAGCATATGGGTTGGGCCATGCCCCAAATGACCCATATTGACAGTTTTTATGGTTGTTAGTTATTTGTCAGTTATTTGATAGTTATGCCTCCAACCATTGTGTTTGTTGGCTTCATTGAACCAACACAAAAACACCTATTAGAAAGGTATAAATAAGTCAAATCCTGTAACTCATACTCAATGAATCAATTTATAAAAGTTAGTTATATTTAAAGTTCCCTTCATATCTGTTCTATCCTATTTTGCATACACACTGCACATTTTATCACTGCACTACAAAACACCAAACTCAGAAACATGGCCTATCCTAACTCACATCTTGATCAAAGTTGGTCAAGGCACAAACTTGCCTTGAACCATCCTAAGATCACGAGTTAGTCATGACCACAAAAGAGTATATCCGCGAGGTTAATGTCATAGACCCCAAGTGGCTAGTCGAGTTAGCCCCTAGATTCTTCAAGCTATCAGACCCAACTAAGCTGAGTAAGCGCAAGTGTCAAGAGCTTATTGAGCCTCTTTATGATAGGTACAATGAACCCAACTCTTGGTGGTTAAGCAAAAGGCGAAGTTAGTTTACATTGTCATCGGCCTGTAAAAAAAGCCTTGAACTTGAAGGCTTTCTTATTATTGGGTAAAGGCTTTCTTATTATTATATTAAGTCTTCACTGTAACATATATGGATACAATTAGTTAACTACTTTAACTAGAATTGAAAATTCTTTGTCCAGGAGACAGGATCATTTTTGGATCATATTTCGCTTTCTTTTCTTCAAATTGACTCCATTTTGCACCAAAATGCTTCATCCATTCTTCTTTTGTTTTGTAATATCTTGGAAGATATTGCTTGATATTTATTCCGAATTCATCACATAATTTTAATATTCTTTTATTTTGATCATCAATGATTTTTGCGTCTTCAACATTTCTAGCCAAATGCAACAAACCGATAGTGTAGAACACATCTGCATCTTCGTCTGATATAACTGCCGACATCCTATCATCCCACCTGTAATTTTTTTTTTTTATCAAATTAGTTCTTCCAAGTTTGCATTTATATATATTTATTATACACAAATGGATAAAAGTACTGTATTTTTTTTTCTTTTCTTAAAATAATATATAAACGACCTCTTATAAACAAATGAGGGAATTGCTTAGTTACGTTTTTCGGTTCATGGGGTAGACGAGGAAAGGTCCTGAGCTTTTGTTTTCTTTTTGAAGAATATCGATGAACACACGCTGATTAAACTCCAGAAGACGCGATTTTGGAACAAATAGATTTAGCCATGGATGATAAACATCCCACAGTCCTTTAGAGTGAAGCTTTAGCTCTTCAATTCGAACTCTATTAAGAAAATCAATAAATGACACATCTTTCTTGTATATGAATTCTTCTTTGAAGCTCAATCCTTTGAACATCTCATCAAGTTCCTGTAGTTAATTAGAAATAAATCTTAAACATCGATCAAATGAGGTGCATGCAAAAGATGAAATATTGAAATATTACGCGATGAACATCAACACCAAGTACCTCATCTATGGTTTGTATGTTAGATTCATCGTAGTATTTGACTACTTCTAGGCTATAAACAATGCCATGTTTGGATGCTAAAGAATTTACTTTAGCTTCATCAAGAATTGAGAAAAATGATGATCTCCAATTGTTTGCTGGACTCTTCTTCATGATAAGAGAACCTTCAACGTAGTTCGGCCCTTGATTAAGTGAGATTAAATGTTCTTGATCCTTTGTGAAGGTAGCAAAGTCTTCATAAATCATACGAACCCATTTCACCTACGCAATTACAAAGTCATGTCAAGTAATATCCGAATACCAGAAAAACAAATTGTATATTAATCAAGGTCTTACTCTTTTTGGTGCCTTTTGTAGAACAATTCTTGCTCTAGTTATGATCCCAAATTGGCCAAGACCTCCAAGAACTGCATAGAAGAGATCGGAATTCATGCTTTTAGAGCAAGTTACGAAATCTCCTTTTCCTGCAACCATCACAAAAACACATGTTAGGAAATTAGTTAATCGATCGGCTAATATTAATTTATCATCCAAAAACATTCACGCGAAATGTACTAGCTAGCATATTATGAACCAAGATGTATCAAAGTGACCTAAAGTTAGGCCTAAAAAGAGGCCTAAAACCGTGTGTCATGATCTTGATGGTTGTAAAATAAGTGGGTCTTTGTCTTTAACAATCAAGATCATAACACATAGTTTTAGGCCTCTTTTTAGGCCTAACTTTAGGTCTCTATATATCTCTTTGTGTTTAATTTGTTCAAGAATATAACTAGATATTTGTATGAAGAAGAATAGTGACAAGTGACAACCTTAATTTTGGTGATTTGTTTCTGGACACACATGTTTTACACCGTTTTTTTTTTTTTTTTTTTTTTACTGATTTTGAGAATAAAAATTAATTGATAGCTGTACTTTCATAGTTATAAAAATCCATATCCTGTGCCACATCGTTTTCAAACAAAAAGAAAAAAGGGAAACAACAAAATGATGTGAATGACACTTGTACATATATTTTTGAATAAGCAACCAATATGGTTTACAAGAATCCATCAAAAGCTTAACTTTTATCTACTTTGCAATTTGAATTCCAGTTTCTGATTTCTCATAGAAGGTGTCATTTGAGCTATAGGGTCAAGTTATATCCGAGGTTATAACTGCATTGGGGCCCATAAACAGTATAACATAATACTCCCGTCCCAAAATTTAAGTCCGTTTTGAATCAAAATTTGACTTTAAATATTTTTGTTTATATTATATAGTACTTAATTAAAATTATACCAATGAAAAATACATTTAAAACACAATCATTCATATATTTTGCATCAAGTATTATATAATACAAAACAAAAATATTTAACGTCATAGTTTAGTTCAAAAAGTTCAAATAAACTTAAATTTTGAGACAGAGGTAGTACAAAACAGCAACCCTCATAACTCAGGTTTATAAGTAAACCCGAGGCGGGTTTCTAATTAAACCCGAGGCCCACAAACAAAAACCACAAGCAGCTAAAAAAAGAAGAAAAACGGAAAACCTATAACTCATACGCCCTATCCTCATGGCTTAAGTGCCTATAACTTGCTCATAATATACAAGCTCTTACATACAGGGACGGAGCCAGATGGGGTGCCGTGGGTGCTCAGGACACCTATGGATTTTTTCGATGTAATGTTAATTTTACGAAAAAACATCGATTTTTCTCAAATGTATCTTAAATGACCCTGGTCAATCGAAATGTATTTTTAGTCTTATTTAGTTAGCATCTTAAACTCTATTATATTACGGTTAAAAAAAATTATGCATCTGGTCATACTTGTTCCTAGCTCCGTCCCTGCTTACATATGTACCTATTTATGCATGTGAGGTAGTTGACTCTTCATCTCCCAATTTAGTTTTCAAAATATTCTTAGAATACTTTAGTTGTATCAATTCATAATAAGTGGGTATACTGAATATGTGATAAGTATATTGTATGAATGCATGCATTAAAAAATGTATAAATGTAGCGAATGTGTGAGCATATATATACCAGTGATGACATCCATTTCATGCACATTACTGATTTGAGGACCATGAAGGAAAGACTGCCCACTAATCCCACCATTAGAAAGTGTACCACCAACACTTAGATACAAGTAATCCGTCCACGAAACAGGCGCCAACCCATACTCCATCGTTGTCCTCAAAACATCGATCCAAAGCTGCTCACCACCAACATCACCATAAAACCCTAAATCCTCACTCCACCAAACCCTAATACCACTATTCAAAGACGCCATTTCCACCACCACCCCATCTTTGGCCATTGCTTGTCCTCCAACAGAGTGTCCACAGCCTCGGGCAGCGATCTTGAACGGAGAAGTTGATGTGTAGGAGGATTTAATGAGGTGGGTGATGTCGGAAATGGTGGACGGATGGAAAACGGAAGATGGGATTTCTTGGAAAAGTTTACCAAAGTCAGAAGAAGCTTTGTTGATAGAAGTTGCATCTTTAAAATGTTTGCTTGCTATTTCAAGAGATAGGGTTTGGTTTGGGAGTGATGAAAGTGAAGTGTTTTTCCATGGTGTTAAATTGGTTAAAATTTTCGAAACCAAGCTGTTTATCATGTATAGTACAATGATGCATGCTCGGAGAAGATGAGCTTTATCCATGAGGGAGAGATAGAGAGAGAGGAAACTAATTAAGATGATATAAGGATATGAAGGTGGTAAGATATATAGGTCTATATATAGAGAACAATATGCTAACAAAATATCATCAACTAGAATAGAATGTCATGTGGTCTAAGTCTAAAATACTACTTGATCTCAACATCTTATAATAGGTATCCCTTACAAATTTGGTATATAAAAGAAGTATAATTTTATGTCCTTGCTAGCTAATATACTGTAATTATTACATTGTCAACCAATAAAATGTATGTTTCCACCTCTTATAAGTTATTTCTTATTGATTAAAATCCGAAAACAAACACTTATTTCGTAGAAAATCAAATTAGTAAGTTAACATTTGTTATGAAACGTATGCTAATACGTCACTTGTGACTATCACTCTAAGATGTGTGAAGTCTCAAGTTTAATTCTTGTTAGGTGCAAACAACTCTTAAGTGATTACGCCAACTTTCTGAAAAAAAATAGGGCTTTAACCGGTTTGAATTTGTGTGGCGGTGGGTTCAAACCGAGTTGATTAGTCTGCCAAAAAGTCATAAACCATGGTTACCAAAAAAAATTAAGAACACCATTAGAAGAATTTAGGATTAAACATTAATAAAAGACCAACTGCATGCATACTCCAAAAAGTGTTTAGCTAGTGAAATTTTTGCACTTAGTCAAGGATTATATTCATATATATAATTTCAACTATACCATATAGGGACAATATATGTACCTAATTCATTCTTAATCAAATTAGACCTCAAAACTTCAAACATGTCTCCTGTAATTTCCTCTTGTTTATATTTATGGGATTTAACCACTTTCTAGATAATTTTTTTTTTCTCTTACATTAAGTACCTTAATATTATAAAAAATAAAAATAAAAAAATAAAAAATAAAAAATAAAAAACTCGATCCACCCAAGCCAATAGTGGAAAAAGGACTGTTAGGTTTATACACTTGGAATCATGGTACCCAATAAAAGAAACTTGATAGCCACCATGAAATTTCAATTTCTACAATTCTTAGTACTCTATTGACTTGAATTAACCTTTTCAAATGATCAAATATAATAAAAGAGAGTACGTTAGTAAACTTGAAAACACATATTTTTAATGTTTTTATATAGGGTTGGAAGAATAGCTTATTTGAAGTTGAAACCGTAGATGAAGCTATAGTAGAAACGAAAAATTAAAGCTTATTTTTATAAGTTACGTGAAGTCAAAACCTTATATACTACCGAGACACACAAAATATGGTAGTATTAGTTTGGTACGTACGACAGAATAAGGTTATTAGGGTTAAAGCAAAACATTTTTGTGGCCCTTTGATGGAACCAAAAAGATTGGTTTTGACAATTTGATTAAACATGAGTTTTAAAAGTAAATGGTTCCCAATTAGGTTACAGAATAATATCAACACTTTTCTTCTACAGTACTTTACAATGTTTAGAAGTACTCATGAATCATAAAAGGTAAAAAAAACAATTTTTATATAAAAACTAATTATTAGACATTTCTGTGTTTGACACAAAAGATTATGATAAATTTATCCTTATTTCTTAAGAAAATAAACTACTTAAAATATAACATAAGTTTTCTTAGATAGACATAATTTATCAAATATTTTAGGAAAATAATCTTTCATAATTTCTTAAAATCAAATTCTACTTCATTTCTTAAAAATATAATCAATTTCTTAAGTTTCATTTCCAACAGCTACATCTTTAATTCTAGCAAAAGTTATTTTCGCCAAATAACCTATAGAGAGTAATAATTTGAGAATAGCTTTTTTTTTCTTTTTTTTTTTTTTTTTTTAATATTGTACTATTTTGAGATTCTTGTTCTCTACCGAAATACGTACTGTATAGCTTTTTTCTAATTATAAAAAATAAGATATACTAGTAAAAAAGTAGAAAACGAAAAGTATAAAAGAAGAGAAAATACCTTTGTCTTCTTTTCCATATTGGGAATGAATTTAATTTGGTAGGTAGTTGATGAGAAACTTTGAAATATTTAGTATTGAGATTTGATGAGAAACTTCAAATGTAAAAACAAAAGTCTGTATGATGTGAATGTGATAGAAACATCAACAAGATTTTGGTCTCCATGTTTTAAGATCTTCTTTGCAGGCATATGTCGACACATTGCAATATATAACATATATTATTCAATTACTACAAATTTCTTTATCACCTAGTACTTACTAGTCATAGTTGACCCATTCTAATTCAAACACAACGATCTAAACTCTAAAGTTATCTTAGTGAGGAATTCATTAGGTAAAAGAAACTAAACGGTGTGTTTAGTTGTTGGAAAATTAAAAGTTTCCCAGAAAAGTTTTTTAAGAAACATGGAGAAAACAGAAAACGTGTTCAAAATGAGTATTTTTTTATATTTTTCTACTGAAAACATGTTTTCTGCTATTATAATTATGATTTAAAGAACTTAAATTTAGAGTTCTTGAGTTTTTAAAAGGTTCCCTGAAGAAAGTAGAGTTAGTCCGTTCTAAAAAAAACTAGAGAAAGAAAATTAAGAAAATTTTCTGCAACTAAACGCACCCTAAGATACTATGGTATATAAGTATACACTATATCTTTGTTCTCGACACCACAAATGAACAACCATCGTAAATAATTGAAGGGAAGATCGTTAAGCGTTGTCTTTTTTTTTAACAGCGGAGTCTATGTATAAATTAAACTAGACCACCTAGTAAGTCACTAGGAGGCTGATAGAACAAGATTAGATACAAAGGCTTGTTACATGGATCATTGTCTCACTCAACCAATCGATCTAGATTAAAGAAGACCTTCTAAACCTACACGACACCAATTGAAGGACGAGAGATTGATGTCGTTAAAGATAAGGCCTTTAAAGGCCGCTTTAAAAAGAAAGTCGTCTCATTACTAAATTTCCTAAAATGGTAACTGGTTTATCATTTAAATAATTTCATTAATCTATAGTAAAGAAAATTTCCATGAATATTAGTTATTCTTTATCAACATTTCGATTTCGAATTACAGATGTCATATACCTAGGAATTATATTTAAACGTTAGTTTCTGCTTACTAGTTTTTTCAAATTGATAAGCCGAAAGCAAGACTTAAAACATGACTTTAACAACACTCGAAATGTTTCGACGTATAAGTTAAGCATGTCAATTACTTATCCAATAATGCAATCTAAGAACAATAATTTTGCACGTCCCGTGCTAGCTAACAATAAATATTTACTTTATATAGTCATTTTAACTTTTGATGAAAGTGATTCAATTCATAATATAAACAAGATCTTTACACGAAAAAATGTTTGGCTTTGATAATAATGGTGTATCAATCAACTTTCTAAATATATACAAACAAGTGATGAGGCTATATATCTTTAACTACACCATGATGACCTAGTTAATTGATGCATTCACATATAGATATAGTAGCTAGGTTAAATTAGATCAATGGGCGTCCATAAAACAAAAGCATACAAGTAACGAGTGTGGAAACTCGCGCGATGCAGCGGGATTGGCTTCAAATGACTTACTTTGTAGCGACACTTAAACCTTAGGGACTAATTTTGCCAGGTTGCTATAGTTAGCACTTAATTCTACAGGACTTACCTTGCAACGTCGCTTAAACCTTAGGGACTATTTTTGCCAGATTGCTATAGATTGCAATTAATGATGCAGGACTTATTTTGCAGCGCCACTTGAACCTCAGAGACTGTTTTTGTCAACTTGTGAAACTTAGCATTTAATGCTTGTGTTTGTGAAGCAACCATGTACGCTTTTTAGTATATAGATACAATGATCCATGAACGAAATTATGCACACATTGACATTGACAATATTGATGTTTAATGATGATAAAAGATTATCCCCACGGTTTAATAATTCTAACTCATTACTTGGGTCCCATGTGTTTAAATTTTACCTTGCTTGGATGCCAATTAACCCTTTACAAAAGGTGTACTCACTATTATATTTTAACATTTAATTTTGAGCAATTGCAACTATTAATGCACATATATTTCAAAAAAAAATTATTAATACACATTGAAAACTTAATTGACTCACGATGTTTCAAATTCGGCGGGATAATCCGGTTTAATTTGACTTGTTTTTTCCCAAATTCCAAATCCTTAAAATTTGTGTTTAATTCCTAAATCCTTAAACTTTTATTATTTTTTGTTTATAACCCATAAAATTTTTTTATCACTAAAACTATCTGCCGCAATAAAATCTCGTTAATATGTACGATTACTCGTCTAGTATAAATAACATTTGTGAAACAAATATTTTTTAATGCATTGTGAGGCAAATTACTATTTATCTACCGCATATTTTAAAAAATGGCAAAAATAGTCTCTCATGTTAACTTGCGTTTCAGAGACAATCTTTAATAACTTTTGAAATTCATTTTGTCGCTACATACGATTGCAACAACAGTCGTATTCGTCAAATATGATCGCAGCAAGAATCCTTAAATATGTGACTATTTGTGTAATGAAACTTTACACAAATAGTCCCTTTAGTTACCTATTAATTTCAGTAACGTCCTTGAGTTAAAATTATAAATTGTTTGTGTTACAAAATATTACATAAATATATCATGTTACTCACCTTACTTTACCCAGAATGTTTAACAAAAAATTTATGTTAGGTAAAGATGTTAACATTTAGTTCAAAAAATAATAATAATAATAGATATAATATGTCAAATATTTATAATCTTTAATCCGTCTCCATATAGTAAAAATAATGTGAGTTGCAACTTATCATATTGGTAAAAAAAATATTCTGGTAAAAGGGATTTTCACCCTGGTAAAATTCATAACGCCAAAAAACATAGAAGTACAATTGACATGGGTGAATCCCATGCCCTCAGCCCGTTACATGGGCGAACCTACTGCAAAATGCAGAACTAACACACCTAGAGTTTGATGTTTAGGCTCTATAACTTGTGATTTGAGATTTTGACGATTTAATACTAATCCTATTTGACGTGGTTCCCTTTCTAAGAATTGGTCATAATTCTTCGGGAGTTTTTCAAATATTATGATAAAATCCCATTTTATCATAATATAAGAAGTTTCACATGGATATTTATTGACATGGATGAAGTGTCAATAAACCCTTTTGTGATGAGTAATGATTGAGGCTATCGAATAACCAAAATATCATTATTACAAGTTAGTAGTGTAGTCTATACAAATCAATCAAAGAATACCATTCTTGATAATGATTTTAATATAGATAACTACTTAAGTAATTATTAATAGGTATTAATTATGCAACTAATATTTTAACAATAATAACAATAAAAGTAAATTATTAATGATCATATATTTGCTAAATATTCTTTTTAAGAAAAGAAGTATTTAGACGAAATGCTTTGTGATCCTCTTGAAATCTCCGAATCTATGTGTGAGAAAAACATTGCTAAATATTCTTTTCAAGAAAAGAACTATTTAGATAGTTTCTTCATGATCTTCTTGGTATGCCCAAATCCAAGTATGGAGAGTACTTCTAACAAGAAAAGTGTTAGAGCATTCTATCATTGTTCAACACTACGCATTAAAATGATTTTAAAACATGACTTAAAAAAAATCCTTCTTTGTAGTTTTCAAACATATACGGATCGTATCAAGTTTTTAAAGTACAACATACCCTAAGAAACTTGGTAACGAAGCTTTGATACCAATTGTGGGAAACTAGAAGGGTGGGTTGAATAGTTTTACCAAATTAAAACTTCCTTTTAAAATATTTAGATCAGCTTATGTTAATTTATTTAGATGTGTATGTTGGACGTTGATAGATAGATATATATAAACGTGTAATGAAATATTAGGAAGAAGAAGCACATAACCACGACACGAGTATTTATAGTGGTTCGGGTACAAGGACGCCTTCCTTGCCCTACTCCACTCCCCGAGTCACTTACTCGAGAGTTCGTAATCCCTACACCAACTCCTTATGGCGGAGAAGCCTTCACAACGTCGCTTACACCTTTTTCCGGTACAAAGCTAAATACCGAGTTCTTTCACACCAAGGAGAACCACACCTATCACCATGTCGCCTACCCTTTATACGGTGCTAGGCTAACCACCGAGTTCTTTCACTCCAAAGAGAACTAATCCTATCACAACGTCGCCTACCCTTTATCCGGTACTAGGCTAAGTACCGAGTTCCATTGCAATGGAGGAACTACTACCCAACACTACACAACACCTAATCCCAAAGGAGACCAACTCCTTATTACAACACCATCAAGGATATCAATATCCTTGGATCAAATACTACTCTGTCTTGTAAATTGAAACACACCATATCGAATGTACACCTTAGGCACCTTACACTAATACCCTTGGCTTTGACTTCTAGGCATCTTCACTAATGCCTCGTGACTTGACTTCTTTAGCATTCTTCACTAATGCTTTCTACACGGACGTTAAGCATCTTTCACTAATGCTCTCGTCTTGACTCTTTCGGCATCCTTTACTAATGCCTTCAACACAACACTTCTATAGAGGAAGAAAGAACTATCAACAAGAGAACCTCAGTAGTCTTGATGATGACGAAGAATGGCAACTCATGGACTTGAGCTTGCTTGACTTCAAGAGGTGGTGACATCGCCCTTAAGAGGAACCTAGATAATCACACAAAAACAAAAGACAATCTACATAGAAAGATCCCTTAAGATTAGTGGTTAGAGAGTTACAATACTTGGGGAGAGTATGTATGAAAGTGGTGAGCTAAAAGGAAGAAATGGCTCACTATTTATAAAGGAGAAAACTTATTGTTCCCCGGATCCCACGGTTCCCTCCCACAAGGGATCCGTCTAGCGTAAAGCTAGGGATCCGTGGGACGCTCCTCTTTACCCATGGGTATTTTGGTTGTGGGTCATGGGTCATGGGTTATGGGTTGATCCATGGGTCTTTTACTAGATACTGTTAGGTCACTAGTTTTACAACACAAGCATCAAGAGAAGAGATAGAGAGGAGAAGAGAGGCGGATGAACAATCTACACTCACACACACACGTATAAATGAAGAAGGGTTAGGCGTAGAGTGAGTGAAAGAGTAAATTGAACAACCAACCTTTAAATGAAGGTTTACATAAGGTATTTATAGGCAAGGAGCTAGGGCAACACTCCTACTCCTTCCCTTTCTCCTATGGGCTTGGGCCTAAGCTCATGGGCCTTCTACATAAGCTTAAGGCTAATAACAAACATAAAGGCCATAATAAGCTAACTATTACATATGAGTAACTAACACTTGAATAAGTTTTAGGAGTGATTCCAACAATCTCCCCCTCAAGTGTTATTACATATGAGTAACAAACACTCAAGTGTTGGTGATGAAAAACGGTGAAGGCGTTGATGTAATAGTAGCTTTGACGCCTTCTGACATTCTTCTTTCTTGTGAGAAGAATTGCCTTGATTTGAACAATCTCCCCAGGGTAGAGAGATAGTTTACTTTGAACAGTTATGCTTTGACGCCATCTTTAACTTTGTTCTTTGATCATTGTTCTTTGTGATGAAAGTGATAGTATGTTGTTGTTCCGCATCAAATCGCCTCAGTTCAGCTTCACATGTGTCTCCACGCCATTCTTCAACTTGCTCACACGCTTTTGACGTTGGAATTCAGAGATCGATGGAGTTCTTTAAGTCTTTAACTTTGTAGATTCTCGTATTGACGAAGAATCATTCGATCTGTTGTGTTGCTTTTGGATAGAAGTTCCATTAGTGATGAAGTTGGCATGAGCATGAGAAGAATCTGCACGATCATTCCGCTCCAGAGCTTCCATAAGAAGAAAACATTTAAACGGTTAGTAATAAGCGGATTCCGGCTCTTACAAGTTTGAACTTCGAGAGTGTTAACAACATAGTGTGAAAACACAACTCTAATTCTTACAAAGGTCGCTCCTGATCGGAGTCCTACAAGTGAGATAACACGATGTACTAAAGTACACCTACGATTCAGATGAGTCGGGAGGTACACAAGCATCACCTCACGCATCAGAGACCGCTTGAGACCACTAAGCGCCAATCCACGGGAGTTGCCGGCGACCTGTTTCGGTCTGTTAGATGTTGACCCCGGCAGAGTTTCCATTCAATCACTAAGGATCACAAATATGAACCTCTCATAAATGTTCTCGACAGATTGCTAAGATCTGTGAAGGACTCGATAATGTACCATTGAAATTCTTATTGTTGAATATCAAGTGATGAAATGTCAAGTGTACCTAAGAGATCTTTTGATGAATCTCGTGGCTCTAGACTCAATAGTGCGTTTTGGTTTTCCCGAGCGGAGACTAGGGAGAGGGTCTCCTTCTTCAATATCAGCAATCTCTAAGAGAAAGCCGATAGTTTACGTAGGGTTCCCAGTGAGAATGAAACAAGCTTCGGTTAAGAGAAACTTGAGTGGATAAGAAGGTTTAGTGCATGCGCCACTGGGTCCATGACGACTTTTAATCTTCAATACCGGCGTCACTAAGTGACAACCAAGAGCATATGAATTGAACCCGTGTTCCGCCTAAGTTGAATAATCTGGAGGGCTATTTCTTTTCACCCTTTTCTTTGCATTTCTTTTAATTCTTCAACTCCTTCTTTCTCCGATTCTCATTTTCTCCTTTTTACAATCATACCTAAGGACTTCTAAATACTAACTATTTGTGGTGTCCTGGGGTAGATCCATCCGCTCAAGGATCATAGGACGGTTTTTCCTAACCTTAGTCACCTTATAACTCCATGACTAACCTATGTTGCCATAAAACCATCGATGTGAAAAATCTCTCACGTGTTTATGAATGAAAAACATTTTAGTACCACGTAGAGATAAGATTTTGCATAAATACTTCCCCTCCACATGTGCTTAAGAGTTTTAACGGTTAAAATGCACAATGAGGAAAGAGCGCGCACTTTTTGAATTGATTAACTCAAGATAGACATTCCCCGCGAGACACAGCATTCGCGGGCATAGTTAAAGAGTTGCATTGTCAGCTTTTAGGTGACAACTAGCTCTAGTAACTACCTTGAAGGTGTAGACAATCCTCGAAAGGTTGTCAAACCCGTCAGAGTTCATGTCTACCAGAGTTTCTAATGGTACATTCTACTCGCACAAGTCCTTTGCGAGACACGTTTACATCACTAGCGAACTAGCTTGAAATTATTACCCGTCCCGGACAAGTCTTTTCGAAGTTACTAACAGCTTAAGATCTCGTCAATTCATGGGTTAAGTCTTATAGCACAGAGATTCATTTGCATTGACACAACATATTTCTTATCACGTATTTTCTCCCCTCAAAAATGGCATATATGATGTTATTTTTGAAAAGTTGAGAATAAATATGACCATTTCGAGTATTGCGGGAAGAATGACCACTGTGAACAATTTTGAACAAAGTTTTAATTCAAATACTCCCCCTCAACGAGTGATATAAACGGTTGAGGTTTTGAAAGTCATAAGGGAAAGTACTTGTTCTTTTGAGCAGAACCTTGAAAAAAGAAAGGTTTGATAGGTTTTACTCAAAAGTAAGAAGCTTTCGCTCCTTTTATAAGGATTTTGGCACTGACGCTGCACCACGTGGTCCTTTATTTACAAGTACGGGTTGTACATCGTAATGCGTGCACAAGCCATAGACATAATTAATCAAACATCCAAAATTATATGAAGTAAACAATTCAAGGGGTACCGGAAGTGCGTTGATGTTCCCGTGAGTGTGCACAGGCGTTGAAAGCCGGTTATGTTAATCTTGGGTCGACCACCGACATAACTCTCCAATCGCCTCGAATCGATCCCTTCAAACAACCGCTCATCAATCATTGTGATGATCCGTCTCACATCCCTCCTTTCCGAGAATTCCACGCTAGGAGACCCAATTTTCGGGCGTATATCCTTCAACCTGTATGCCAATCCATCCCTAACCAGCTTCAAAGTATGATCCCGAACTTGTGGAGTTCGCTACACGCCATTAAGCGCTTTGAACTTCACTACGGTAAACAACGCCGAAAGGTTTGCTGATGAGTGTATATTGAGATAGCCGGTTGATATCGGGAAGATCAAGCTTTGGAGGAGTGAAGTTGACACGCGTCGATAAGATTCAACACCGGAGATCTTCTACACGTTCCTTGATGACAATGCGTCCTATGAAGATGAGAAGTGACTTGATAAATTCGCTGTAACGCTAGCTTGAGAATTGTCTCATGCACTGCACTTTGGCAAGGTACATGTCTTCGATGTCATTGAGAGACAAATTCTCAAAGTCGCCGAGAGAAAGCATAGTCCCGTTCATCTTGTCGCTTGACTACGATCTTCTTTAGGAATGTGTAGTCCCACTTAGACTAAAGGTCAACGTGTATGATGGCAACGATATCCGTAGAACTATACACGCATGTTGAGACTTCGAACCCGACCTTCAGTAGTAGATTCGCCGTTCTCGCCGCTGATGAATCCCATACAATGCATCTCGGTCGTATGCTTCCAATGTGTTAGAGAACAAGTGATTGGCACGTTCCTCAATGGCTATGCGCTTTGAGTAGACAAATTGGGAATGGAAGTGTCAGAGATGTAGCATATTTTCTTGAATCATCGCCACCGTGTAGAAGAAAATCCAAGTCTTTGTTGAAGAAATATCCGAAAGGAATCCTTGGTTCAGCTGGTTGGCCAAGTGTTGGTAGAGGTTTGGTCCAATCGGTGTAGTATGGAGGGTTGTCCCTTTGTGTGAAGTCAATGCTTGCATCCGGGTTGAGCCAATCCATGTTGTTCGACATAGCTCGAGCAATGTTTTCAAGGTGATATTCGACCTCGAGGGCACTTTCAGAGCTGTCTTTTAGAAGTTGAAACGCTTCATTCTTGATTCGCTTCATTTCGCCATTTCTTCACATGGAACTTTTCTTGCAATATTATAGCATGCTCCAATGTAGAACCGTCTACCAAGTTCGACCTTCTTCGGTAGGGAGTGTTGTTAACAAGATTAGCAAACCATTCAAATTCCTTTGTTTTATCGTCATCTAGCCATGATACGACGCCAGTCTGAGGCGTCTTCTTCTTCTTCTTTTCAAAGGCCTAGATGATGATTCGGTTTCGAACTTGTTTGGGAGAAGTGGGTTGTTGTAGGGGCTCAAGGACCTCTTCATTGTCACCACCCGTATACTCAAAGTGATCATCGGTTTTCTGAGTCGGGGTGGTAACTCGAATCGCCCCTGAGGTTTTTCAAGAGAAGAACGAGGAGGAGAATTTTGTTGAACAAGAGGCCGTTGTGGAGGAGGTTGCATCATAGAAGATTCACCAGATCGCTTCGACGCGTTTAGGTGCGAGTCTTTATCCTTATCCTTGTCTTCATCGCCTCTAGGACGTTTAGACTTTTCGAATCTACATGCTTCTTGAAGTTGGTAGTCCAGCAATGCTTGAAACAGCTTTCCTTCATCGAAGTAAATGTCCCGATCGTGCGGACATTTGTGTAACAAGCTTGGCCACCAATTCATTATCCGAGAAAACTACCGGATCGGTTGGATTGATTGTGACGGTTAAGGGCGTTGATCGAATAGTTTGCTTGGCGATCTGCATAAGATTTGGATAAAGTTGTTTGGTGAACAACTCCTTTGTGACTTTAGGAATGTACTCCAGAAGGTACTTTTTCGTGTAGCCTTCGATCATTTCGCTCAGTTCCTCTTGACGGTGATTTTTCATGAATTCCTGAACAAACTTCCTTTCTCCTTTCATCTTTTCATGCTCGTCATACAGATGCGTATGTGATCAAGAAAGAAATTCAGTTTTTGTTGAGCACGCTTTTCTTCTCGACTTGTTTGACGCCTTTGGTAATCCGTTTATGATCTTGAGAAATCCAAGATTTAGATGGTTTCTTCACGGATTTGGATGATGATTTGGTTGACTTCTTTGATGGTGGTGGCGAGGAGTGAGAAGACGAATCGGATGATGAAGAGATATGAGGGACTCGATCCTTCGGAGGTTCAGAGGTTTCTTCCTTTGATCGCAAGCAGACTATCTAGAAGAAACGATCATAATCAACATCTTTATCTTTTTCGAACTTCGCCGGTACCTCAAACTCATTTTCGATAGTATCCTCCACAAGCTTTTGTTGTTGCACAAGAGTGGTGGCACCAGCTCCCTATCGGGTTGATAAACCGCATCGAGATGGTTCAGAGTGGGCAAGACCACTTGATCCTCTAGGACCACCCATTTGGTCTTTGGCAAATTCTTCAGCTTTGTGTTGGTGTCTAAGGAATTTGATCGTCTTCTTTGTAAACATTTTCCGGAGGCTCTTCATCACTCGAGAGCTTTCATCATAAGGTACAAGTACAGAGTCTTCCCTTTTTCTCAGACGTTGAGGACTTGGAGGTTTTGGTACTGGGATTGTCATCCTTGCAGCTTCGAGTAGGTAATCTCTTCATCGTGTCACATCTTGAGCTTTCGTCCACAAGCTTTCTTTGCGGTTCAGTGGGAATAGGTTCACTTCCTTTACGGAACAACTTTTACGAGGAGGATTCCTTTTGGGAAGCTTCCTATAAATGTCTCAGTACTTGTGACACTTCCAAGATCGCCTCTTCCGGTCCTCCGGTAGGTGTACCGTAAGATTTTTCATCAATATGACCAACTTTGCCTTCTTTTACGGCTAACCGATACCTTTTGTATGTTTCAAGCTTTTTGATTTCGGTAGTCGAAGGTGATCGTAATACCGCACTGTTTCTTTGTTGACGATTCTTTGATTCTGACAGATAGTATGGGTTCAGTCAATATGTCGTGATTATCAGGGTCATTGAGCCTCATGGGGATATCGATGAAGTCCAAGAGCTCTCGGATCAACAGCTTTGGTGTATTCGACATAGGGAATCTTGGAGCCAAGCTTCTTGTGAAATAGCACCATGTCCTCCCATATCAGTGCTTCGATTTCAATGTCCTTCTTGTTGATCAACGACGAAAATTTGCGTTCCATGAGCTTGGGATGCTCATAGCCACCGCCACGCACCGAGACCGATTTGGTGATGATCATGTAGAGTGTTCTCCATGGTTGAGGAATATTCTTCACTCCACGTGAGAGTGCTTAGTAATGATTCCCAAGCTTCATCAAAACCAATATCTATCAAGAATTTGAACTGCTCTTCAAGTAGGGTAGCAAAGAAGTCGGTTGGAGCGATGTCGAATGATGAGGACGCCGTAAGTCACAGGAGTGATAGTGACTAGTTTGTGATTATGTGTCACATTCATCGCACTTTGACCAGTGATCCTCGCATAGAATCCCGAATTGTTGAATGTAGACCTCTGAACTGCGTGGCGAGTGTGAGAACATGTTCGGTAGGGATGATTCCCGAGAATATCCATCGCAATGAGACAAGAAGATTCGAGCATGTGGGGTGTCAAAGTCAACCCCGAGGTTGTTCTTTCCAATCTTTCTGATAACCATTTGGGAAGATATCGCAATAGTGAGAACCTCAGGTGCATCCACATTCATTTGTTCTGCCATGTCGTGATCTGAAATAACATTAGCCAAAAGAACCAACATATCGAGAGACATAATGTTAGTCAATAGAAGGTCTTATTGAATGTACAGTGTCAATGATTGTTACGAGTCCTAAGTCACTTGTTTGTCCAATAGTCCAATGATGTCGTGAAATGTTACGTGAGTTAGTCAACTTTAAGTTTTAAAGTTTATGTTATCACTTATTGTTCACAACATATCAAACGTTTAAGTTTATTAGTGACATTAATGGATTCGTGACGTTATGATAAGTTTATTAACAAGTTTGTACACGTAACAATTCATAATGAAGGTCAATCAAGGCATAGGCGTAGAATTGGCAAAGTTAAGCGTAAACAGTAGTTACATACGCATAGGGGAAAGCTTATGCGTAGGATCCTAACTTACGCGTAAGAAATGTTACGCGTAGGAAAAGGGACCTTATGCGTAGAGCTTACGCGTAGGCGTATATATACCTTACGCGTAAGGCTTACTCGTAAGAGTAGACCTTACGCGTAGAGGTCATCACGCATATCCGTCACAGTGATACGCGTAGTCCCATTGTAGAACCTTACGCGTAATAGTTATGCGTAGAATTATTCTTACAACTTGACTACGCGTAGGGTAATCCTTATGCGTAGAGTTTCAAATGACCTTGATTCTGAATATTATGCGTAGCAAAGCCTGAAATAAGTTCATCAAACCATTAATATTAACACAAAACTTCATTTTATCAACAAAACATGGCATGAATCATTCGTTAATAGTTACGCGTAGAAAGTCATACGCGTGGGTCAAAACCCTAAGGGTTAAGAATTACGCGTATGATTTTTAACCATTAGGATTTGCACCATATAAATTCCGTAGGTCTAGAGTGTTTTTAGAGTCTTTAGGCCAAGTATTAACATCTAATTCGTTGAGAATCAAAATTATCCAAAGTCATGAACATTAAACCCTAATTCCAAATTGTTAAACAATTAGTGTTTCTGGGTGGTTAACAACCATGGAAATCATCAATTCAACAACATATGACCATAACCCAACAATCTTTTAGACCACAACACTTCACATTTGGAAAAACCCAAATTGACTCAAGAACCCTAATTTTCAAAAATCATTAATACGTGTTTCTGGGTGGGTTTTGATGGTTAAAATGATATCCTTGATGTATTAGAAGCGTTTAGACACAATCCATTTAACCAAAAACACACACAATGATTGTGTGTTCATACGCTTATGCGTAGAACACATAATCACGCGTAACACAATTTTTAGCCGTAGGATTTGCATGAAATTAAAAACCTTAGCTTAAAAACATGTTAAGATCGTTAAACCACTTACAAAATGATGATCAAAGTAAAGTAATAAATGTGAAGTGAATGAGTAGGTGGGAGGTGTTTTATTAAATTTAACTTTAACATTTTGACATTTTTGGTCCCTCCACCTTTTCCTTTTTCATACAAAGCCTTTTAACTTCCATTTTGTTACCAAACAAAGATTTTAAGAAAGAAACTTTGACGACACTCCCCCTCAACTTAATAAATGATGAAAGGTTATAAATTTTAGTCCGAGGAGTGTCAGTTTAACCAGAAAAGTTTACCACCAATGATAAAAGAAACAACCGGGATATGACCACATGCAAGTACACGGATGATTTGAAACGGTTAAGTATTAATTTTCTCCCCCTCAACACTATATCGAAAAAATATTGAATTTTGGAAGATTATAGTGTTGACGGAAGAAACGTACTTGCAATGTTGAAAGAAAATAGATAGAAGAATATTTTTGTTGATTTATCAGATTTTATACTTTTGTATTTTGTTTTTGAAAAAATATTTACAAAAGAGATTTTGGTGTTTGACTGTGTTTTAAGACTGCTTTTAGGAGGTCATCTAATTCCTCTTGAGTCAAACACCTCATACCAATCCGGTGGACCAACTCATTAAACCTAGCGGGAGGCAAGGCTTTGGTGAGAAGATCCGCCAATTGGTATTCTCCACTACAAATATAATTCAACAGCACTGCTCCACATGGTCCTTGATGAAATGATATCGAAGATCGATGTGCTTTGATTTCGAAAGTGCTGAACCGAAGTTGCACGAGATTGCAATGGCACTGATTGTCGCAAAGACATCGATTCGTCAAATACGTAACTAGAGTCTTTGAGTTGTGTTCTCATCCAGATGACTTGAGCACAACACGCCGACATGGCTACATATTCTGCCTCGGTTGAGGACAACGATGTACAATCCTGCTTCTTCGATTGCCATGACACCAGCTTATCACCAAGAAATTGTAATGCTCCCAAGTACTTTTTCGTGAGTCTAAGCATCCCGCGTGGTCAACGCCCCAAAAAGCGATTAGTTCTAAACCCGAATCCTTCGGATACCAGATCCCCAAGTTAATGGTTCCCTTTATGTATCGGAGGATTCTTTTAGCCTCGGAGAGGTGGGTTTCAGTTGGTCGCGACTGATAACGGGAGCATAGATAAACGACAACGACAATATCAGTCCGCTAGTGTTAGATACATGAGAGACCCAATAACACTACGGTATTTTGTAGGGTCTACTAGTTCCCATGTAAATCGGTGTCTAGCTTCTTGGTATGTGCCATTGGTGTGGCATAAGTGTCATGTGTTTTCATTCCAAATTTGTTTAACAATTCAAGGGCATATTTGGATCGACTCAGAAAATACCACGGGGAGATTGATGAACTTGTAGTCCTAGAAAGAACGTGAGTTCACCCATCATGGACATTTCAAAATTTTTCTTCATTAGTTTTGCAAAAGCGATTGAAAACTTTTTATGTGTAGACCCAAAAATGATGTCATCCACGTAAATTTGAACAATTAAGATATGTGCCCCGTGATATTGTATAAAAAGAGTTGGGTCAACCGAACCTTTGGTGAAATTATTAGCAATGAGGAAGGATGATAGCTTATCATACCATGCCCGAGGAGCTTGTTTGAGAGCATACAGAGCTTTGTTCAGCTTTGTAGACGGATTCGAAACTCGGGATCAACGAATCCATCCGTTGGTGACATAAACCGTTTCTTTAAGTTGTCCATTGAGAAACGCAGTTTTGACATCCATCCGATAGACCGTCATATTCATATGAGCCGCGAACGCTAGAAATATCCGAACAACCTCAAGACGAGCAACCGAAGCAAAAGATTCTTCAAAGTCAATACCCTCTTCCTGACGATAACCCTTAGCCACCGTGACGCGTGACTTATTTCGATAACATTTCCTTCAAAGATCCAATTTGTTTTTCCAAATCTATTTTTGACCAATGACGTAGACTCCTGTTGGTCTTTCAACCAGCCTCTATACTTCAAGATGTTTGAATTGGTTGAATTCTTCTTGCATGGATTCAATCCAGTTGTCTTTTGTCATTGCGTCTTTGATGTTTTAGGTTCAGATTGGCAGACAGTGAGTGCATAAATGCAATGTTCACCGCTCAGTGTGAAGACGTTGTCTCGTAACGACTGGTTGATTCGGGTTGCCAATAATGTTTTCCAGTGGATGGTCTTTCGTCCATCTATGTGTGGAGGGTTGATGTTGATATACATTGTGCGATTTTGAGGATTCAAATGGCTTGTTGAAGATTCTCGACATCCGTGCAGCAGTCTCATTTTCAAACGGGTTAAAGAACGCATTTGGATCAAAATCTGCAGGTGGGGGTACTTCATTCAGAAGATCATCAGCCGAATCATCATTGTTGGAAGCGATTTGTTCAACTGTTGTGTTGGAGTCAATTGGTGTAGGTGCATCTTCAACAATAGTTGTTGTAGCGGTGTGTATCGTATAAGAGTATTATCGGGTTGAGCAAATGGAAACAGCGGATACACCGAGCACGCTTATCAATATCGCCACCGAACAGTGAGCAAATAACCTTTCCATTTGTTGACGAGTAAGTGGGGGCTTTGTTCACCGATGATGGGGTTTGGGGAAGTTTAAGCGGTTGTGTCCGGGTTCCAAGTGTTATACTCGAAGCCATTGTGAGTATAAATGATATTGACGAAGTTTCTTAATCGGCTTTCCCCAAATCGACAAATCGCCTTTAGCAGATTTGAAACTTTGATGAAGTCTACATTTCCTCTAACTTTTGAAGGTTTCAAGATGCGCTGAATTTGTAGATGAGCAGTAAACCATACAAAGAAAATCTAACTAATTGCGGAAGATCCGTTCGAGGGTAACATGCTAGAAATCAACAAGATCTTCTCACGTATTTGGGTAACTTCACACAAGATCACCCGTGAAATTGAGACGATAATACCAAAGTGAGACGTTTGAGCCACATATCGTCTTATTTCTTCCCCTTAATTGAAGGAATTCAAGAAGGCATTGGGTTTTCACAAAGAAGCATGTAGAAGAACAAGGAAGCAATGACCACCTACACACTCTCTCCCTCGATGTTTTCAATGATTCAGAATCATACACCACGTAAGTTGATGATGAATTGAAGACAAATAAACCATGTATAAGGAGAAAGCGAAACCATGTATGTCCAATTGATCGAACAAGTGTGAAGTACCAAAAATATTTCGAGAGAGTCAACTGCGATAAAACTTCTCTGTTCATATTGTTGATCATCAACGGTGACATTGTTGTAGGAAACACTTTGATCTTCTGTTATAGAAGATTCGGTTGTTGTTGTAGATTCATGTATCTAAATTAGAGTATTATCGGTTATGCAGCGGAAACATTCGATACATATGAAGCACCCACTTTGGCGTAATCTTTAACCGAGGAGCAAGCAATGTTTGCAATTCATGACGATTAAGTACAATGGTGGAACAGTTGATGGATCATGATATTTTTAACGGTGAGAAACGGGTCCTACTGCTTTGCGAGGAGCCATAGCTATAATACCTGATAGAAAAATAGAAGGGGGGGCAAGGAAGAGAAAAACATGGATCCCCAAGTGTAACTGGGTTCCGGATGTTAGAAGCATAAAGATGTAGTGTCAATTATCTTCTTGACACCTGAACATGATATTTTGATGATTTCCTTTCCTGCCTCAGGGATGGATGTTGTTGGTATCCCACTTGTTTTGGTGCAACTACTTAGTATCTTGCCTGTAGGAATCCACCTAAGACTAACAGTTTTGAAAATCCTACCAGTTGGTATCCATCTAAGGTTAGATCTAGGGGATGTTGAAACTTCTTTTGGGAAGAGTCTCAAGGTCCTATATGGATCCACCTATTAGGTTTCTGACGGTTTACATTTAGATCAACGGGTTTATTTCTAACTGTTTGTTGAGTTAACTTAGGTTTTGGTTTGCTACTACGGTAGTGTTCAAGAATACACTCGAAGGTGTTACACTAGGTCGTGAACCTAAGATTCCATCCTTTTGAAGAAGTGCCCTTTTCCTAGCCTTTTCTAGATCATAGTTCTTGTATGCGTCATTTGAATCATATGAATTTTAATTTTAATGCTCATTTTAGACACGTGTTCGAACTAATCCTAGATTTGCCGTGAGTAGCCACATGTGGAGGTTTACCGTAAAACAGTATAACGAAAACAGAAGCATTGTTCTTAGGCCAGGAATGTGGAGTGACTGGTTTTAACAAATGATTATTCTCAACAACTTGGGAGGCAAACCGTGTTTTTGAAGATTTAGAACGTTCGATTTAAAGCGGTTGGTTGTCTAACTATTGATTGATTTCTGATTGGTTGAAGAGACGATTTCCCCAAGATTGTTGGTTTTGTAAACTTAGTATCCACACTCTTGCCAGTTAATCTTCTCAGTTTGTTTTGTAAAGCAACATGTGCAAGCCCCTTTGCTTGAATTTGAGCCTTTAAATGCTCATTTTCTTTTACTAATAAATCCACACGATTACTTTGTTCATTTGAATACTGACCATTGTGTTCTGAGGAAAAAGATTTGTTTTGTAATTTAAGTTCAAGAGAGATGCAATGTGCCTCTAGTGTTGAAAAATCTTTATGAAACTTGGCAATGGTCTTTTTGAGAAGAATGATTTCGGATTCAAGAGTTTGATTTGACGTTTCAGTTGAATTGTTAACAAGTAAGGGCTCAGACATGAGATAGTTGTTTGGACATTGTGCAACACACTGGTCAACCTCTCCTTCATTACTAAATTCAGGTTGCTCAATATGTTGTGTCGCATTTGCAAATGAATATGATCAACAAAGATTGTACCTCACCATCGTTCGTGGTCGTGTCATAGGTGGGTAAGATATCTTCCTCAACCATTTTTCTTCGTCCACAGCTTAGGCTCGTGTCGTAGTTAAGTATGATATCTTCTCCTGACTGCTGTCATCCTTTTCCAATGCTACAACCTCATTGTCCGCATTACCGACATTGCAGAATCACAACATTCTCAACGGCCATATGAGCATGCCTTTCATGTACATCAACTCTTTCACCTTGCACGATCGGGATATCGAATTTGATGATGTCCGACGCTTCAATGCCGAGCCGAGCCATGTATCCTTCTTTCAATGCCACAAATGGATCTTTATGTTCGAATCCATTTCACCGCTCTGCTGAAGAATCAAAGAGAAGAAAAGGTGCAAAGTCGATATAGCATAATAAGGTCGATATAGTGAATCTCAATTTCCCTCCAAGAATAATTTTGAAAAATTTTGACTCTCAAAATTTGAAATTCACTATAAAATTCACTTCTAAGGTTGCAAGAAAAATTTGAGTTATGACAATTTTGACGCCAAATTTTACCCTAAAAATTTGAATTTGGGCCCAAAAATTTGAATTTTTGACCAAAATTTTCACGGTTAAACCAAAAATTGAATCTCGCGTAAAAATTGAATGTTTAGTCTCCTTGAAAAAATAAATTTTACTCAAATTTTCCCTAAAAAAACTTTTTTTGATAGAATAACTTGTGTTGGTGGATCTTTGTAGTCGAATGAAACGCTGTTGATGAAGTGTCCTTAGGCGAAGAAATCACAATAACCAAGTAGCACTTAAGCGTAAAAACACCAAAGTTACGCGTAACAATGAGAGTTACGTAGTTTTAGCTACGCGCAAGGCGAGGAAAAAGACTAAAGTTATGTAAACAAGTAAGTTATGCGTAGAAAACTTAGGCGTAGGATTATCTTATGCGTAAGACGGGCTTAGTAGGATGAATCTTATGCGTAGGATTTTCTACGACGTAAGCTTTATGCTTATGCGTAAGTTTAGGGTTTTATCCCAAATGATCTTTACACTATCACAAAGGCAAAAGATATCCAAAGTCGACGTGTTTTCAGGGCTTATCCAAGCAAGAAAACACGGAGTAAACTACTGGCGAAGATCAAACCAAGGATAAAGTTACGCGTAGAATTAGGGTTTTGATACGTGTAGTTCTACTCGTAAAATGACTTTTGCCCAAAGATGTTTCTAAACCAGATTTTTGTGATGAAATAGCTTCAATATCACCAAAATAACACAAAAGTGTGAAACTTGATGATCTAAAAGCTTCTAAAACAGCTTACGACAAGAGGAAAACACCCTCGTACAAAAACTAGCTTAAAACGATTCTACACACATAAAGTTTCAAACTTTTTGCCAAAACTTAAACTTTAACACCCAATAACCTTTAAAGTACAAGAATCTTGGATTGAAAAGTGTAAAAAATGAGTTTTTAAGCGTGAGAAAGGTTAAAAAAACGTGAACCTTACGAGTAGACAAAAAACAAACCGTTTCACCCAACTAGATGGCGATTGATACCACTGTTAGGTCACTATTTTTACAACACAAGCATCAAGAGAAGAGATAGAGAGGAGAAGAGAGGCAGATGAACAATCTACACTCACACACACACGTATAAATGAAGAAGGGTTAGGCGTAGAGTGAGTGAAAGAGTAAATTGAACAACCAACCTTCAAATGAAGGTTTACATAAGGTATTTATAGGCAATGAGCTAGGGCAACACTCCTACTCCTTCCCTTTCTCCTATGGGCTTGGGCCTAAGCTCATGGGCCTTCTACATAAGCTTAAGGCTAATAACAAACATAAAGGCCATAATAAGCTAACTATTACATATGAGTAACTAACACTTGAATAAGGTTTAGGAGTGATTCCAACAGATACAATGTATCTCATGGATGCAATGTACTTAGTCAAGTGGTTTGAATAAAACCATGGGTTATGGGTCAATACCATTTGTTAGTTTCTACCCTTTTTAGTATACACTAGTTATGTGTATGTTAGCCCAATATGTAAACACTAGTTGTTATACATATGTATCTCTAAATCATAAAATCACTTATACTTGTTTTAGTGTTTTATGTGAAAACGTAAGTGTGTTAGAAAACTATTGACTCAAACTATTTACGTATTTTATTTGTTTCGTTAAAATGATTTTACGTTTGTTATCGACAAAACATTAGAAGATCGTAAAATATAAATAAACGTTTTTTACGGCTTATTTGTATTAACAATCTCCCCCTTTTTGTTGATGACAAAACATAAAATTATTTTAAGGAAAAACTAAAATTCGTAAAATTTTGAGTTTGTAGTTTTTACTTTCTTCTCCCCCTTTTTGTCGAAACAAAAAGATCTTCAAAAGAAACTAACACATTTGTTTTAAGAAAAACATGTGAAAAGAAAATATGTAAAGAGAGAAAGTGACGGGAATGGTTCTCATCTTAACTCCCCCTTGACGAGTCCATCTCTTTGTGAGGGCGTCAAGTAAATATAAACAAATAAGCTAACGATTTGCAATTAAGTTTGCAAATGATTTCCTCCTTGTGACGAAATGCTCCCCCTAGAAGATTGCAATGTTGCAATGGGGTGTCATGAAGTATAATCCAAATAAGGATTAAATTGCAAATGATTTTGCAATGTTATGCTATGACACAAAGCTCCCCCTAGCTTTAGGGTGTCAAGTTCTTCATGTGTATTTTGAAAGTCTACAAAACAAAGGTAAGAACACAAGAGTATAGTGCATAATTTCCTGCAAATAAGACTCAAGTTAGTAGAAAATTGTTCTTCTGTACCACGGATCCCACGGTTCCCTTTGTGGAAGGATCCGTCTAGGCATTTTGGAGGGATCCGTCTGTCTGGTGACAGATTTTCAGCAATTGTGATATTCCAAACAATGCTAAATATGAGAGTAAGATATGTATAAATAATACACTCAAAGCAATATGGCACATAAGATATCATTCAATAAAACAAAGAGATAAATCTCTAAAACTAAGAGAATGATCTAGCCATACATTTTCTACTAATAAATTACTAAAGCCTAGAATGCATCAAAGTGTTTGAGTCTAAGGATGAGTAGACTTGTTGATTTGGTCCAATCTTTCAAGAAGATGATTAAACATGAAATGTAACTCATTTCGTACTTCTTGAACAAGTCCTTGGGTAATTAGACAATTTGGGCAATTATTGTCTTGATTAGGAACCGGAGGAAAATGGATGTTTTGAGGAGGCTCTACGAATGGTTGTGGGGTTTCATTTTGAGGTGTGGGATAAGGTTCTACTAAAGGTGAGGGTGGTGGTAGTGGAAATCCCTCCATATGATCATGTCCATGATTGTTCCTTGTTTCCCATGATGGACTATTTGGTGTTGTGGATGGTTCCCTATTCAACGAGAAAGTTGGTGAGTGGGAGGTTCTCGGTGGTAAATGCTCTAATGAATAGAGATTTGGGTGAGAGATAGGTTCGTTGAAAGGGTGTAATCTAGGCTCTAAGAATGAAGGTCTAGATGGTTTGCTAGAGCTAGGTACGTTTGGTTTAGAGCTTGATGACCCCCTAAAAGGTCTAATGCTAATTCTTGCGGTTTTCTTAGCAATTGTTGATTGGGTTTGTTGAGGTGGGATTCTAGTATTGTTATCCCTCACGGGAGATGATTCGGTGGATGAAATCTCATGAATCATATGGCCTTTTCCTTTGGATGAGCCTTTAGTTGAAGAGTTGTTGCTAAGTGCTTTGGTCATGGTGATGATAATGATGCAATAAGAGCTTCTAACTACTGATTTTTGAGAGCTAAGTGATAGTGATGGCTTATCCTTAGGAGCGTTTGGTTTATAAGGGATAATTTTGAATTAGTGAATTAAATTCTTGACCACTAAGAGGATTAAGAATGCATTTAGGTTTTTGTTCAGCTCTAGGAAGATAATAAATGAAAGCTAAAAGTGGTTAGATGACCAAAAGGTGACTTAAAATTGAAGAGGGAAGCTGATTTAAGCTTTCTGCAGCCACGGATTGAGGGATCCGGCTGGTTATAAACCAGGGATCCGTCTGTTAGAACAGATTCTAGGTGAAGTAATTATGCTTTTTGAAAGTTCTAGTACTTATGTATCTCGAGGTTTTGACTTAATTTAGAAGTTTTGAGTGGTGGAAGTCTTAAATGCTCAACCATAAGGGGTGATGATGTTTAATGATGGTTTTGAGTAGGAAATTCCACTTTAGGTAGTCTAACTAAGAGCTTGAGAAGGATACCATTTGAATTGAGATGAAAAGATGGTGGAATTTAGTCCTAGAACTCATATGAATCCTTAAGAAAAATATACTAAAATCTTAAAAAAATAGAGAAAAATGAAAAACTAGTTTTGAGCCTAATTTTGAGTCAAAGGTGATTAAGACCATTTTGCTAAGATTGATGGATATATCAAGCTAAGTGTTATGAGATGTGATAAATAATGTGTGAGTGTTGGAGCGGAAATATGGTGAGTCTTGATAAATCAATAGCGCTTTGATATAGATTCTAGGTGAGCTATGGGTGAGTGTGAGGCTTTCATATGTTTGAGGAATACTTAGTTGGTTCTAATGTCTTATGTTTGACTAGTGTGAGGTGATCTAGTGAGTTATTTTGATGTAAGTAAATCTGTATTGGTCATCTGTGATCACGGATCCCGCGGTTCCCTTATGGGAGGGATCCGACGCTTATGTTATTTGGGATCCACTGCAGACGAAAGGTTTCCAAACAAAGGTGCAGTTTTGCATTATCAAGCAAATGTTTCTCCTAGTTGTTTCTATAAGGACTAAATGCAGCAACACATCAAGCATAACGCATAGCAAATGTAGAAGAGCTAATAGTTCCTAAAATGAGTGACGACGACTTCTTGAAATGTTTTCAAGGAGTCGTAAAATCTCATTCTACATGTTCCTAAGTTACGATTGTTTAATGTCAAGTTATGGCAAGACCTACAAGCTACATCCTATTTTATATAAGTATTGTTTAAGTATTACAACCCATTGTTTGAAATTGTTTTTCACAAATTTAGGTCCTATGACCTTACCTTGCTTCTCCACTAATCCACCCATCCTCCACTCTTTATCACACCATCTCTACTTCTTTTTCCTCAAGAAGTTGGCAAAACACTTGAAGATTCCCTTGGTTTGTTGCCATTCGGGTGATGCATTAGGAACGTCCGGCAATTGGTTGATGTAGTCCAAGGGGTCGAGATCGGTATTTCCGAGTGGGTTGCTACTACCTTCTCCTTCTCTTTGCCTCTCCCTTTCATCCAAGGAATCCGTGGGTGGGTGAGGCCTTTTGCCTTCCAACATAAACCTTGTAGTTCTACCCTCGGTTAGTGGTACCATAACTTTGTTGCAAAAACTATGATCATAGGATTGCGGAGAAGGATCTAATGCAAAGATGAATTTAGCAAGACGGGTTAAGAGCATTTCGTAAGGGAGTACCATTTTGTCCATGCTTCTTACACTTGCCATTCTCTTAATCATGTAGTAGGCAAGGTTAAAACGAGTCTCGGTCACTAGGCAATAGATCATGAAACTTAGACATGCGTTGGGGTGATCCGTGTTTCCTACTAGGCACACCACATTCTCCCTCACCACATTTTCCCATTTTCTATACAATGCATACATCTCGGAGAGCTCCATTTGGAAAGGATCTCTATAGATCACTTTCGAATTCCTAGTGACCCTTGAAGGGGATGTTCTTGTCATGAACACGGTGTCCCTCACCGTGGTTGCTTCCGGGATTAACATGTGGTAGATTTCATGATGATCAACCATAGTGTGTAACTCTTCCAAAGACCACTCATTAGAGTACATGCAAACACCTTGGTATGGCACCCATATTATCCTTCCAAACTCCACAAGCGAAAGAGTGAACTCATGCTCATTTATGGTGAATTCAATTGAGATGGAACCATCATCATTTCTAACTATCCCCATTGTCTTGTAGAATTCGAGTACAAAGACCGGACAAATTTGTTCGTTTGTGTCCAATAAACAATCAAACCCAATAGCTCCAAAAACCTCTCTTATGTCGGTATTGGCAAGAAATGATGGTTCTACTACTCGACCTTCGTGAAAAAGTCTCTTTTCGAGCATTTTAAAGGCTTTCATATCTTCGGGACTAAGTCCATCTTTTCTATGGTACATAGGTATGTAATGAGCGGTATCTTGGTAGTCTTGTTGTAAGTTGCTTGGCATGATTATTCCTAAACAATATAACCACAATGTGGTGTTAATTGTGAATAGTAACCTAAAGGGTTTGTACACAATTTTGCTTTCATCATCTTTGTTGAATTTAAGAAATGTGTTTAATTTGTATTAACAATGTTAATTCTTTGATTTAGATTATCTTAGAAAACAATGTGATAACAAATTGTAATAAACCCATTTGAACCCAACTCTTAAAAATGAAGAACTTGTAATCCTAGAGATCAAGGAATTAAATTAACAATGTAGTGACGATTATACTTACACAAGTGATTGTTATGCTTGAGAGAGATCATCAAATTGCTCCTGTGAACAGTAATTGGGTTTTTGTTCGTGAGTCTTTGAAGGGAAAGTAGTTGTGGAACTTCCACAGTGATCATTCTTAACTTACGTTGTCTTCTGTTGCACGAATCTCGCGGATCCCTCTCATTTGGGATCCGGCTAGTATAAGCACAGGGATCCGACATAACAGCAAAAGATCAGCTCAAGCATTCCTTGATAACTTTGGTTTGGGAGTTCTAAAACGCCTAGAGTTTGATGTTTAGGCTCTATAACTTGTGATTCGAGATTTTGACGATTTAATACTAATCCTATTTGACGTGGTTCCCTTTTTAAGAATTGGTCTTAATTCTTGGGGAGTTTTTCAAATATTATGATAAAATCCCATTTTATCATAATATAAGAAGTTTCACATGGATATTTATTGACATAGATGAAGTGTCAATAAACCCTTTGTGATGAGTAATGATTGAGGCTATCGAATAACCAAAATATCATTATTACAAGTTAGTAGTGTAGTCTATACAAATCAATCAAAGAATACCATTCTTGATAATGATTTTAATATAGATAACTACTTAAGTAATTACTAATATATATTAATTATGCAACTAATATTTTAACAATAATAACAATAAAAGTAAATTATTAATGATCATACCTTTGCTAAATATTCTTTTTAAGAAAAGGAGTATTTAGACGAAATGCTTTGTGATCCTCTTGAAATCTCCGGATCTATGTGTGAAAAAAACAATGCTAAATATTCTTTTCACGAAAAGAACTATTTAGATAGTTTCTTCATGATCTTTTTGGTATGCCCAAATTCAAGTATGGAGAGTACTTCTAACAAGGAAAGTGTTAGAGCATTATATCATTGTCCAACACTACGCATTAAAATGATTTTTAAAACATGACTTAAAAAAAATCCTTCTTTGTAGTTTTCAAACATATACGGATCGTATCAAGTTTTTAAAGTACAACATACTCTAAGAAACTTAGTAACGAAGCTCTGATACTAATTGTGGAAAACTAAAAGGGGGGTTGAATAGTTTTACCAAATTAAAACTTCCTTTTAAAATATTTAGATCAACTTATGTTAATCTAGGATGTGTATGTTGGACGTTGATAGATATATATATATATATAAACGTGTAATGAAAGATAAGGAGGAAGAAGCGCATAACCACGACACGAGTATTTATAGTGGTTCGGCTATAAGGACACCTTCCTTGCCTGACTCCACTCCCCGAGTCACCTACTCGAGAGTTCATAATCACTACACCAACTCCTTATGGCGGAGAAGCCTTCACAACGTCGCTTACACCCTTTCCGGTACAAAGCTAAATACCGAGTTCTTTCACACCAAGGCGAACCACACCTATCACCACGTCGCCTACCCTTTATACGGTGCTAAGCTAACCACCGAGTTCTTTCACTCCAAGGTGAACTAATCCTATCACAACGTCGCCTACCCTTTATCCGTTACTAGGCTAAGTTCCGAGTTCCATTGCAATGGAGGAAATACTACCCAACACGACACAACACCTAATCCCAAAGGAGACCAACTCCTTATTACAACATCATCAAGGATATCAATATCCTTGGATCAAATACTACTCTGTCTTGTAAATTGAAACACACCATATCGAATGTACACCTTAGGCACCTTACACTGATACCCTTAGCTTTGGCTTCTAGGCATCCTCACTAATGCCTTGTGACTTGACTTCTTTAGCATTCTTCACTAATGCTTTCTACACGGACGTTAAGCACCTTTCACTAATGCTCTCGTCTTGACTCTTTCGGCATCCTTCACTAATGCCTTCAACACAACACTTCTATAGAGGAAGAAAGAACTATCAACAAGAGAACCTCAGTAGTCTTGATGATGACGAAACATGGCAACTCATGGACTTGAGCTTGCTTGACTTCAAGAGGTGGTGGTCTCGCCTTTAAGAGGAACCTAGAGAATCACACAAAAACAAAAGACAATCTACATAGAAAGATCCCTTAGGATCAGTGGTTAGAGAGTTACAATACTTGGGGAGAGTATGTATGAAAGTGGTGAGCTAAAAGGAAGAAATGGCTCACTATTTATAAAGGAGAAAACTTATTGTTCCCCGGATCCCACGGTTGCCTCTCCCACAAGGGATCTGTCTAGCGTAAAGCTAGGGATCCGTGGGACGCTCCTCTTTACCCATGGGTATTTTGGTTGTGGGTCATGGGTCATGGGTTATGGGTTAATCCATGGGTCTTTTACTAGATACAATGTATCTCATGGATGCACTGTACTTAGTCAAGTGGTTTGAATAAAACCATGGGTTATGGGTCAATACCATTTGTTAGCTTTTACCCTTTTTAGTATACACTAGTTATGTGTATGTTAGCCCAATATGTAAACACTAGCTATTATACATATGTATCTCTAAATCATAAAATCACTTATACTTGTTTTAGTGTTTTATGTGAAAACGTAAGTGTGTTAGAAAACTATTGACTCAAACTATCTACGAATTTTATTTGTTACGTTAAAATGATTTTACGTTTGTTATCGACAAAACATTAGAAGATCGTAAAATATAAATAAACGTTTTTACGGCTTATTTGTATTAACAATATTGGCTCATAGTTGCATCTCGTTTACAAGTCGATTCAACCAAAGAAAGACAGAAGACGGATTCTAGACATCCAAAGCTGAAGGTTCTGATTGCTACATAGGTTGTTAACACTACTACTACTTCTAATTCTTTTGATGATTTATTCAGTATGGGTCATTTCAGCATAGTAAATGAAAAAAAGGTGAATAATTTGGAAGAACATATATCAATGCCTAATCGTGTAGATGTTGTTAACAAGGATAAAGGAATAAATATGGAAACGGGTTCTATGCTTAGTACTTCAACGGATTTGCAAGATGGTGATTCGAAAAGTGAGGTTGAAGAATATGATAATGAGACTCGCAGTTTATGGCCTCTTCATATAAGTAACATGGTGGCGGATATAATGATTCTAGTCTGTGTGAACTTGATGAGTATGACTTGTATGATGGATATGATGATGTTGTATCGGACTTAACGAAAGAACAACTTGCATTTTGTGATGCGTTCGATATCACTCTCCGATGAAAGATTAGACGATAGGTTATACTTGGTATCACTATGAGTCAATTGTAATCTAATTAGTGGTTACTTTCCTTATAGCAGTTTATAAGTTTGGTTTGCTATTTTTATGATAGGTATAATTTGAAGCACAAATTGTGCGTTTATTTTCTGCTGATGTAATGGACTGAAATGTAAGATTTAATCACATCTTACGTAATTAAACATTTTTTTAAATAATATATTTATCCAAAAAACCTTTTACCCAAAATAACCTACCCATAAGAAATTTCCCTGAAATGAATCAGGTTAAATATACTGTAGCTAAAGATTTGATTTATGGCAATCTTTGTCTTTTCTTTCTGTTGAAAGATTTGATTTCTTAGTAAGTTACAGTAGTAGTGTACCATCTCTTTTTTGGAAAGAAACATATATTTCTCTTTAGTTATATATAAGATTAAAAAATAATCTTTTTATCTAGAAAGACATGAAACTAAATGCCAAGAAATTACATGCATGTCCAATAACAAATATGCAAGGATTCATATATCGTTTGCTGTAAGTAAATTCCATTTGCACGCATGCACGTTATCATTATTGTTTCGTGAATTTTGGTGGCCTCGTGCCATTATCTTAAAGAGGCCTTTAAATAAACACATAAAATGCACATGTATCATAAGTGTATGAATCGTGCATGAATCAATTAAACTCAAGCCTGATATTGTGTATATATATAATAGAAGTGCATAAAATTTTGCGGCCCTCGTCAAGTGATGGCTCTGTGCAATAACACCGCTTGCACTCCCTTAAAGATGGTCTTGCATGTTATAATGTAAAAACGGAGAAATTACACCATAAAAAGGGTTTCGAATCTTCAAAAGTGGTGCTTTTGAAAACTCTACTTCTAGTTACAATGTATTAGTGGACAATGGTAGCAAAAAAGAAAGATCTGATGATTAAGCATCTCGACAATTAGGCAACAAATCTTTAAGCACGAAGTATGAACACACGTGTGATGTGTTAAATCATCATTACATTGGTTTCACTTTGCACGACAAACAACATCTTCAATTATAATAAGAGAATCTTTAAAATAAATCATTTCATTGGGATGTATATGCATGATCATGACTATTATGATTTTGTTCATCCAACATGTTCTCCGAGCTTTAAGGGATGACTCAATAATAAGAAGGAAAATGATTCGCATGCCTCAAATATAAGCTTAAAGATTAGCCTAACTCATTAAACAAGTGACATGCTCTCATTACATACCATTAATTTTGACATGTGTTTCAAGATCCTCATTAGGCATAAAATTATGCATGTAATTTAGGCAGACCTATCACCACTCTAATAAGAATATCAGCCTTTAAAAAGAAGGTCAAGTGTTCGAATTCAACATGGAGAAAATTAATCCTTTTGTCGTCACAGAGGTTCACCTGCACCGACTCTGGACTATCCAACTGGGTAGTCACCCTGAGATTAGTCATCTAGCAATAAATACTATAATGGCCCGTTTGGTTCACAGAATGTTTTAGCATGGAATGGAATCTGTCAAAAGGATTGGAATTTGGCGGAATTGGAATCTGAATGAATTAGAATATGTTGTGTGTTTGGATGTGAGGAATTGAATTGAATTCCTTTCTTGCATCGCTTTTGATTGGTGTGGATATTCCGGTGGAAACGGAATGCAATTATGAAGAAGACAACATGCCATTATAATCTTATTCTTAAGATCAAACGGGTAATACGAGTTTATTAAAGTGAGACCTACTGAATTTCTAGTACTGGCCAACTTTAATAGATATACATGGTTGTTTTTTATTCATGCATGTAGAGATTATAATACAACCATCACATTCATTTAAAATTGAAGATATAATGACAAGAGTAGAAAAATACAACTTAAATAAATACGTATGTAATGAAGCCATTTTGTAGAGATGAATCAATCATGCAACAGTTATATAGCATACTTTAAAATTACCTAAGCAAAGAGATTAGAAGTAAAAGGAAGATCACAATTTCTTCAATGGCGTCTCAGAAGAAAGATAATATTTTTGTAGCGTGTTGTGGTTTAACTAGGGTTAACAAGGGCATTTTTGTCATTGGCATAATTAAAGATACATAGGAATTAAAATCTTCCCACCCTCCATATGGAATGATGAATTCTGTAAATAGAGGAATGTTGACTTTCCAAAGGAATTTAAAAAATTCAATAATAACAACCAAACGTGTCATTTTGTGGAATTCCATATTCCATTCCCCCAAATTCCTACGAAATCTGTGAAACAAACAGGCCCTAAGTATCTTGATGACTACACATTAAATAATCATGTTAGTTTGTTGTATAAAAATATCATATTTAATTTAAATTGTATCTTGTTTAATACTTGTAGCTAGCTTTGGCCATCTCCAACTATGCACTCAAAAAATCTTCAAATTTGAAGAAAAAATTAGAGCATCTTTCATCAACTTTCTTCCTTCAAAAACATGTACTCCATATCTTAACTTCAAGTCATTTTATACTAAATTAATGTGTCTTCGACCAATAAAATTTTTTGAAGCCTAACAATCATATCATTTCCTAAAAACCAATCTTCCTTTGTGTAATTAAAATCTTGAACAGAATTCATCTGAGAAAATTCTAAATGTTTTGCATGTGATACCTTTAAAATGATAAATATGTATCAATGTGTGTAGTATACTATATAGTACATGCATGACAAGTATAAGTCATAAGTTGACGACAAAAGTGCAAAAAAAGCAAACAAGATTCACTTGATTTTGTTTAAACTTTAAGTGTTACACTTTGAATGTTTTCCTGTAAGAAAAAAGGCAAAAACTTAGGGAGATGAAGAGGGACCCCTTTTTTGTGTTTCAAGTAGAAACAAATCTTAATTTCCCCCACATTGTCCTTCCAACATACAAAATCCTTTGATGATTTCCATACTCTAAAGTTTAGACTTTTCAGGGCATTCACACATTGCTTATCATAACCTTGCTATCTTTCTTGGATCTAATAATATGAATGAATTGTTAGCGATCTTCGGGGAAATTACTCTTACCAAACAGTGTACATATAAGATATTCTATCTACATTTAGAAAACTTTTTTTTTAGAACGGCAACTTTATTAAAACCACTAGCAAGATGCTAGAACATTACAAAGAAAGAAGAAAAGGGTGTTGCATCCAGCTATCCCAACAAACTGAACTATTACGCCTAGCACTATACCAATTGAACAAACGCATAACTATATCTACATTTAGAAGACTAGAGAACAAGAAATAACGCTAGCGGCAAATGTAAAAGAATGGTCCAGGGGCATAGCGCTACATAGATCCGAGTAGGTTCAACCAGACCCATTGAACGAGAAACGTTTTTGTAATCTTATTGCAAATTTAGTACGATTTAGAATTACTATTTGTTTTGAGCGCACTCGACCTAAAGTCTGACTCCGCCTAGCCAAAGATTAAATTATTACTGGATTCGAACTAAGAGGTACATGTTAATGGACTAATTGTGGAAATGAGAAAGAAACTAAATGACAATGGAATGGAAAATCTTGATGGCTTTGATTTGATGAGCATCTTCCTAGTTTTCCAAGAAAGATTGAAATTCCATGATGTCAATTATCACACAAATATATAGTACTGATAATATATTGCATACGAAAGATATTGTAAATCAAGGTCATTCATGATATTCGTATTAGGTATAGAATATCATGCATTTAATGCTCCTGAAGATACCCTAGCTTCTCTCTCTCAAGAGGCGACTTGGAGAAAACCTAAAAATAAGAAAAAACCGAACGGTTCATCTTGCTTCATTAATCGTCAATAGTGCTTCTTTAATTGATACCTATACTGCATGCATTTAAGTTACGCATTATTACGCCACCTTTATTGACTATTCAGTCAATTATTCTTGGTTTTGTTCCTATTCGTTTTAACATATTAGTGGTGGTATATATTTGATCGATTATAATACGTAATAATCATACCTAAATTATCAAGATTAAAACGCCGGTAACCCTAAGCGATTAGGTTTTTTTTGTTTGTGATCTTGGCGTTGGTCTGTACGCGGTTTTGAGGGTTTTATTGCTGTGATTTATTCATGATAGGGGTTACAAGAAAGAGGGATAAAGGTGGGGGAACGTTGGAACATGATTTGGGTGGTGCTGATAACTACTCATCGTTGAAGGAGACTACTCGAAATGGCTCCTGTGTCGTTAATCTTGAGTTGAGAGTCTTAGCATGGACACTAATGTTCTAGTGTTAGTTCTCTTAATCGCACCTACGATCGTACTACTTTGGCTAGTAATCTTGATGATATGGTTGGAAGTAAATCCTTTAAAACTTCTATGCCTAAGGTGGCTTTGTTTGGTAATCCAAATGTGACTAACGAGGGATGAGCGTCAACGATGGATTGAAA